>CM020049.1:14882641-15175239 GCA_009769605.1 Bucorvus abyssinicus | reverse complement strand
ATGCTTCAGTGCTAACCCAGATCTTACTGCTATTCGCAGGTATGGTCCTTTCGGTACCTGTATGCTAAGTCCTGTACTCACTAACTTTCTTTCTCCCGGTTCGATTACAAAATCTTCAATCGCTGTCAGATCTAGGCCTGCAGAGCCCTCAGTTGCTCTGCGCGGCAATACTGCTTCTTCGCTCCTTTTCTGCACTTTGATTGTTTCTCGATCTTCCCTTTTCACTGTTATATTCGCCTGTATTTCCCGTTTTTCTTCCTTACCCTTTTTGTCTGGTCGAATACTCTTTGCTGGCACCCATCTAATACCTTCCTCCGCCTTTTCCACCGCTGCATAACCTCGCCCTAAGGCCCTGAGCGTCCACCCTGGTGTCCAGACTGTTGTTTCAGGTAACTTTACTTCAACCCTTGTATACTCCTGATCTACACCCGCCGTTTGTGAAACATGTTTGTGAATTGGAGAGATGTTGGGTTGAGAGGGTCGGACATATTGATTCCAGGCACATAGAGCTTTTGCCAACAACTCGTCTTGTACTTCAGGTGGCACTCTCTTTCCTTCGCCATATCCTTCCCCCTCCCCTAGACGCCTTAAGAGGGTTTTTAGCGACTGGTGAGTCCGCTCTACGATCGCCTGCCCTGTGGGGGAATGGGGAATACCTGTAACATGTCGAATCCCCCAGAGTTGCAAAAATGTGTTGAAGTGTTGTGCACTATACCCAGGTCCATTGTCTGTTTTGACTTTTTGTGGTACTCCTAAAGTTGCAAAGGCATATAGCAAGTGATGTTCAAATCCACAGCATCCCCAGCATAGATTGCTTTTGGGATGAGGCGTCGGTAGGTACCGGTCCACTACCTTGCCCCTGTGCTCAAACAGCACTACCTTGATAGCAGAGGTTAGAGCCACCCCTCACTTATGTGTGGCCAGTACGTATGTGTGGACCGCCCCAAACTCCTCCTGTCAATGACATAATCTGTAACTTCACACATGCCCAATTTCACTACTGGGGTCGCTGTTCAGTGGTTGTTTGATTTCATCTTTATCACAAACAGGGTAAACAACAAGCAATGCACAGGAATATACCACAGAGATAGGATCTAATGAATAATAAATTGCGTGACCGTGGCCAGCCCCAAGATCATCTGGCAAACGAATTCCATCTGGTACTGACAGTCAGTTGGTTTGTTAAGTCCTGTAACGACTGGATTTATTGATGAATCGATGTTAATGTTTTCCATGCCTTGAGGGAGGACAGTCCAATCGTAAAAACAAACAATCTTTCAAATCAATAACTGTCAAATGTCAATTTTTTGGAATCATAGATGGGGAGGGCAGCCCTGGCTGCAGGGCCCCTATGTCTTTGAGGACGGCATTGATTCGCCGTAAATCATGCAACAAACACCACTTTCCGCTCTTTTTCTTTATAATGAAGACAGGAGAATTTCACGGACTTGTAGTAGGAATTATGTGTGCAGCATGTCGCTGTTTTTTCCCATTTTCCAGGAGAGAGATAACGTGCTTTCCTGCATTTCAGACACAACTCGCTGATACTGTCTGCTGCGCAGACCGAGGTCACCACTAAATCCTGTGGGCCACGGTGGGGCGCAGCAAGTCAGAACCACTGACCCAAAACACCATCCCACAGTTACTGCCATCCTGCAAGCGGGAAAAAAAACATCGTTTTGTTTTTCATTTTTAGAGATCAAGGCCGCTCACTGCGCTGCACTGGAAAAACAGCCTACCAAGCACACAGAGGCGTACCTCCCACAGGCAGCTGCAGTGGGGGAGGCTCTGATCTTCAACGGCAGGAGCAGGGGGGGAAAAACTCAGCTGCACAAGCCGGAGCGGGGGGGGCGAGGGTGGATGCACGAGCATTGGCTGTCCTGCTTCAACTTCTCAAGCGCTTTTTGCACCGCTGCAGCTCTCCACATCCCACTCCAAAGCATATATTGAGCACTCGTCCACAATAACTGAGCTGTCGTCTGACAGTCATGAGGACACAATACGTACATTTCAAACACCGTTTTAAGTAAGCTCATCGCATGCGGGGATTTGACCCCGTAGTCTTTGACCGTGCATCAGAGTTCTTCCACGATACCAAAGCTGATAGGCTCCCACCTCGGTCGCTGATTCGCTTCATGGGTCACCGGGCATACAGTGAGGTCCTTTAAGAAGCTCAAATCACCCTCTTTTACTGCCTGTTGCGAATGTTGAGCCATGTTTTGCGAGGGTCTGGCGGATACAGATCTGGCTCCTTTTCTGGGTCTGCTGGTCCAGGACCTAAAGGATCCTCCTCCTCATCATCATCATCATGATTCCCACCCCCTATCGTCCCAGCCACGGGCGGATGAGTTCGTTGTGGGATCTTTTTTGACCGGCAGGATACCGAAGATAAATCAGGGTATTCAGGCAGAGCCGAAGGCTCACAGGCTGGAAGGGTTGAGTCAGGGGGGGCCCCAGGGCGGGGGGGTGAGGGATCCGTGGGCGCCTGCGCCGCATCTCCTATTTCTGCCGTTTTGCTTCGAGTCGGGGGGGTCACAGGGCGGGGGGGTGAGGGATCCGTGGGCGCTGCTTTTTCTTCTTCTGCCGCTTTGCTGCCTACGTGAGCTTTCAAGGTTTCAAACAGCGTGCGCCACGGCCCCAAAAGACCAGCCGCAACGCTGTCATAACTAGTGGCAGCATCCCACAGTTTGATTCCTATTGCATCCCAAGTCTCGGGGTTGTAAACCGTACCAGATGTCAGAGAAGGGCATTCCTCAGATGCCCAAATCAACAATTGTTTCAAGTCATTCACATCAGTTTTTGCTCCTTGTTTGGCAAGAATTTGACTCATTAATTCTAAAAACTGTCTTTTGTTCCTGGGACTTATTACCGACCATCCTTCCCCGCTGCTCACCTCCCTTCGCTTCGGAGAGATGATCATCTCTGCGCAGCTTCTGCTTCCTTTCAGCAGTCTCCCGTTCAGCGGGGCTACGCCACCGGATCAGCACTTGAGGCTGCTGTCAGGCCCGACCTATTCGGGTGCCATTTGTGGCATATTAACTTCACGGACTCCGAGGGGTGATTGAAGACCCCTATTTAGCGACACAGCAAGCCTTATACATCCTCTGACCCTGAAGCAGTGATTTTCCACTAAAGCAGTAACTTCCCATTATCTTATCAGTTCAGCCTTACTCCCTTTTATCCCAGCACTTGCCTGTTACAGGTATTTGCAGTCTTCAGCAGCGGTTTCTAACTTGCGGTTTTCCCTTCTCCCGTGTCGGCTCCAGCCGCCCCAGTTCTTGCTGCGGTTTACACAACCCTCATGCTGGAATGGAGCAGATCCAGACACCAATACGGTGTGCAGAAAGCTCCCCCCAACCCCTTAGTAAATATCTCGGTCAGACTCGAAATCAGTCCTCGTCTCATTATCCATAGGATACAGTTTTTTATCTCCGCTGACTTTATCTTCACCCCCGAATCTCTCGCAGCTTCCTTCAGACATAAAATCACTTGCTGCAGTACCTGGGGGGTCGCCATGGCCTCTCTCCGCTCCCGATGCCAGTCGGGGCCGTCCCTAAATCACATCGGGGTCACCACTTGTTGTGCTTCCACTTCAAGGCTTGCAGACCCCCATGTGCCGGACACTCGCTCCTCCCCGGCGAGGACCAAATGAGACACTGACTCTAATGTAGAGGAAGCTCAAATGGCGTTTATTGCGCAGTTACAAAGCCTTATATACCAGGGGCTGCTTATAGCCCTGCCCTTAGTCTGCCTTCATGGGAGGGTCCCTATTCTTTCCGTACATCGCGAGATCTTCCGAGCGCCCATCCCTGCCTGTTACTCCCTATAACAACCCTCCTCCCGGCACCCGTGCCCTCCACACAAATCCTCCACTCGCTCCTTCCTGCTGACACTTCTCCCACTGACTCTTCCCATCCAAGCCCCGCCAGACCCCTCAAGCAGCAAAGGCAGCAAAGGGCAGGGGAGTCCCAGGAGGGGCTTCTGGCTGAAGCTCTGGGCTAAATGTGTAGGCTCAACCTCCTGGACACCCCCTCTCTGTGCTCATTCTGCTCAGCAGGAACCCAGAGCTCCCCCTACGACCACAGCCTGGGACACCTCCTGAGCCCTGACACACTGTCACCCTCTTGACAGCTACCACCATTGTGGGGAGCATTGCCCACCCCACAGTGACCCTCCACAGACTGTCCGAGTCCTGCCCCTCCACACTCCTCTCATGCCTGCTCCAACGTGGCCTCTTGAGAAGAGCATCCAGGGCAGCCCTGGAAAGGGGAGTGGCAGAACGTAGAGGAGCCCACTGAAACTGGAGCCTTGAGGCTGGCAGAAGGATCAGGGGATGCAGGGCCAGGGGGACCTAGGCTGCACTGGGACACTTGGAGCGGCCGCAGCATGGCAGGACATAGCGGGTTCCCTACGGCCCAGCCCCATGGAGGCCTGGAGTGTTGTTCTGGCACAGGGCACCTCCATATCCCCCTTCATGGGGTCTCCCACAAAAAGCCACGCTGGCCCTCACTGTACCCAAAGGAGCATATACGCACATGGAGCCAACACTAACAACACAACTCAGAGACTCTGCACCATGTCCAGGGGAACAGAGCTCTGCAGCCCAGCTCCTGCTCTTGCGCCACTCTAAGGCTCCCGAACAACAGGAAGTTTCAAAACTCTGTTCATCTCTAGATTTCCATGGTCAAGTTTTACTTCTTCAATTCAACCCTGTGCTTCCTCTAAAATCAAACCCAAAATCTTCTTTCTCTGGGGCTTTCTGCCTGTGGGAGAGCTTGAGAAGGAAGGAAGAAGGTTAACAACATCTCCATGGTTCTGTCTGTGCTGGTGGGAGACGCTGCTGCTGCTGCTGCTGCTGCTGCTGCTGCTGCTGCTGCTGCTGCTGCTGCTGCTGCTGCTGCTGTTGCTGCACCTCTGGGCCTCTTTCTGGGAAAAGCCAGACCACACTGCTCTTGGGACTAGGACTTCAGGTGGGCTCAGAGGCCTCTGCCTACTCCTGACAAAGGGCACAGGCAAGCCCGGGAGACACGGATGAACACACAGAGAGAGCTCAAACAATCTCTTCATACACCCTACCACTCCCTGAGCTTCTGCTTGTGCTCTCCACGATCCAGCAGCTCCAAACACACGTGCTCACAAGCTCTTGCTGCCTTCATAGTCTGGGATCTGTGACCGCAGCACAGAATTCCCTGTTCTACCACAAAGCTCCCAAATCACCCTCTGTACTTTCCCCATTTTCTCTGCTCACCACCGAGGGAGCAAAACCCATGGGCTGGACCGAGTGGACCTGAGCCATGCCCAAAAGGAGAGCAGGGCTGTTCCACCCCTCACCAGCTGGGCCAGGACGGGCTGGCTGTGCCACTGGCAACTAACGGGAACAGCAAAACTGGTTTCCAAAGGAGAAGGAGTTTTGGGGTGTGAGAAGAGTGAGGATTGGTGTGAGCTATGGGAAGGTGGCAAGAAAAAGGGGTAGAGAAGAAGGGGACAGAAACAGTAAAAATGTCCCTGTTACAATGAAACATTTGAGAACTGTGTGCTGTAACCACAGGACTCTCGCAGAGCAGCACCAAAAGCCTGTGGGACTCTTCAACCCTTGTATATCCCTGGACCAGAGCCAGGACCCTGGCAGCAGGTTTGTGTTAGAGCTCAGCTGGGTTTCCTGCCAACGTGCAACAGCACAGAAGTAGCGGGCAGAGTCCCGGGGTTGCAGGGACCGCAGGGACAGGGATGATTCCGAACGGGAATTGTCCCGGGTCGCCTCGGCTCGACCCCGCACTGCTGCGCTGTAATCTGTAGCACCCCACGCCCAGGAGACAGACACCCACTCGAGACTGTCACTGGGTGCCTGACGGTACCAAAAAACATAATAATCCTTGAAGGTGAAGCCGGTTCCGCGGCAGGTGAGGGTCACGGATTCCCCGGGCGCTCGCAGCCCTCCGCCGGCCTCCAGCAGCCTCGGCTGCGCCCACAGCCCTGCGGACGGAGAGCGCAGGCAGCCGGGCAGGGCGCGACCACGGACCCAGCACGGGACCCCGACAAAGCCCCGACACAGACCCGCACGCCCCCCAACTCTCGCCCGACAAAGCCCCGACACCCACCCAATGCCCCGCCTGCCCTCCCCGGCCACCACACGCGCCCGCTGCCCACACTGACCCCCGACCCACGCCCCGAAAGCCGCCCTCGCCCGCGGCCTCCGCGCCCACACCAGCCGCGCCAGCGCTGCCCTCCCCGACCGCCTCTCACCTGCCGGCCCCGCCGCCACACACAACGCCACGAGCCACGGCCCCAGCCCGCACGCCATCGGGCCCTGCCGCGCCGCCAGCCGACCCCGAGCCGAGCGCAGCCGCGCTCCCACACGCTCCTGCCCGACCCGACGCCTCGGACCCTGGCCGGGACACGAGCCGCGCCTCCCACCCGCCCCAACACACCCGACACGGCACGGCACGGCCCCGCGCTGCCGCGGCCCCTTCGCGGCAGCACAAGGGCGGGCGCGGGGCGGGACGCGGGGCAGGGCCGTCGGCACAGGACGAGCGCGGCGCCCCGCCCGACGGAGCCTCCCGGCCCGCGGCTGCCAGCGCCGCTCCGCCGCTGTCCCGCCTCATGGCGCTGACGAGCCCTGCAGAACGGCGGCGGAGACTCGGAACGGACCCGCTGCGGCCAGTCCCGGCCCCATCGGCATCGACAGGACTGGTCCTCGCAGGACCCTCCCTGGGACCCTCACCGACAGCCCGACCCAACCTCGCTCCCAGACCCCGACCGCCGCCACAAGACACACGGAGGCCTCTGCTGCCGTCCGCAGGGAGCTCCACTGCCTGGACAAATGGGCTCGCACGAACGTCCCACTCCTCCCTCCTTGCTCCACACTCCCCCTTCCCCTCTTCCGCTGCAGCCCAACAAGCCCTGTAACATATTTCCCACGTCTTGCACCCTAGTCTTACCATTGTTTCCTCCTGTCCTGCTGGGAATCAGGGACATCGGGCTATGTCTGCCAAGTTGAAGAATCGGTACAAGTGGACAGTGGGAGATACTGGTGGGGAGGTGCGGGTGCTACAGGGACCTGTTCAGGCTCTCAGACACCAAGTGTCCTTAGTCCAATTCTTCCCGTGAAGGGATAGAATCCCACGGACACGGGACTCCACACAGCCAGAACTGCTCCATCTTATGCACTCCCACCTTTCCTCACATTTGTCCTGCCTGTACCCTTGTCACCTTTGCCTGATCCTCCTTCACCCCACTCTACGCTCCCATCAGAGCCCTCTTACTCCCTTGGTGCTCCTCTGGCCTGTGCCAATCCTCAACCCAAAAGCTGAGAGGTGGGAAAGAGCAAGGAGTTGCAATTGCCAGGGCACACTTGAGAGCCTTTTCCTGTCACTCCTGCTAGGACACAAGAAGGTGTCCTTCAGATCTAGTGCGGTGATGCCCAGGGTGCTGCAGTTATGGTTCTCCTGGTGGGAAGGTCTTTTGTGGGAGACTGGCCCTCCATGGATGCAGGAGGGTCACTGGCCTCTTCTATGGAGAGAACAGCCCAAGCTGAGCCCTGCCTGGGCTCGGGGCTGCCCAAACCAAATGGCCTTTTCGTGACCAGTGCTACCAAGCACTGAGCACAACCCCAGGGTAACCCCACCTTCTTCTTCGTCATCGTCATCATCATCCTATTCATCTTCATCATTATTGGATGATGTCAGGGCAGTGTTAGGGGGTGCCTAATGTAATATGTAGAACCTCTTGCCTCACGGACTGCAAGGCTATTGGTCGCTTGGGGGTTTCCTAGTTTTACTACGCTGTCTTTAGCTTTTCTCTGGACAGTATTTTCCAGAGAAGCTGACTTCACGCTGCCTGGGCTGTGGGAGAAGCTCATCCTTCGGCCACACGCAGCACACAGGATACCCTGCCCGGTGCTGAGGCATGAACGTAAAAGCTGCTTCCCTGCTCCTGGGCTGCTCTGCAAAGAGGAGCAAGGTGAGGGTCTGTGGTCCATCAGGTAGCTGTGTTGAGGGCTACAGCTGGCCAGGAGCAAAGCAGAGAAATGGTTCCCCCGGCTTTGCCCACAGCCGGGTCAAGACCTCGGCCAGGATGCTGTCAGCCCACCAGCACTGGGTTCTGCACAGTCAGCTCCTGGAGGAACCAAGAGCAGGTGAGGATTGATGCTGCAGCTGGAGGTCAGGTCCAGGGGTACCCATCAGTTCCTTGACGGCTGTTGTTTTCTGTGTGAGGAACTGAGGAAAGCTGAGTGTCTCAGCTCATCTGCAAACAGCCCTGTGGTCCTGCATTTCTAAGTCCTTGGTCTGAATACCTCTGCTTAGGTGGGGTCTTTGAGAAAAGTAGGGAGGAGTTGGGCTGGGAGATGTTGGAAAGCTTGATGTAAGAAGGGAGGATCATTTCAGGGATGGAGGCACTGCCAACTTGGGGAGATGCAGAGCCTCACCCCTCCTGTGCTGTTCTTGCTGTTGCAGATTTTGCACGAGCTGAAATAGGGCTTAGCTTAACGTGGCGCTCCACAGCACAGTAATACATCGCAGCGTCCTGGAGAGAGACAGTCGCAATTTCTAAGGGGGCTGTTTTATTTTCGTAGACCCCCATAGAGAACTGGCCATTGTGGAACTTGACATTCCATGGAGCACTAGATGCATCCAGGACATATTGCAAGGTTTTCCCCGGGAGCTGACGGTACCAGAAGAAATACAAATTGTTGACGCTGTCTTTGCTGGTGGACTGGCAGGGCAGAACCACCCGCTGCCCAACAGTAGCTGACACCTCGGGCAAGAATTGCTTCTGGGGGTCCCCTCCAACAAGACCTACAACACAGGCAGAAATGTGTCAGTGGAGCAGCTCACTTCCTTCTCTCACACTCTCTGTGTTTAAGGCTGTGTTTCCCTCAAAGATTTCTGTCTTTCCAAAGGAATGGAAAGTTCAGAGATCTACTTCCATCACCCCTCTGCATTTCTCCCTCACCTCATCATCCCGTCAGCACAATCTCCACATCGCCCACTAAAAACTGTGGGAGACAATAGGAAGCACACGAATACCCCCACCTGACTGGAGTAGCAGGACACATGCTGGCACTTTCTTGTGTGCTCTTTGTTGGTGGGAGGGCTTTTGAAAACACAAGGGCTCCTCACAACAGCCTTCGGGGCTCTGGGAAACACAGCTGCGGTGCTCATCTCAAAGGGTTTCAGGTTTCTCTAGTTCAGCCTCTGTTGTTTTGGAAGCAGCTGTTTGGTGTTTCTCCACTCATGAGGAGTCAGAGACAGGGGGAGGAAGCTGAGAAGGGGGAAAGAAAGGTATTTGAATGGGGGATCCTATAAATTCCTAGAATAGGGGGATAGAGTCCTGATTCTGAGGGGTTGGCTCAGTGCTGGCTGGCTCAGGGCAGGTTGGTGGGGTGGGGGGGATGTGCAGCTCCATCTGCAGTGCAGATCAACGCCTGTGCAAGGCATCAGGGCAGGGCTTGGGGCTCCCCAGCAGCTGCTGGGAGAGTGAAAAGGAAAGGGACTGAGACTGGGAGAGGGACAGGAGGCAAAATCCCGGTGTTTGGAGCCAGTGAGTGCAGAAGTGCCAAGGAGTAACCCTGGCACAGGGAACAACTGCTCCTGGGCAGCACCTTTCTCTCTCTCCAGCCTCCTGGCAAACCTGCAGCCTCTGCTGTGTTTCTCATTTTGGTGAGTACTTTGCCAATGGAGAGAGGAGCCTTCACTGCTTTTCATCTCATTCTGCAGTAATGTCCTCCTCTGACAGTCAAGGCTGCAAGGTGAGGTTGGCCCTGGAACTCACAGAGCCTCAGCTGAAACCTGCCCAGGTGGTGGACATGCCCTGGACAAAGCAGCCACTGTCCTTGGAGCACCTGGCAGTACCCACAAGGTACCTGGGCTCACTGCTCCCAGGTGACCAGTGTCAGAAGAAGGAGGGATTTCAGTGCAAGGAGGTGATGGTGCAGGTGCCTGCAACAGACTGCCCAGCTGCTGGCAGCACCTTGAGAGCCACCATGGGAAGGAGCTGTTTTGGTGCAGTGCCTCTGGGAGGGCAACAAGGTACCCAGGCTTCCCCCTTCCATCAAGGAAAACCTCCCAGCAGGGAAGGAGAAGATATACAGTACTTTTTGTTGTTGTTGCACAAAATAAAAGGCATGGGAGCAAACCGGAAGCTCTTCCTGGATGGGATCTGTGCAGCAGGTCTTGGGAAAATGCACCGGGCTCTGTCCCACGCAGGATGAATGCCAAGTTCCCAGCATCTGCAGGGAGGAAGGGTTTACCTGCTATCCCTACTCCTCTGCTTATTCTGTCTTTCTAAACCAGACATTTTACTATGACGTTTGTTGTCAGGTCTTTCTTTCTGAGAGCTGGAAAGGACCCTGCACCACATCTCTCCCCATGCCCCCTCCCTGGAGTAGAGCTGGAGGAGGCAAAACAGGCCAGCAGGATTTTCCTGGGAGCAGTGTTAGGTGGGATAGGGTCATACCCAGCAGAGGGGCCACTCCTTGCCAACAGGGCCACAAAAAGACCCAAAGGTGCGATCCCCACTGGCATCATTTACTTGACTCATCCAGGGTGTGAGCTGAATTCTCTGCCCACACTCACATGTTTTGCTCCAGAAATGCTTGGGCCTTTCATCCTGTCACACAAAAGATGCCTTCACTGGGAATGTGCCTGGCATAACGCAGGAAATGGGAAGACAGCAATTCAGGAAGCCCAAACACAGCCCACAGCAACAGCTGGGATGTTTTGCATTCAACATGAGCTCCTCAGAAAGTAATCACCTCTGCCAGGGCCAGGAAAGGTCCTTGATAAAAGCCAGCCCAGCTCCTCACCCTCTCATCCATTTCTCTTGCCTCCTGCTCCTTGAGAAGAAGGTGAGTCTGAAGGCCCTTCTCCTTCTCCACTATCTCTAAAAGGAGTTCTCACCTCAGTGGACCTCTTGGCTGACACCAGCTTTGTCCTCTGCTGGATCTTGGGGCTGCTTGGCATGGCAGAGGCAGACAGTCAGACAGGGAGGGACACTGGGCCTGTAATGAGGAGACTCAGGGGCTAAGCAAGGGCTGGTTTTGGGGTGCTGTCAGGGTGAGGCAAGAAGCTCTCACAGATCTCTGCACAGCCTCTACCTTCCGACCCTGCATGTGCTTTGACTCCTGCCTCAGCCCCATCACCAGGAGCAGGCTGCAGGCCCTGAGCGTCCCCTCGAGGGACCTTCCCTGCGACCCGCACCCCCAACCCACCCCACCCTCGACCCCATCCTATGACCAATGCCACAAGACAAACAGACGCCTCTGCTGCCATCCAGAGGAAGCTCCACTGCCTGGAGAAAATGGCTCACAGGAATGTCCTGCACTTGGACAACGGCAAGAGCCAAGTCCTGCCCCTGGCCAGGAACAACGTCGTGCCCCAGGGCACGCTGGGGACTGCTCCCATGGAAAGCCGATCCCGGTAGTCAAGAACTTGACAACGAGCCAGGAATGTGCCCTTGTTACAAAGGTGTGTTCTTCAGGGGTCACAATTGGGCTCTGTTCTGTTAACAGCTTTATCAGTTACCTGGATAAAGGGATCAATTGCACCCTCTGCAAGCTTGCAGAAATCAGGGAGCTGGGCCGAAGTGGTGATCTGCTGGAGGGTCAGGAGGCTCTACAGAAGGATCTGAACAGGCTGGAGCAATGTGCCGAGGCCAATGGGCTGAGGTTCAACAAGGCCAAGTGCCAGATCCTGAGTTGGGTCACAACAACCCCCTGCAACGCTGCAGGCTGGGGGAAGAGTGGCTGGGAAATGTCCAGGGGAAAGGTGCTGAGGGGACGTTGGTCAACAGCACCTGACCATGAGCCAGCAGCGTGCCCAGGTGAGCAAGAGGCCAACAGCATCCTGCCTTGAATCATACATACTGTGGCCAGTAGCACCAGGGCAGGGATCGTCCCCCTGTACTTGGCACTGCTGAGGCCACGCTTTGAACCCGGGGTTTTGGGCCTCTCGCTCCAAGAAGGACATTGAGGTGCTCGAGCGCATCCAGAGAAGGGCAGCGAAGCTGGTGAAGGGTCTAGAGCCCAAGTCCTTTGAGGAGCTGCTGAGGGACCTGGGGGTGTTTAGTGTGGAGAAAAGGAGGCTCAGGGGAGACCTTCTCACTCTCCACAACTCCCTGACACAAGGCTGGAGCAAGGTTAGGTTCAGTCTTTTCTCCCACGTAACAAGTGATCAGACAAGAGAGAATGGGTTCAAGTATCACCAGGGAAGGTTCAAACTGGGTATTAGGAAAGAGATGTCAAGCATTGGAACAGGCTGCCCAGGGAAGTGCTGGAGTCCCCATCCCTGGGGGGATTTAAAGGATGTGTTGATGTGGCACTCAGGGACCTGGTTTAGTGGTGGACTTGGTGGGGGTTACAGTTGGAGTCGGTGATCTGAAGGGTCTTCCCCAACCTAAATGATTCCCTGATTCCAGGGGGCTAATGGTGTCTGGGACTGCACCAGGAGAAGTGTTTCCAGCAAGTCAGGGAGGGGATCCTGCCCCTCTGCTCAGCACTGCTGAGGTCACACCTGGAGTACTGGCTCAACAGCTTGGGAACCCAGTGTCAGAAAGAGTGGGATAAACTGGGGAGAGGCCAGTGGAGGCAAAGACAGTGATAATGGGACTGGAGTGCCTCTTACAAGAGGAAAAGCTGAGAGAGCTGGCACTCTTTACCCAGCCATCAGGACTGCCAGGTCCCAGAGTCCTGGGGGAAAGGCTGAGCAAGGAACGCGCACCCTGGCACAGTCCCCCTCACTGAGCACTTCTCGAGTCCATCATCAATCGCTTTGGCTACAATGGTGCTGAGAGAGACAGTGCTGAAAGCGTAACCAAATCCAGAATGCACAACAGCTACTCCCTCCTCATCCACCAACACCATCGTCTTGTTGGAGAAGGCCTGAAAGGTGCTTCAGCAGCATTTCCACTTCACAAGCCCATGCGGACTGTTCCCATGCTGACTTTTCATCCTTCACAGGATTGGGAATGGTTTCCAGACCGATTTCCTCCATCACCTTTGCAGGAACTTAGATGAGGCTGAGAGGCCTGGAGGTCCTCACATCCTCCCTCCTGACAATGGCACTCTCCTTTCTTTTCCCCTTCTGGCAGCCCATAGAAACCTCTCCCAAACACCGTGACGTGTCCAAGGTTATTGAGAGTGGCCTCAGAGGGACATCAGCCAGCTCCCTCAGCACTCAGGCAGGCACCCTCTCACTTCCCAGGCAGGTGGGTCCCTCCAGGTCCTTTGACTCTGCCTTGGCATTGTCCTCCTCCACGGACACAAGTCTTCCTGGCTCTGGACACTCCAAATGGTCTCAGAGCCCTGGGATTCCTGAAAGCCACTACTGCCTGCAAAGAGACAGTCAACCCAGATCCCTGCCAGATCCCCTCTGCTTGACTTTCTGCTTCCACAAGAGCAACCATCCTGGAGCCTGAACGAGCTGAGCTCAGAAAATCAAGCAGCTCTCCTAGACCCGTCCCCTGTCCAGGACCAGAACCCAGAGGATTCTTCCAAGCACTTTGCTGAAGAGACCACCTTCTGCTCTCTGGGAGTCTAGGGCTCCAGTCCTGCTTTTGCATTGCTCTCTCCTCTCTGGATCCTGTCCTCAAACCCTGCATGATCACTGCAGCCCACGCTGACCCTCACCTCCACATCCACCACCAGTTCTGCCCCCAGTGAAGTCTTCCCCAGCGTACTCCAGAAACCTGATCGACTCCTTGTGCCCTGCTGTGCTGTCCCACCAGCCAACACTGTGTGTGGTTCACGTACCCCATGAGGACCAGGGCCAGTGATCGTGGGGCTTCTTCCAGCTCTCTGAAGAAGGCCTCCTCTAATCCTTGCTCCTGCTCAGGTGATCTGCAGTAGCCTCCCACCACAAAGTTCATCTGCGCTCTAGCTTATTGCTGGCTCACTGGACATCCCCCAGCAGAGCTCCACGCACTCCAGCTGCTCTCTCACAGAAAGGGCAATTGCCCCTCGTTCCCTTCCCAGCCTCTTTCCTACACAGCCTGGCTTCACCCACCACAGGACTCCTGGGAGCTCCCACACTGCAGCTCCATCAGCCCATCGCTCCGCAACCAGGCCACAGAGGAAAAACTGGGCCCGCATGGACAGGAGCTCAGGCACAACCCTGCCCTTCACCCTACAGTCTCTGAAGCTCCCAGAATAGAGCCTCCTGCACCATACACGCTCTCAGCCCTTCAACCACACTTCCCTTCACTGCCTTTCCCTGCAAGCACGTCAAAGGCCTGTTCCCTGCACCTGCCACTGCGAGACACCAACAACACTCTCGGTAGCAGCTGCTGCAAAGAAACGGCAACAAGTCTGTATTCTCCGTCCGCGGGTTTTTGGCCCACCCTGCTGCAGAGCTGCTCCGGGGTGAGGCCAGCAGCACAGTAATACATGGCTTCATCCCCCTGCTCTGCTGCCAGGATCCGCAGTGTGCATCTGTTCTGGGAGCTCTCCACTGATCCCTTAAAGCGACCCTGGAGTCCTTTGCCATAGGCGTCACCTTCCCGGTAAATCCAGTCCAGAGTGCCACGTGGGCCCTGCCGGTACCAGAACATGTAGTAGCTGCTCATGCTCGCTCCCCTCATGCTGCATTGGAAGGTGACTCCATCGCCAGCTCGCACAGCCTCTTCCCTGATGTGTTGCTCCAAGGCCAGCTGGCCAGAGACTGCTGCAGAGAGGAAGGACAAGCCACGATCACTCCAAGAGTCGGCAAAGGTCAGGGCACTGCTGGTGGGCTCGTGGCAGTGGCACTCGACCAGTGGGAGGACCTTGTCATTCTCTTTGAAGCCGGCTCACAAAGCTGGGCAGAGGAATAGAGCTGGTACCAGGACTCCGGGCTCACCAGCAAGGACACAGCATGTTTCCCTCCCTCCTTTTTGCTCTCAGACAGGGAACTCTTTCTGATTTTCCCAAGAAAAGCAACAAGATTTTCATCGGGGGGGACAAACCCCTTTGTCTTTGCCAAGCTGGGATGGTGAGGAACCCACTGCCCTATCCCCAAAACTGCTCTGCAAGCACACGGGACCTCTCACAGGCAAGGGGGGCTTGGGCCCCCTCTGCTGCCATCCTCCACCTGCTCTTTGCAAGATGGGCTGCAGCACCCCACGAGCAGAGGGTCCGCTCCAAGTGCAAAGCATTAGGCCCCAAGATGTGGGAGCAGCAGGTGGGTGCCCTGCCTGTCCCCACACTGCAAAGGAGTCAGGCTGGACGGAGGTGCCTGGCTCACGGCTGGGAGAGGAGGAGGCCTCCTCCCGCTGTTCTCCACAGGGATGGGTGAGGAGGTCGAGCCAGGAGAAAGTCAGGCTGCAAGCGGTCAGCACAGCTCCACAGAGCCGTGCACAGCACCGGGGCACGCTCCGTTCCTGGGAGGAGCATCACCCCTTCCTGACACCTACCTACAATGGCCAAGAACCCCACGCACACGGCAGTCCACATGGCCAGGCCCACTCGCTCTCGCCTCTCTCCAGCTTCTCGCTGCCTGCAGAGCAGCTCTGCCCACATCTGCCCTGGCTCTGCCTGTGTCACTGCAGACACTCCTAGTCCCTCCCTCGGTCCATGACAGCAGCAAAGGCGACAGGTGGGGCTGCAGGAGCAGAAGCACTTGATGCTGCTGGGGCACTGCCGGGGGTCTCTCCCCCTGCACAGTGTGACAACAGAGCACCCGCTTGGCAGCAAACCTCTGCTGGGCAGAAGGGGATGCGTTGCTCGAGAGACACCCCTGACCTTCCCCTGACAGAGAACCACAGCAGGGAGCTGCTGGGACTTTGGAGCTGGACCTGGGGATGGCACATTGTCCTCCCGTGCTGGCCATGTCCCTTGGTGCTGTTGAGATGCTGCTCCCACATGGGACCTCCCCGAGCCCACCTCCACTTGGACAGGACACCCCTAGGCACACATGCTCCCCACCCTCCTCCCTGCACCCGTGCCCTCCACACAAATCCTCCACTCGCTCCTTCCTGCTGACACTTCTCCCACTGACTCTTCCCATCCAAGCCCCGCCAGACCCCTCAAGCAGCAAAGGCAGCAAAGGGCAGGGGAGTCCCAGGAGGGGCTTCTGGCTGAAGCTCTGGGCTAAATATGTAGGCTCAACCTCCTGGACACCCCCTCTCTGTGCTCATTCTGCTCAGCAGGAACCCAGAGCTCCCCCTACGACCACAGCCTCGGACACCTCCTGAGCCCTGACACACTGTCACCCTCTTGACAGCTACCACCATTGTGGGGACCATTGCCCACCCCAAAGTGACCCTCCACAGACTGTCCGAGTCCTGCCCCTCCACACTCCTCTCATGCCTGCTCCAGCGTGACCTCTTGAGAAGAGCATCCAGGGCAGCCCTGGAAAGGGGAGTGGCAGAACGTAGAGGAGCCCACTGAAACTGGAGCCTTGAGGCTGGCAGAAGGATCAGGGCATGCAGGGCCAGGGGGACCTAGGCTGCACTGGGACACTTGGAGCGGCCGCAGCATGGCAGGACATAGCGGGTTCCCTACGGCCCAACCCCACGGAGGCCTGGAGTGTTGTTCTGGCACAGGGCACCTCCATATCCCCCTTCATGGGGTCTCCCACAAAAAGCCACGCTGGCCCTCACTGTACCCAAAGGAGCATATACGCACATGGAGCCAACACTAACAACACAACTCAGAGACTCTGCACCATGTCCAGGGGAACAGAGCTCTGCAGCCCAGCTCCTGCTCTTGCACCACTCTAAGGCTCCCGAACAACAGGAGGTCTCAAAACTCTGTTCATCTCTAGATTTCCATGGTCAATTTTTACTTTTTCAAATCAACCCTGTGTTTCTTCTAAAATCACACCCAAAATCTTCTTTCTCGGGGGCTTTCTGCCTGTGGGAGAGCTTGAGAAGGAAGGAAGAAGGTTAACAACATCTCCATGGTTCTGTCTGTGCTGGTGGGAGACGCTGCTGCTGCTGCTGCTGCTGCTGCTGCTGCTGCTGCTGCTGCAACTCTGTTCCTGGAAAAAGCCAGACCACACTGCTCTTGGGACTAGGACTTCAGGTGGGCTCAGAGGCCTCTGCCTACTCCTGACAAAGGGCACAGGCAAGCCCGGGAGACACGGATGAACACACAGAGAGAGCTCAAACAATCTCTTCATCTGCCCTACTATTCCCTGAGCTTCTGCTTCTGCTCTCCACGATCCAGCAGCTCCAAACACACATGCTCACAAGCTCTTGCTGCCTTCATAGTCTGGGATCTGTGACCGCAGCACAGAATTCCCTGTTCTACCACAAAGCTCCCAAATCACCCTCTGTACTTTCCCCATTTTCTCTGCTCACCACCAAGGGAGCAAAACCCATGGGCTGCACTGAGTGAACCTGAGCCATGCCCAAAAGGAGAGCAGGGCTGTTCCACCCCTCACCAGCTCGGCCAGGACGGGCTGGCTGTGCCACTGGCAACTAACGGGAACAGCAAAACTGGTTTCCAAAGGAGAAGGAATTTCGGGGTGTGAGAAGAGTGAGGATTGGTGTGAGCTATGGGAAGGCGGCAAGTAAAAGCGGTAGAGCAGGAGACAGAAACAGTTAAAACATTCCTGTTACAATGAAACATTTGAGAACTGTGTGCTGTGACCGCAAGACTGTTGCAGAGCAGCACCAAAAGCCTGTGGGACTCTTCAACACTTGCAGCACCCTGGACCAGAGCCAGGATCCTGGTAGCAGGTTTGTGTTAGAGCTCAGCTGGGTTTCCTGTCTCCGTGCAACAGCACAGAAGTAGCGGGCAGAGTCCCGGGGTTGCAGGGACCGCAGGGACAGGGATGACTCGGAACGGGAATTGTCCCGGGTCGCCTCGGCTCGACCCTGCACTGCTGCCCCATACTCTGTGGCACCAAAGGTCGAGCAGTATGACACCCACTCCAGACTGCCTCCGGGTGCCTCACGGTACCAGAATACTAGAAAATCCCTGAAGGCGAAGCCGGTTCCGCGGCAGGTGAGGGTCACGGATTCCCCGGGCGCTCGCAGCCCTCCGCCAGCCTCCAGCAGCCTCGGCTGCGCCCACAGCCCTGCGGACGGAGAGCGCAGGCAGCCGGGCAGGGCGCGACCACGGACCCAGCACGGGACCCCGACAAAGCCCCGACACAGACCCGCACGCCCCCCAACTCTCGCCCGACAAAGCCCCGACACCCACCCAATGCCCCGCCTGCCCTCCCCGGCCACCACACGCGCCCGCTGCCCACACTGACCCCCGACCCACGCCCCGAAAGTCGCCCTCGCCCGCGGCCTCCGCGCCCACACCAGCCGCGCCAGCGCTGCCCTCCCCGACCGCCTCTCACCTGCCGGCCCCGCCGCCACACACAACGCCACGAGCCACGGCCCCAGCCCGCACGCCATCGGGCCCTGCCGCGCCGCCAGCCGACCCCGAGCCGAGCGCAGCCGCGCTCCCACACGCTCCTGCCCGACCCGACGCCTCGGACCCTGGCCGGGACACGAGCCGCGCCGCCCACCCGCCCCAACACACCCGACACGGCACGGCACGGCCAGTCCCCGCGCTGCCGCGGCCCCTTCGCGGCAGCACAAGGGCGGGCGCGGGGCGGGACGCGGGGCAGGGCCGTCGGCACAGGACGAGCGCGGCGCCCCGCCCGACGGAGCCTCCCGGCCCGCGGCTGCCAGCGCCGCTCCGCCGCTGTCCCGCCTCATGGCCCTGACGAGCCCTGCGGAACGGCAGCGGAGACTCGGAACGGACCCGCTGCGGCCAGTCCCGGCCCCAGCGCCATCGCCATCGCCATCGTCAGGACCGGGCTGCCGGCTCGCAGAGTCCCCTCACGGGACCCGTCCCTGGATCCGCACCCCCAGCCCGACCCGACCTCGCTCCCAGACCCCGACCGCCGCCACAAGACACACGGAGGCCTCTGCTGCCATCCGCAGGGAGCTCCACTGCCTGGACAAATTGGCTCGTGCTAACGTCCTGCACTTGGACAAGGGCAAGAGTCAGGTCCTGCCCCTGGCCAGGAACAACCCCGTGCCCCAGGGCACGCTGGGGGCTGCTCCCATGGAAAGCACATTCTCAGGAAAGGATCGAGAGCCCTGGTGGTCAACAGCTTGACCACAAGCCAAGAATGTGCCCTTATTACAAAGGTGCGTTCTTCAGGGCTCACAGCTGGGCTCTGTTCTGTTAATAACTTTATCAATGATCTGGATGAGGGGATCGAATGCACCCTCTGCAAGCTTGCAGAAAACAGGGAGCTGGGCCAAAGTGGTGATCTGCTGGAGGGTCAGGAGGCTCTACATAGGCATCTGGACAGGCTGGAGCAATGTTCCGAGGCCAATGGGCTGAGGTTCAACAAGGCCAAGTGCCGGGTCCTGCACTTGAGTCCCAACAACCCCCTGCAGCTCTCCAGGCTGGGGGAAGAGTGGCTGGGAAATGTCCAGGGGAAAGGACGTGGAGGTGTTGGTCAAGAGCCAGCTGACCATGAGCTAGCAGTGTGCTCAGGTGGCCAAGAGGCCAACAGCATCCTGCCTTGAATCATACATACTGTGGCCAGTAGAACCAGGGCAGGGATTGTCACTCCGTACCCAGCACTGCTGAGGCCACGCTTTGAACTGGGGATTTTGGGCCCCTCTCTCCAAGAAGGACATTGAGGTGCTGGAGAGTGTCCAGAGCATGGCAACAAAGCTGGTGAAGGGTCTAGAGCCCAAGCCCTTTGAGGAGCTGCTGAGGGACCTGGGGGTGTTTAGTGTGGAGAAAAGGAGGCTCAGGGGAGACCTTCTCACTCTCCACAACCACCTGACACGAGGTTGGGGTGAGTGAGTAGTCGGTCTTTTCTCCCACATAACAAGTGATCAGACAAGAGAGAATGGGTTCAAGTATCACAAGGGAAGGTTCAAATTGGGTATTAGGAAAGAGATGTCAAGCATTGGAACAGGCTGCCCAGGGAAGTGCTGGAGTCCCCATCCCTGGGGGGATTTAAAGGATGTGTCAATGTGGCAATCAGGGACCTGGTTTAGTGGTGGACTTGGTAGGGTTTACAGTTGGAGTCGGTCATCTGAAGGGTCTTCCCCAACCTAAATGATTCCCTGATTCCAGGGGGCTAATGGTGTCCGGGACGGCACCAGGAGAAGTGTTTCCAGCAAGTCAGGGAGGGGATCCTGCCCCTCTGCTCAGCACTGCTGAGGTCACACCTGGAGTACTGGCTCAAGACCTTGGGAACCCAGTGCAAGAGAGAGTTGGATAAACTGGGGAGAGGCCAGTGGAGGCCAAAAATGGGATAATGGGACTGGAGTGCCTCTTACAAGAGGAAAAGCTGAGAGAGCTGGCACTCTTTACCCAGCCATCAGGACTGCCAGGTCCCAGAGTCCTGGGGGAAAGGCTGAGCAAGGAACACGCACCCTGGCACAGTCCCCCTCACCGAGCACTTCTCGAGTCCATCATCAATCGCTTTGGCTACAATGGTGCTGAGAGAGACAGTGCTGAAAGCGGAACTAAATCCAGAACTCACAACAGCTACTCCCTCCTCATCCACCAACACCATCGTCTTGTTGGAGAAGGCCTGAAAGGTGCTTCAGCAGCATTTCCACTTCACAAGGCCAAGGAGACTGTTTCCAGTCTCCTTTTTATCATTCAAAGGTATGGGAATGTTTTCTAGACTGATTTACTCCATCACCTTTGCAGGAACTTAGATGATGCTGAGAGGCCTGGAGGTCCTCACATCCTCCCTCCTGACAATGGCACTCTCCTTTCCTTTCTCTTGCAGTCAATAGAAACCTCTCCCAATCAGCGTGACATGTTAAAGCTTATTGAGAGTGGCCTCAGAGGGACATCAGCCAGCTCCCTCAGCACTCGGGCAGGCACCCTCTCACTTCCCAGGCAGGTGGGTCCCTCCAGGTCCTTTGACTCTGCCTTGGCATTGTCCTCCTCCACGGACACAAGTCTTCCTGGCTCTGGACACTCCAAATGGTCTCAGAGCCCTGGGATTCCTGAAAGCCACTACTGCCTGCCAAGAGACAGTCAACCCAGATCCCTGCCAGATCCCCTCTGCTTGACTTTCTGCTTCCTCAAGAGCAACCATCCTGGAGCCTGAACGAGCTGAGCTCATAAAATCAATCCGCTGTCCTTGAGCTCAAGTCGCCTCCCAGCTCTCACTCACCTCACACCTCCAGCCGCTTTGGGCAACTCAAACACTCTGGTCCTGACTCCCTCATGAAGCAGGAACTGGGCAACCCTTTAGGCTGTGCTCAGTGTGTCCAGTCCATGCTTTTTGGCTGTCTCCTGGGCCTCAACTCCAGAGGTTCACAGTCCTGTCAAACAACCTCATGCTCTCGACACTGAGCCACTGTGGGGAGCGCTGGCAGGTGCCCATGACCTCGACATCCCCTTCTCCTGTAAATGTCTCCCTGAACTCCTCATTTCAAGGCATCACTTGGTAACCCCAGCAGAAACACTTCAGAAGCTCCATGAAATTCTGTGCCTGGAGGACGAATTTTCCTGTGTGTGTCGGAGCTTTCACAGAGGAACGGGATGTGAAAGCCCTTTGGGTGGTTCTTTCCTAAGAAAGGTTTGGATCAGCAGCTCAGCACGGCAGTCCCTGTGCTCCCAGAGCAGGGGACAGCAGCTGCTCAGGGTTCCCTTGACTCTCCCAGGGGGATGGTCAGCAGCCTGCAGAGAGGCCTCGGGTGCTCCCTGTCAGCAGGGGCCGGTGCCTGAGGCCGGCCCGAGGGCTGCCCGTGGGCAGGAGGAGCTCTGCTACTCGCCTCCCCGGGCAGAGAGAAAGTCGCTGCTGCTCACCGGGAGCCAGCGGGGCCGGCGGCTGCCATCGCTTCTTGCGGGCACCGACGGACCCCGCAATCGCTGCGCTGGCGAGTCGTCCTCCCTGTCTCCGTCCCGGTGGGAGAGCGGGAGTGATTGGGGGGGTGAGGGGCAGGAGAAGGTTTGTGCCTGGTAGGCGGATCCGGATCAGCGTCGGGGAAATGTTCCGGGGCGGCGGGGGCTGCTGCAAAGAAACGGGATGTGAAACCCCTTCGGTTGTTCTTCCCACGGGAAGTGCCGCTGCCGGGGATTCGGAAGAACCGACGCGCGGCTGGGGCCGTGTCCGGGCGGGTCAGGGAGGGTCCGCGGGGCCCCGTCGGGCGGAGCGGCAGCGCTCCCCGGCGGGCCCGACCGGAGCTGTACCCACGGTACCGGAACCTCCCCCGCCGCCCGGCACTTCCCGCTGCGATTCGTGCCCGGCCGCAGCCCCGGCTCCTCTCGCCGTGTCTCCCAGCGCGCAGTAATACACCGCCGCGTCCCTGAGCCGGGGCCGGGAGAGCCACAGCGCGCTGGACCGGCGGTTCCCGGCCACCGTCAGCCGCCCCGGAGGGTTCTCCAGCTCAACAGTCCCACTGTAACCGTACGTGATATACGCGAGTTCTCGGCCTGGGAGCTGTCGGTACCAGTAGATATATTCGGTGGACTTTATGTTGGGGTGTGAGCAGTTGATGGCGATGCCGGTGCCCTCGGTGGTCTCTGCTGACGGCTCCTGCTGCACCCGGGCTCTGCCTGCAGCCACTGCGAGCAGAGAGAGAAGAAGAAAATGCCCTCACAAGCTGCTTTCTGGCCAGCCCTGCCTGCTCTGGGCCAGAACAAATGCTGCAGAAGCAGCGAGGAACCAACAGAGACCAGGAGGAGAAGAGTTTCCAGAGCATGTCGACATCTGCACTAAGGGGAGTGTCCATGACTGGCTGGTGGAGAGATGAATGCGTGAATGAGAGGTGGAAGAGTGGAGTCAGTGAGGGGGAAAAGGGGGGAGAAAGGAAAGAAAGGAAAAATGAAGGAAGGGATAAGGAATGAGTGTGTGTGAGCTGTATGGAAAGGGAGAGAGGAAAGGAAGGGAACAGGGAGGGTTGGACCCAGAACAGAGCGAGGGCTTTGCTGAGGAAACGTGGGATGGGAGCAGAGGGAGGGAGGGATGAGAGGATGGTTCGGGGAGAGAGGTCGGTGAAGAATCGAGAGGGGACGGCAGCGTCGAGGGACCTGCGGGGGCCACCCCAGCCCCAGCCCTCTTCCCTCATCCACCCCCGCCATCCCCGCGCACCCAGGAGCACGGCGGCCAGAGCCACCAGCCCTGCGCGCCGGCACCGCCACATCCCGCCGCTTCGACGACAGCGCCTCCGCTGCTCCTTGATAGCTCCGGGTCCCCTGCCCTCCCCTGCCCTTCCCTCTCCTCCAGCTCCGCCCCGGGGCTCAGCCCTGCCCCGGCGCCCCTCGGGGTCTCGCCCGCGCTGCCAGCGCTCAGGGGCTCTGCACGGCCAACACTTGGGCTCCTGCCAATCCCCTTCTCGCCCTCCTCCACCAACCACTCCCCCGCAAGCAGAAGCCTGCCCAGCTCCAGCCGCAGCCTGCCACAGCAGCAGGGCCCTGGCCCGGCACACGCAGCAGCTTCCCAGCGCTGGCTGCCAGCTGCGGGGCCGCCAAGAGCGGCCACGCATTTCCTGCGGCTGCCCGGGAGGAGGCTGAGAGCCTCCCTTCAGCTGCCCCTCGGCAGCCCCAGCCCCAGCCCGAGAATTGAGCCTGAGGCAGAGTTGGGGGAGGACAACTGTGCCCATGGGCGTGCAGGGCTCAGGGAGGGCAGAGTGGCTGGGGAAGCACCGAGTCAGCAGGTAGGTCAGAAGGGACCTCCACAGGTCATCTAGATCATCCCTCTGCTCCTAGCAGATCCTTTTGGATCAAGTTACTCAAGGTGATGTTCAGTCCATTCTTGAACACCTTCCAGAATGGAGGTGCACAACCTCCCTGGGATACACATTCCTTTACTCATTGTTTTTGCTTCTCTATTGCTTTATCAGACCTGGCCATGTTCTCCCTCTGGGGAACTTCCACAGACTACGTCCGTTGTCTGTCTCCTCTGAACAAGCAGTTGGAGAAAGCAAAGACCTCTTGCCTGAGCCATGCCTTCTCGAAGAAGGCCAGGCCCTGTTCTCTCAGCCTCTCCTGGCATGTCAAGTTTTATCAGCCCCCAAACTGACTTAGTGGCCTTTGATGGACTCATTTCAGCACGTTGATATCCTTCCTGGACCAGGAAGTCCCAACGTGGATGCCAGACTCCAGATGTGCTCTCCAAGGGCCAGAGGGGCAGGGTCAACTTCCTGGGCAGCACTTGGACTAACAGAGCTTAGCATGCTGTTGGTCCTGATTGCTGCAAAGGCTCAGACCATGCCCACCCCAATGCCCCGCCTGCCCTCCCCGGCCACCACATGTGCCCACTGCCCACACTGACCCCCGACCCACACCCCGAAAGCCGCTCTCACCCGTGGCCTCCACGCCCAGCCCAGCCGCGCCAGCGCTGCCCTCCCCGACCACCTCTCACCTGCCTGCCCCGCCGCCACACACAACACCACGAGTCACGGCCCCAGCCCGCATGCCATCGGGCCCTGCCGTGCTGCCAGCCACCCCCGAGATGAGCGCAGCCTCACTCCAACACGCTCCTGCCCGACCTGACGCATCAGACCCTTGCTGGGGAAGCCGCCACACCTCCGACGGTACCCCAACACACCCAATAAGAACTGACCCACCATGGCCCTGCCCAGCCCCACAGTGCCATGGCCCCTTCGGGGCAGAAGTGAGGGCGCAGGACAGGACGCAGGACGCAGTTCAGGGCCACCGGCACAGGACAAGCGTAGCGCCCCACCCAACGGAGCATCCTGGCCTTCAGCTGCCAGCACCGCTTCACCGCCATCTCGCCTCATCGCCCTGACGAGCCCTGCCAAGCACACCAGGGCACTGTAGAGGGGGATCATCACACACAGAATCATCTTCTTGGAAGAGACCTCTAAGATCATCGAGTCCAACTGTTTGCACTGCACTGTCAGGTTCCCTAGACCATGTCCCTCAGGGCCACATCGACACGTCCTTTAAACCCCTCCAGGAATGGGGACTCCACCAGTTCCATGGGCAGCCTGTTCCATGGCTTCACAACCCTCTCTGTAAAGAAGTTTTTCCCGATATATAACCTAGATCTCCGCTGGTGCAACTTAAGGCCATTACCTCTCATCCTGTCACTTGTTATATGGGAAAAGAAACCAACCCCCACGTCTCTACAACCTCCTTATGGGGAGTTGTTGAGAGCAATAAGGTCTGCCCTTCTCTGAACACACTAAAGCGCCTCAAGGTCCTTCTTGAAGTGAGGGGCCCAAAACTGGAGACAGAACTCAATGTGTGCCCTCACCAGTGCCCAGTACAGGGGAACAATCACTTCTCTCCCACTGCTGGCCACACCAGTGCTGATACAAGCCAGGATGCCATTGGCTTTCTTGGCCACCTGGCCACACTGCTGGCTCATATTCAGCCGGCTGACAAACAACACCTCCAGGTCCTTTTCCACTGCCCAGCTTTCCAGCCACTCCTCCCAAAACCGGTAATGTTGCAGAGGGATGTTGTGGCCCACGTGCAGGACCCGGCACTCAGTCTTATTGAACACCATACAGTTGACCTCAGCCCATCAATCCAGCCTGCCTGGCCAGTCATACTGGGCTTGATGCACTTCAAGGACACAATTGGCCTTTTTCTCTCCCAGGACACGCTCTCAACTCCTGTTCAACTTGCCATCAACCCAAAGCCCCACATCTCTTGCCACGCTGCTGCTCTCCAGCCTCTTGGCCCCAAGTTTGGACATAGAACCAGGATTACTCTGTCCCAGCTGCAGAATCCAGCACCTGCTCTGGTTAAATTCCACACGGCTGGAGACTGCCCAGCTCTCTGCTATATCCAGAGCTCTCAGGAAGGCCGCTCTACCCTCGAGGGAGTCCACAGCTCCTCCTAGTTTAGTACCATCACACAGTTACTTAATGGACATTGGATTCCTGCATCCAGATCATTTATAGAAACATTGAAGAGCTCTGGCCCTGACACCCCACTGGTGACTGGCCGCCAGCCTGATGGAACCCCATTGACTACAACTCCTTGAGCTTCACCCATCAGCCAGATGCTCACCCAATGTACTATGGATGTCTTTAGCTGTGTGATAGACATTTTGTCCAGAAGGATACTTGGAGAGACACTCTCAAGAGCTTTGCTAGAATCCAGAAACACTCCACATCTACTGGCTTCCCTTAGTCAACTTCATGGGGGACCTTGACACAAAAGGACATTACGTCAGTTAAGCACGACCTTCCCCTCGTGAACCCTTTCTGGCTGTGGCCAACGACTGCGTTGTCTCTCAAGAGGTTTTCAGTAACTCCCCAAATAACCTTCTACATGATTTCACCGGGCGCTGAAGTGAGACTGACAGGCCTGGCATCACCAGCCTCTGCCTGCCTTCCTTCCTTCCCCTCAAGAAATCTGGAAAAACATTTGCCAGCTGACAGGCACCTGAGACCTCTCCAGACAGCCAAGGCCATTGGTAATGAATGGCGAGAAGTCCTGTGATAACATTGGACAGCTCTGCCAGGACCCTGCAATGAATCTCAGCGGGCTCCATGGATTTAGGTGCATCCATGGAGCAATGCTACTCTGCTCTGGTGAGACCCCACCTGCAGTGCTGGGTGCAGCTCTGGGGTCCTCAGCAGAGGACAGACATGGACTCATTACAGCGGGTCCAGAGGAGGCCACAGAAATGACCCAATGGCGAGAAACAACCCTCTCCTGTGAGGAAAAGCTGAGAGGTGGTGGTGTTCAGCCTGGAGAAGAGAAAGCTCCAGGGAGACTTTCTGGTGGCCTTTCAGTACTTAAAGGGGGCTTGTAAGAACGATGGGGACAGTCTTTTTAGCAGGGCCTGTTGCAACAGGACAGGGGGTGATGGATTTAAAGTAAAAGAGGGAGATTTCAACTTGAAATAAGGAAGAAATTTTGTAGAATGAGGGTGGTGAGACACTGACCCACGTTGCCCAGAGAGGTGGGAAAAGCCCCATCCCTGGAGACATTCCAGGTCAGCTTGGACCTTGGGTCTCTGAGCAACCAGACTGAGTAAAGATGTCCCTGGTCACTGAAGTGCAGTTGGGTAGATGACCTTGAGAGGTCCCTTCCAACTCAAACCACTCCATGATTCAAACAAATGCTGTGAACTGTCCCCAAAGCCCATTTTCCATTGGCCCCTGTGCCTCTGGGAAGAGAGGAAGGGAAGGAAGGAGTGAAGCTGAGCCTGGGAAGAAGGAGGGCAGGGAGGGAGGAAGGTTTCTTTAGGGTTGGGTATTTTGTTTTTATTATTCCCACCATTCAACTCAATGTTTATTGGCAATCATTAAAAATTGCTCGAATTAAACGAGTGCAGGAGAGGGCAGGAACAGCTGCAGTGAACAGTGATGGCACCTCACTGCCTGCCAAGAGCCCTGAGGGCCCCCCGGCCCCAGCACTCTCCTGCCCAGCACCTCCCACACCCTGCGCCGGGCCCCAGCAGGTTTGTGTTAGAGCTCAGCTGGGTTTCCTGCCACCGTGCAACAGCACAGAAGTAGCGGGCAGAGTCCCGGGGTTGCAGGGACCGCAGGGACAGGGATGACTCGGAACGGGAATTGTCCCGGGTCGCCTCGGCTCGACCCCGCACTGCTGCGCTGTAATCTGTAGCACCCGATGTCCAGCAGTATGACACCCACTCCAGACTGCCACCGGGTGCCTGACGGTACCAGAGCACTAGATAATCCTTGAAGGTGAAGCCGGTTCCGCGGCAGGTGAGGGTCACAGATTCCCCGGGCGCTCGCAGCCCTCCGCCGGCCTCCAGCAGCCTCGGCTGCGCCCACAGCCCTGCGGACGGAGAGCGCAGGCAGCCGGGCAGGGCGCGACCACGGACCCAGCACGGGACCCCGACAAAGCCCTGCCACCCACCCAATGCCCCGCCTGCCCTCCCCGGCCACCACACGCGCCCGCTGCCCACACTGACCCCCGACACACGCCCCGAAAGTCGCCCTCGCCCGCGGCCTCCGCGCCCACACCAGCCGCGCCAGCGCTGCCCTCCCCGACCGCCTCTCACCTGCCGGCCCCGCCGCCACACACAACGCCACGAGCCACGGCCCCAGCCCGCACGCCATCGGGCCCTGCCGCGCCGCCAGCCGACCCCGAGCCGAGCGCAGCCGCGCTCCCACACGCTCCTGCCCGACCCGACGCCTCGGACCCTGGCCGGGACACGAGCCGCGCCTCCCACCCGCCCCAACACACCCGACACGGCACGGCACGGCACGGCCCCGCGCTGCCGCGGCCCCTTCGCGGCAGCACAAGGGCGGGCGCGGGGCGGGACGCGGGGCAGGGCCGTCGGCACAGGACGAGCGCGGCGCCCCGCCCGACGGAGCCTCCCGGCCCGCGGCTGCCAGCGCCGCTCCGCCGCTGTCCCGCCTCATGGCCCTGACGAGCCCTGCGGAACGGCAGCGGAGACTCGGAACGGACCCGCTGCGGCCGGTCCCGGCCCCAGGCCCATTGGCATCGTCAGGACCGGGCTGCCGGCCCGCAGCGGCCCCTCGCAGGACAGGCCCCGGGACCCGCACCCCCAGCCCGACCGCCGACACAAGACACAGAAGACACACGGAGGCCTCTGCTGCCATCCGCAGGGAGCTCCACTGCCTGGACAAATGGGCTCGCACGAACGTCCTGCACTTGGACAAGGGCAAGAGCCAAGTCCTGCCCCTGGCCAGGAACAACCCCGTGCCCCAGGGCACTCTGGGGGCTGCTCCCATGGGAAGCACAGTCTCAGGAAAGGGCCCAAGGGCTCTGGTGCACAACCAGAAATATGCCCCGGAGGCAAAGAACATTAATGGAATTTTGGGCTCTACTAGACAAAGCATTGCCAGCAGCTCAGGGAGGTGATCCTGCCCCCTCTGCTCTGCGCTACTGAGCTCAGACCAGGAGTACTGGCTCCACTTGTGGGCTCCCCAGCACAGCGGAGACTCGGGCAGACAGGAGAGGAGCCAAGGAAGGCCAAGAAGGAGAGAACAGGACTGGAGTACCTCTTCTCTGAGGAAAAGCTGAGGGAGCTAGGACTCTTGCCCCTCGAGAAGAGAAGGCTGCGGGGGGATCTCATCAATGTACAGAAACAGAGGAAGGGACGGTGCCAGAGGACCAGGCCAAACTCTTCTCCGTGATGCTCAGGGAGAGGACAAGAGGCCTGGGCACAGACTTTCTGGCTCTTGGGAGGTGACATGTGCCAGGGTAGAGGGGAAACTGCAACTTGGACTTTGCCACTCTGCGTGGTGAAGGCCAGCTTCCCCAGCCACGGCTACACATCTGCCCGACTGTGGGAAGCAGGGAGTGGATTGATTTCTTGCATGGTTTGTGTGTGCAGCTCTGACTTTACTTCTTAAACTCTCTTTACCCCAACAAAAAAAAAATGCACACTTTTACTCTTCTGATTCTGTGTCCTGTCCCACTCTGTGAGCTTTTGCTGCCATCTTGGGACAAGCCTCCACGGTTGGATGGCCACAACATTGTCCTGCTCAGTTTTGCCTATCTCCAAGAATGGAGACCACCTGTCCCAGTCGTGACTGTTGGGGACGGATAATGACGGACTGCACGCACTTCATAAGAGTGATAACGCAGACCTTTAATCAGTGACACAGCAAGCCTTATATACCCTCTGTCTCTCAAGCAGTGATTTTCCACTAAAGCAGTAACTTCCCACTATCTTATCAGCTCAGCCTTACTCCCTGTTTTCCCAGCACTTGTCTGCTACAAGTATTTACAGTCCTTAGCAACTATTTTTAACTGGCGGTTTTCTTTCTCCAGTGTCTTCTGCAGCTGCTCACTGATCCCACGGCTTCTTGCTTACCAAAGCGATTACGTCTTGATTTTCTGCCGATGATCGATCGCCAGCTGTTCCCACAGTGACCCCAAGAGTTACAAAACTCTTTGGTTACGTTTAAGTGGAATTCCATTTTGTCTTTGTTGCCACGTGTCCTCTCACCAGGTATTGCTGAGAAAACTCTTGCTCCATCTTCCTTGCTACCTGGACCAGTCACTGACACGCACTGACAAACCCTCCCGCAGCATTTTCTTCTCTACATTAAACCAACCCAGTTCCTCAGGATCTCTGTGGAACTCAGACGCTCCCTTCCTCATCTTCATGGCCCTGCAGGGCTCAACAAGGCCAGGGAAAATGCAGGCCCACTGCTGACTGGGGGGGGGGGACTGTGCAACAGGTACCGAATGCGTTATGGACCTCAGTCTTTAATGGCAAGAGCAGTGTCAGGAGTGCCAGGTCCCAGAGTCCTGGGGGAAAGGCTGAGCAAGGAACACGCACTCTGGCACAGTTCCCCTCACTGAGCACTTCTCGAGTCCATCATCAATCGCTTTGGCTACAATGGTGCTGAGAGAGACAGTGCTGAAAGCGTAACCAAATCCAGAATGCACAACAGCTACTCCCTCCTCATCCACCAACACCATCATCTTGTTGGAGAAGGCCTGAAAGGTGCTTCAGCAGCATTTCCACTTCACAAGCCCATGTGGACTGTTCCCATGCTGACTTTTCATCCTTCACAGGTTTCCAGCCCGATTTGCTCCATCACCTTTGCAGGAACTTAGATGAGGCTGAGAGGCCTGGAGGTCCTCACATCCTCCCTCCTGACAATGGCACTCCCCTTACCTTTCTCTTTCTTGCAGTCCACAGAAACCTCTCCCAATCACCGTGACATGTCAAAGGTTATTGAGAGTGGCCTCACAGGGACATCTGCCAGCTCCCTCAGCACTCGGGCAGGCACCCTCTCACTTCCCAGGCAGGTGGGTCCCTCCAGGTCCTTTGACTCTGCCTTGGCATTGTCCTCCTCCACGGACACAAGTCTTCCTGGCTCCGGACACTCCAAATGATCTCAGAGCCCTGGGATTCCTGAAAGCCACTACTGCCTGCAAAGAGACAGTCAACCCAGATCCCTGCCAGATCCCCTCTGCTTGGCTTTCTGCTTCCTCAAGAGGAACCATCCTGGAGCCTGATCTCAGAAAATCAATCCGCTGTCCTTGAGCTCAAGTCTCCTTCCAGCTCTCACTCACCTCACACCTCCAGCCCCTTCAGGCAACTCAAACAATCTGTTCCTAAATCCCTCATGAAGCAGGAACTGGGCAACCCTTTAGGCTGTGCTCAGTGTGTCCAGTCCATGCTTTTTGGCTGTCTCCTGGGCCTCAACTCCAAAGGTTCATAGTCCTGTCAAACAGCCTCATGCTCTAAACACTGAACCACTGCGAGGAGCGCTGGCAGGTGCCCATGACCTCGACATCCCCTTCTCCTGTAAATGTCTCCCTGAACTCCTCATTTCAAGGCATCACTTGGTAACCCCAGCAGAAACACTTCAGAAGCTCCATGAAATTCTGTGCCTGGAGGACGAGTTTTCCTGTGTGTGTCGGAGCTTTCACAAAGGAAGGGGATGTGAAAGCCCTTTGGGTGGTTCTTTCCTAAGAAAGGTTTGGATCAGCAGCTCAGCACAGCAGTCCCTGTGCTCCCAGAGCAGGGGACAGCAGCTGCTCAGGGTTCCCTTGACTCTCCCAGGGGGATTGTCAGCAGCCCGCGGAGAGGCTTCGTGTGCTCCCTGTCAGCAGGGGCCGGTGCCTGAGGCCGGCCCGAGGGCTGCCCGTGGGCAGGAGGAGCTCTGCTGCTCGCCTCCCCGGGCAGAGAGAAAGTCGCTGCTGCTCACCGGGAGCCAGCGGGGCCGGCGGCTGCCATCGCTTCTTGCGGGCACCGCCGGACCCCGCAATCGCTGCGCTGGCGAGTCGTCCTCCCTGTCTCCGTCCCGGTGGGAGAGCGGGAGTGATTGGGGGGTGAGGGGCAGGAGAAGGTTTCTGCCCGGTGGGCGGCTCCGGATCAGCGTCGGGGAAATGTCCCGGGGCTGCGGGGGCTGCTGCAAAGAAACGGGATGTGAAACCCCTTCGGTTGTTCTTCCCACGGGAAGTGCCGGTGCGGGGATTCGGAGGAACAGACCCGGGGCTGGGGCCGTGTCCGGGCGGGTCAGGAGGGTCCGCGGGGCCCCGTCGGGCGGAGCGGCAGCGCTCCCCGGCGGGCACAACCGGAGCTGTACCCACGGCACTGGCACCACCCCCGCCGCCCGGCGCCGCCCGCTGCGATTCGTGCCCGGCCGCAGCCCCCGGCTCCTCTCGCCGTGTCTCCCAGCGCGCAGTAATACACCGCCGCGTCCCTGAGCCGGGGCCGGGAGAGCCACAGGGCGCTGGACCGGCGGTTCCCGGCCACCGTCAGCCGCCCCGGAGGGTTCTCCAGCTCAACAGTCCCACTGTAACCGTACGTGATATACGCGAGTTCTCGGCCTGGGAGCTGTCGGTACCAGTAGATATATTCGTTGGACGTTATGTTGGGGTGTGAGCAGTTGATGGCGATGCCGGTGCCCTCGGTGGTCTCTGCCGACGGCTCCTGCTGCACCCGGGCTCTGCCTGCAGCCACTGCGAGCAGAAAGAGAAGAAGAAAATGCCCTCACAAGCTGCTTTCTGGCCAGCCCTGCCTGCTCTGGGCCAGAACAAATCCTGCAGAACCATCGAGGAACCAACAGAGACCAGGAGGAGAAGAGTTTCCAGAGGACGTCGATATCTGCAGTAAGGGGAGTGTCCATGACTAGCTGGTGGAGAGATGAATGCGTGAATGAGAGGTGCAAGAGTGGAGTCAGTGAAGGGAAAAGGGAGGAGAAAGGAAAGAAAGGAAAAATGAAGGAAGGGATAAGGAATGAGTGTGTGTGAGGTGTATGGAAAGGGAGAGAGGAAAGGAAGGGAACAGGGAGGGTTGGACCCAGAACAGAGCGAGGGCTTTGCTGAGGAAACGTGGGATGGGAGAAGAGGGAGGGAGGGATGAGCGGCTTGTTCAGTGAGAGAGGTCGGTGAAGAATCGAGAGGGGACGGCAGCGTCGAGGGACCTGCGGGGGCCACCCCAGCCCCAGCCCTCTTCCCTCATCCACCCCCGCCATCCCCTCGCACCCAGGAGCACGGCGGCCAGAGCCACCAGCCCTGTGTCCCGGAACCGCCGCATCCCGCCGCTCCGACGACAGCGCCTCCGCTGCTCCTTGATAGCCCCGGGTCCCCTGCCCTCCGCTGCCCTCCCCTCTCCTCCAGCTCCGCCCCGGGGCTCAGCCCTGCCCCCGCGCCCCTCGGGGTCTCGCCCACGCTGCCAGCGCTCAGGGGCTCTGCACGGCCAACACTTGGGCTCCTGCCAATCCCCTTCTCGCCCTCCTCCACCAACCACTCCCCCGCAAGCAGAAGCCTGCCCAGCTCCAGCCGCAGCCTGCCACAGCAGCAGGGCCCTGGCCCGGCACACGCAGCAGCTTGCCAGCGCTGGCTGCCAGCTGCGGGGCTGCCAAGAGCGGCCACGCGTTTCCTGCGGCTGCCCGGGAGGAGGCTGAGAGCCTCCCTTCAGCTGCCCCTCGGCAGACCCAGCCCCAGCCCGAGAATTGGGCTTGAGGCAGAGTAGGGGGAGGACAAATGTGCCCATGGGCGTGTAGGGCTCAGGAGGGGCAGGGTGGTGGCTGGGGAAGCACCGAGTCAGCAGGCAGGTCAGAAGGGACCTCCACAGGTCATCTAGATCATCCCTCTGCTCGAAGCAGATCCTCTTGGATCAGGTTGCTCAAGGAGATGTTCAGTCCATTCTTGAACACCTTCCAGAATGGAGGTGCACAACCTCCCTGGGATACACATTCCATTACTCATTGGTTTTCCTTCTCTATTGCTTTATCAGACCTGGCCATGTTCTCCCTCTGGGGAACTTCAACAGATTACGTCCGTTGTCTGTCTCCTCTGAACAAGTAGTTGGAGAAAGCAAAGACCTCTCCCCTGAGCCGTCCCTTCTCCAAGAAGGGCAGGCCCTGTTCTCTCAGCCTCTCCTGGCATGTCATGTTTTATCAGCCCCCAAACTGACTTAGTGGCCTTTGATGGACTCATTTCAGCACGTTGATATCCTTCCTGGACCAGGAAGTCTCAACGTGGATGCCAGACTCCAGATGTGCTCTCCAAGGGCCAGAGGGGCAGGGTCAACTTCCTGGACAGCACTTGGACTAACAGAGCTCAGGATGCTGTTGGTCCTGATTGCTGCAAATGCTCAGATTGCACCCGCCCCAATGCCCCGCCTGCCCTCCCCGGCCACCACACGCGCCCGCTGCCCACACTGACCCCCGACCCACACCCCGAAAGCCGCCCTCGCCCGCGGCCTCCGCGCCCACACCAGCCGCGCCAGCACTGCCCTCCCCGACCACCTCTCACCTGCCAGCCCCGCCGCCACACACAACGCCACGAGTCACGGCCCCAGCCCGCACGCCATCAGGCCCTGCCGCGCTGCCAACCACCCCCGAGCCGAGCGCAGCCGCGCTCCGACACACTCCTGCCTGACCTGACGCATCAGACCTTTGCTGGGGAAGCTGCCACACCTCCGACGGTACCCCAACACACCCGATAAGAACTGACCCACCATGCCCCTGCCCAGCCCCACAGTGCCATGGCCCCTTTGGGGCAGAAGTGAGGGCACAGGACGGGACGCAGGACGCGGTTCAGGGCCACCGGCACAGGACAAGCGTAGTGCCCCACCCTAGGGAGCATCCTGGCCTTCAGCTGCCAGCACCGCTCCACCGCCATCTCGCCTCATCGCCCTGACGAGCCCTGCCAAGCACACCAGGGCACTGTAGAGGGGGATCATCACACACAGAATCATCTCGTTGGAAGAGACCTGTAAGATCATTGAGTCCAACTGTTTGCACTGCACTGTCAGGTTCCCTAGACCATGTTCCTCAGGGCCACATCGACACGTCTTTTAAACCCCTCCAGGAATGGGGACTCCACCAGTTCCATGGGCAGCCTGTTCCATGGCTTCACAACCCTCTCTGTAAAGAAGTTTCTCCTGATATCTAACCTAGATCTCCGCTGGTGCAACTTAAGGCCATTACCTCTCATCCTGTCACTTGTTATATGGGAAAAGAGACCAACCCCCACGTCTCTACAACCTCCTTATGGGGAGTTGTTGAGAGCAATAAGGTCTGCCCTTCTCTGAACACACTCCAGCACCTCAAGGTCCTTCTTGACGTGAGGGGCCAAAAACTGGACACAGTACTCAACGTGTGGCCTCACCAGTGCCCAGTACAGGGGAACAATCACTTCTCTCCCACTGCTGGCCACACCAGTGCTGATACAAGCCAGGATGCTCTTGGCCTCTTTGGCCGCCTGGCCACACTGCTGGCTCATATTCAGCCGGCTGACAAACAACACCCCCAGGTCCTTTTCCACTGCCCAGCTTTCCAGCCACTCCTCCCAAAGCCGGTAATGTTGCAGAGGGATGTTGTGGCCCAAGTGCAGGACCCGGCACTCAGCCTTATTGACGCCATACAGTTGACCTCAGCCCATCAATCCAGCCTGCCTGGCCGACCATACTGTGCTTGATGCACTTCAAGGACACATTGGCCTTTTTCTCTCCCAGGACACGCTCTCAACTCCTGTTCAACTTGCCATCAACCCAAAGCCCCACATCCTCTTGCCACACCGCTGCTCTCCCAGCCTCTTGGCCCCCAGTTTGGACATAGAACCAGGATTACTCTGTCCCAGCTGCAGAATCCAGCACCTGCTCTGGTTAAATTCCATACGGCTGGAGACTGCCCAGCTCTCTGCTATATCCAGAGCTCTCAGGAAGGCCGCTCTACCCTCGAGGGAGTCCACAGCTCCTCCTAGTTTAGTACCATCACACAGTTACTAAATGGACATTGGATTCCTGCATCCAGATCATTTATAGAAACGTTGAAGAGCTCTGGCCCTGACACCCCACTGGTGACTGGCCGCCAGCCTGATGGAACCCCATTGACTACAACTCCTTGAGCTTCACCCATCAGCCAGTTGCTCACCCAATGTACTATGGATGTCTTTAGCTGTGTGATAGACATTTTGTCCACAAGGATACTTGGAGAGACACTCTCAAGAGCTTTGCTAGAATCCAGAAACACTCCACATCTACCGGCTTCCCTTAGTCAACTTCATGGGGGATCTTGGCACAAAACGACATTATGTCACTTAAGCAGAACCTTCCCCTCGTGAACCCTTTCTGGCTGTGGTCAACGACTGCGTTGTCTCTCAAGAGGTTTTCAGTAACTCCCCAAATAACCTTCTCCATGATTTCACCGGGCACTGAAGTGAGACTGACAGGCCTGGCATCACCAGCCTGCCTCCCTGCCTCCCTGCCTCCCTGCCTCCCTCCCTGCCTCCCTCCCTGCCTCCCTCCCTGCCTCCCTCCCTGCCTCCCTGCCGCCCTCCCTCCCTCCCTCCCTCCCTTCCTTCCTTCCTTCCTTCCTTCCTCCTCCTCCTTCCTTCCTCCTCCTCCTTCCTTCCTTCCTTCCTTCCTTCCCTTCAAGAAATCTCAGACAACATTTGCCAGCTGACAGGCATCTGAGACCTCTCCAGACAGCCAAGGCCATTGGTAACGAATGGCGAGAGGTCCTGTGATAACATCGGACAGCTCTGCCAGGACCCTAAAATGAATCCCAGAGGGCTCCATGGATTTACGTGCATCCAGCTGGAGCAATGTTACTCTGCTCTGGTGAGACCCCACCTGCAGTGCTGGTGCAGCTCTGGGGTCCTCAGCAGAGGACAGACATGGACTCGTTGCAGCAGGTCCAGAGGAGGCCACAGAAATGACCCAATGGCGAGAAACAACCCTCTCCTGTGAGGAAAAGCTGAGACATGGTGTTGTTCAGCCTGGAGAAGAGAACGCTCCAGGGAGACTTTCTGGTGGCCTTTCAGTACTTAAAGGGGGCTTGTAAGAAAGATGGGCACAGTGTTTTTGGCAGGGCCTGTTGCAACAGGACAGGGGGTGATGGATTTAAGTAAAAGAGGGAGATTTCGACTTGATATAAGAAGAAATTTTGCAGAATGAGGGTGGTGAGACACTGGCCCACGTTGCCCAGAGAGGTGGGAGAAGCCCCATCCCTGGAGACATTCCAGGTCAGCTTGGACCTTGGGTCTCTGAGCAACCAGACTGAGTAAAGATGTCCCTGCTCACTGAAGTGCAGTTGGGCTCGATGACCTTAGACGTCCCTTCCAACTCAAACCATTCCATGATTCAATGAATGCTGTGAAGTGTCCCCAAAGCCCATTTTCCACTGGCCCCTGTGCCTCTGGGAAGAGAGGAAGGGAAGGAAGGAGTGAAGCTGAGCCTGGGAAGAAGGAGGGCAGGGAGGGAGGAAGGTTCTTTAGGGTTGGGTATTTGTTTTTATTATTCTCACCATTCAACTCAATGTTTATTGGCAATCAATAAAAATTGCTCGAATTAAACGAGTGCAGGAAAAGGCAGGAACAGCTGCAGTGCACAGTGATGGCACCTCACTGCCTGCCAAGAGCCCTGAGGGCCCCCCGGCCCCAGCACTCTCCTGCCCAGCAGCTCCCACACCCTGCGCCGGGCCCCAGCAGGTTTGTGTTAAGCTCAGCTGGGTTTCCTGCCTCCGTGCGAACAGCACAGAAGTAGCGGGCAGAGTCCTGGGGTTGCAGGGACCGCAGGGACAGGGATGACTCGGAATGGGAATTGTCCCGGGTCGCATCGGCTCGACCCCGCACTGACTGCCCGAATACGATGATTGAGGAATCATAGTTGATGTACGACACCCACTCCAGACTGCCAGCGGGTGCCTGACGGTACCACCGAATTCCATAATCCTTGAAGGTGAGCCGGTTCCGCGGCAGGTGAGGGTCACGGATTCCCCGGGCGCTCGCAGCCCTCCGCCAGCCTCCAGCAGCCTCGGCTGCGCCCACAGCCCTGCGGACGGAGAGCGCAGGCAGCCGGGCAGGGCGCGACCACGGACCCAGCACGGGACCCCCGACAAAGCCCCGACACAGACCCGCACGCCCCCAACTCTCGCCCGACAAAGCCCCGACACCCACCCAATGCCCCGCCTGCCCTCCCCGGCCACCACACGCGCCCGCTGCCCACACTGACCCCCGACCCACGCCCCGAAAGTCGCCCTCGCCCGCGGCCTCCGCGCCCACACCAGCCGCGCCAGCGCTGCCCTCCCGACCGCCTCTCACCTGCCGGCCCCGCCGCCACACACAACGCCACGAGCCACGGCCCCAGCCCGCACGCCATCGGGCCCTGCCGCGCCGCCAGCCGACCCCGAGCCGAGCGCAGCCGCGCTCCCACACGCTCCTGCCCGACCCGACGCCTCGGACCCTGGCCGGGACACGAGCCGCGCCGCCCACCCGCCCCACACACCCGACACGGCACGGCACGGCCAGTCCCCGCGCTGCCGCGGCCCCTTCGCGGCAGCACAAGGGCGGGCGCGGGGCGGGACGCGGGGCAGGGCCGTCGGCAACAGGACGAGCGCGGCGCCCCGCCCGACGGAGCCTCCCGGCCCGCGGCTGCCAGCGCCGCTCCGCCGCTGTCCCGCCTCATGGCCTGACGAGCCCTGCGGAACGGCAGCGGAGACTCGGAACGGACCCGCTGCGGCCAGTCCACTGCCCCAGCGCCATCGCCATCCCATCGTCAGGACCGGGCTGCCGGCTCGCAGAGTCCCCTCACGGGACCCGTCCCTGGATCCGCACCCCCAGCCCAGACCCGACCTCGCTCCCAGACCCCGACCGCCGCCACAAGACACACGGAGGCCTCTGCTGCCATCCGCAGGGAGCTCCACTGCCCTGGACAAATGGGCTCGCACGAACGTCCCACTCCTGTCTTCTTGCTCCACACTCCCCCTTCCCTCTTCCGCTGCAGCCCAACAAGCCCTGTAACATATTTCCCACGTCTTGCACCCTAGTCTTACCATTGTTTCCTCCTGTCCTGCTGGGAACCAGGGACATCGGGCTATCTCCGCCGTGCCTTCCAAGATGAAGAATCGGTAGAAGTGGGCAGTGGAAGATACTGGAGGTGAGCTGTGGGGGCTACAGGGACCTGTTCGGGCTCTCAGACACAAAGTGTCCTTGGTCCAATTCTTCCCATGAAGGGATAGAATCCACGGACACGGGACTTCCACACAGCCAGAACTGCTCCATCTTATGCACTCCCACATTTCCTCACATTTGTCCTGCATGTACCCTTGTCACCTTTGCTGATCCTCCGTCACCCCACTCTACGCTCCATCAGAGCCCTCTTACTCCTTGGTGCTCCTCTGGCCTGTGCCAATCCTCAACCAAAAGCTGAGAGGTTGGGAAACTAGAGCAAGGAGTTGCAATTGCCAGGGCACAATTGAGAGCCTTTCCTGTCACTCCTGCTAGGACACAAGAAGGTGTCCTCTCAGATCTAGTGCGGTGAGCCCAGAGTCCTGCAGTTATGGTTCTCCTGGTGGGAAGGTCTCTATGGGAGACTGGCCCCTTCCATGGATGCAGGAGGTCACTGGCATCTTCTATGGGGAGAACAGCCCAAGCTGAGCCCTGCCTGGGCTCGGGGCTGCCCAAACCAAATGGCCTTTGCATGACCAGTGCTACCAAGCAGTTAGCACAACCCAGGGTATCCCTCTTCTTCTTCATCATCGTCATCACCATCATCCTTTTCTTCATCTTCACCATTATTGGATGATGTCAGGGTAGTGTTAGGGGGTGCCTAATGTAATATGTAGAACCTCTTGCCTCACGGACTGCAAGGATATTGGTCGCTTGGGGGTTTCCTAGTTTTACTACGCTGTCTTTAGCTTTTCTCTGGACAGTATTTTCCAGAGAAGCTGACTTCACGCTGCCTGGGCTGTGGGAGGAGCTCATCCTTCGGCCACACGCAGCACACAGGATACCCTGCCCGGTGCTGAGGCATGAATGTAAAAGCTGCTTCCCTGGTCCTGGGCTGCTCTGCAAAGAGGAGCAAGGTGAGGGTCTGTGGTCTGTCGGGTAGCTGTGTTGAGGGTTGCAGCTGGCCAGGAGCAAAGCAGGGAAATACTTCCCCCCCGCTTTGCCCACAGCCTGGTCAAGACTCGGCCAGGACGCTGTCACCCCACCAGCACTGGGTTCTGCACAGTCAGCTCCTGGAGGAACCAAGAGCAGGTAAGGATTGAATGCTGCAGCTGGAGGTCAGGTCCAGGGGTACCCATCAGTTCCTTGACGGCTGTTGTTTTCTGTGTGAGGAACTGAGGAAAGCTGAGTGTCTCAGCTCATCTGCAAAACAGCCCTGTGGTCCTGCATTTCTAAGTCCTTGGTCTGAATACCTCTGCTTAGGTGGGGTCTTTGAGAAAAGTAGGGAGGAGTTGGGCTGGGAGATGTTGGAAAGGTGATGTAAGGAGGGAGGATCATTTCAGGGATGGAGGCACTGCCAACTTGGGGAGATGCAGAGCCTCACCCCTCCTGTGCTGTTCTTGCTGTTGCAGATTTTGCACAAGCGGAAATAGGGCTTAGCTTAACGTGGCGCTCCACAGCACAGTAATACATCGCAGCGTCCTGCAGAGAGACAGTCGCGATTTCTAAGGGGGCTGTTTTATTTTCATAGACCCCCATAGAGAACTGGCCATTGCAGAAACTTGACATTCCCTGGAGCACTAGATGCATCCAGGACATATTGCAAGGTTTACCCTGGAGCTGACGGGTACCAGAAGAAATACAAATTGTTGACGCTGTCTTCGCTGCTGGACTGGCAGGGCAGAACCATCCGCTGCCCAACAGTAGCTGACACCTCAGGCAAGATTCCTTCTGGGGGTCCCCTCCAACAAGACCTGCAACACAGGCAGAAATGTGTCAGTGGAGCAGCTCACCTCCTTCTCTCACAACTCTCTGTGTTTAAGGCTGTGTTTCCCTCAAAGATTTCCGTCTTTCCAAAGGAATGGAAAGTTCAGAGATCTACTTCCATCACCCCTCTGCATTTCTCCCTCACCTCATCCCCTTGTCAGCACAATCTCCACATCGCCCACTAAAAACTGTGGGAGACAATAGGAAGCACACAAACACACCACCTGATTGGAGTAGCAGGACACATGCTGGCACAGCCATGGAGGAAGATCATCTTGCCTGGCTCCAGAATACCTGTCCCTCGGGAGACTCTCAGCCCCACTACAGAATAAGGCACTCTTGGTAGCACCGCTGAAACAGCAGCATCCTGTGGACTGTGCCAGAGTGTTGTGACACAGTCCCATCTCTGGGGTGAGGAGAGCAAGAGTGAGGCCCATTCACTTTTTGCTTGTCTTTGCAGCAGAGAGGTTCCCTCTCCCTTTGTAAGGACCCATCTCTCCCTCACTGGAGAATGCATCTTTTTTTGTGTGCCTTGTTGGTGGGAGGGCTTTTGAAAACACAAGGGCTCCTCACAACAGCCTTCGGGGCTCTGGGAAACCCAGCTGCAGTGCTCATCTCAAAGGGTTTCAGGTTTCTCTAGTTCAGCCTCTGTTGTTTTGGAAGCAGCTGTTTGTTGTTTCTCCACTCATGAGGAGTCAGAGACAGGGGGAGGAAGCTGAGAAGGGGAAGAAAAGGTATTTGAATGGGGGAAGATATAAACTCCTCGAATAGGGCGATAGAGTCCTGATTCTGAGGGGTTGGCTCAGTGCTGGCTGGCTCAGGGCAGGTTGGTGGGGTGGGGGGGATCTGCAGCTCCATCTGCAGTGCAGATCAACGCCTGCCAAGGCATCAGGGCAGGGCTTGGGGCTCCCCAGCAGCTGCTGGGAGAGTGAAAAGGAAAGGGACTGAGACTGGGAGAGGGACAGGAGGCAAAATCCCCGGTGTTTTGGAGCCAGTGAGTGCAGAAGTGCCAAGGAGTAACCCTGGCACAGGGAACAACTGCTCCTGGGCAGCACCTTTTCTCTCTCTCCAGCCTCCTGGCAAACTGCAGCCTCTGCTGTGTTTCTCATTTTGGTGAGTACTTTGCCAATGGAGAGAGGAGCCTCCACTGCTTTTCATCTCATTCTGCAGTAATGTCCTCCTCTGACAGTCAAGGCTGCAAGGTGAGGTTGGCCCTGGAACTCACAGAGCCTCAGCTGAAACCTGCCCAGGTGGTGGACATGCCCTGGACAAAGCAGCCACTGTCCTTGGAGCACCTGGCAGTACCCACAAGGTACCTGGGCTCACTGCTCCCAGGTGACCAGTGTCAGAAGAAGGAGGGATTTCAGTGCAAGGAGGTGATGGTGCAGGTGCCTGCAACAGACTGCCCAGCTGCTGGCAGCACCTTGAGAGCCACCATGGGAAGGAGCTGTTTTGGTGCAGTGCCTCTGGGAGGGCAACAAGGTACCCAGGCTTCCCCCTTCCATCAAGGAAAACCTCCCAGCAGGGAAGGAGAAGATATACAGTACTTTTGTTGTTGTTGTTGTTGCACAAATAAAAGGCACGGGAGCAAACCGGAAGCTCTTCCTGGATGGGATCTGTGCAGCACGTCTTGGGAAAATGCACCGGGCTCTGTGCCATGCAGGATGAATGCAGAGTTCCCAGCATCTGCAGGGAGGAAGGGTTTACCTGCTATCTCTACTCCTCTGCTTATTCTGTCTTTCTAAACCAGACATTTTACTATGACATTTGTTGTCAGGTCTTTCTTTCTGAGAGCTGGAAAGGACCCTGCACCACATCTCTCCCCATGCCCCCTCCCTGGAGTAGAGCTGGAGGAGGCAAAACAGGCCAGCAGGATTTTCCTGGGAGCAGTGTTAGGTGGGATAGGGTCATACCCAGCAGAGGGCCACTCCTTGCCAACAGGGCCACAAAAGACCCAAAGGTGCGATCCCCACTGGCATCATTTACTTGACTCATCCAGGGTGTGAGCTGAATTCTCTGCCCACACTGACATGTTTTGCTCCAGAAATGCCTGGGCCTTTCATCCTGTCACACAAAAGATGCCTTCCCTGGGAGTGTGCCTGGCATAATGCAGGAAATGGGAAGACAGCAATTCAGGAAGCCCAAACACAGCCCACAGCAACAGCTGGGATGTTTTGCATTCAGCATGAGCTCCTCAGAAAGTAATCACCTCTGCCAGGGCCAGGAAAGGTCCTTGCTAAAAGCCAGCCCAGCTCCTCACCCTCTCATCCATTTCTCTTGCCTCCTGCTCCTTGAGAAGAAGGTGAGTCTGAAGGCCCTTCTCCTTCTCCACTATCTCTAAAGGAGTTCTCACCTCAGTGGACCTCTTGGCTGACACCAGCTTTGTCCTCTGCTGGATCTTGGGGCTGCTTGGCATGGCAGAGGCAGACAGTCAGACAGGGAGGGACACTGGGCCTGTACTGAGGTGACTCAGGGGCTGAACAAGGGCTGGTTTTGGGGTGCTGTCAGGGTGAGGCAAGAAGCTCTCACAGATCTCTGCACAGCCTCTACCTTCCCACCCTGCATGTGCTTTGACTCCTGCCTCAGCCCATCACCAGGAGCAGGCTGCAGGCCCTGAGCGTCCCCTCAGGGGACCTTCCCTGCCCACCCACCCTCGACCCCATCCTATGACCAATGCCACAAGACAAACAGACGCCTCTGCTGCCATCCGCAGGGAGCTCCACTGCCTGGAGAAAATGGCTCACAGGAATGTCCTGCACTTGGACAACGGCAACAGCCAAGTCCTGCCCCTGGTCAGGAACAACCTCGTGCCCCAGTGCCCGCTGGGGGCTGCTCCCATGGAACGCACAGTCTGAGGAAAGGACCCCTGAAATGACTGCGGAACGGCGGCGGAGACTCGGAACGGACCAGCTGCGGCCAGTCCCGGCCCCATCGCCATCGTCAAGACCGGGCTGCCGGCCCACGAGCGGCCCCCTCGCAGGACCCTTCCAGGGACCCCCACCCAAAGCCCCGACCCGACCTCGCTCCCAGACCCCGACCGCCGACACAAGACACACGGAGGCTCTGCTGCTGCCATCCGCAGGGAGCTCCACTGCCTGGAACAAATGGGCTCGCATGAACATCCTGCACTTGGACAAGGGCAAGGGACAAGTCCTGCCCCTGGTCAGGAACAACCCCGTGCCCCAGGCCACACTGTGGGGCTGCTCCCATGGAAAGCCGATCCTGGTGTCACAACTTGACAACGAGCCAGGAATGGGCCCTTGTTACAAAGGTGCGTTCTTCAGGGCTCACAACTGGGCTCTGTTCTGTTAATAACTTTATCGATGATCTGGATGAGGGGATCGAGTGCACCCTCTGCAGCTTGCAGAAACCAGGGAGATGGGCCAAAGTGTTGATCTGCTGGAGGGTCAGGAGGCTCTACAGAGGGATCTGAACAGGCTGGAGCAATGTGCCGAGGCCAATGGGCTGAGGTTCAACAAGGCCAAGTGCCGGGTCCTGAGTTGGGTCACAACAACCCCCTGCAACGCTACAGGCTGGGGGAAGAGTGGCTGGGAAATGTCCAGGGGAAAGGTGCTGAGGGGGGTTGGTCAACAGCAGCTGAAGATGAGCCAGCAGTGTGCCCAGGTGACCAAGAGGCCAACAGCATCCTGCCTTGAATCATACATACTGTGGCCAGTAGCACCAGGGCAGGGATCGTCCCCCTGTACTTGGCACTGCTGAGGCCACGCTTTGACCCGGGGTTTTGGGCCTCTCACTCCAAGAACGACATTGAGGTGCTCGAGCACATCCAGAGAAGGGCAGCGAAGCTGGTGAAGGGTCTAGAGCCCAAGTCCTTTTGAGGAGCTGCTGAGGGACCTGGGGTGTTTAGTGTGGAGAAAAGGAGGCTCAGGGGAGACCTTCTCACTCTCCACAACTCCCTGACACAAGGCTGGAGCAAGGTTAAGTTCAGTCTTTTCTCCCATGTAACTAGTGATCAGACAAGAGAGAATGGGTTCAAGTATCACAAGGGAAGGTTCAAATTGGGTATAGGAAGAGATGTCAAGCATTGGAACAGGCTGCCCAGGGAAGTGCTGGAGTCCCCCTCCCTGGGGGGATTTAAAGGATGTGTCGATGTGGCACTCAGGACCTGGTTTAGTGGTGGACTTGGTGGGGGTTACAGTTGGAGTCAGGTGATCTGAAGGGTCTTCCCAACCTAAATGATTCCCTGATTCCAGGGGGCTAATAGTGTCCAGGACTGCACCAGGAAAGTGTTTCCAGCAAGTCAGGGAGGTGATCCTGCCCCTCTGCTCAGCACTGCTGAGGTCACACCTGGAGTACTGGCTCAACGGCTTGGGAACCCAGTGCAAGAGAGAGTTGGATAAACTGGGGAGAAGACAGTGGAGGCAAAAATGGGATAATGGGACTGGAGTGCCTCTTACAAGAGGAGAAGCTGAGAGAGCTGGCACTCCTTACCCAGCCATCAGGAGTGCCAGGTCCCAGAGTCCTGGGGGAAAGGCTGAGCAAGGAACACGCACCCTGGCACAGTCCCCTCACCGAGCACTTCTCGAGTCCATCATCAATGCTTTGGCTACAATGGTGCTGAGAGAGACAGTGCTCAAAGCGTAACCAAATCCAGAACTCACAACAGCTACTCCCTCCTCATCCACCAACACCATCGTCTTGTTGGAGAAGGCTGAAAGGTGCTTCAGCACCATTTCCACTTCACAAGCCCATGTGGACTGTTCCCATGCTGACTTTTCATCCTTTCACAGGATTGGGAATGGTTCCAGACGATTTGCTCCATCACCTTTGCAGGAACTTAGATGAGGCTGAGAGGCCTGGAGGTCCTCACATCCCTCCCTCCTGACAATGGCACTCTCCTTTCCTTCCATTCTCGCAGCCCATAGAAACCTCTCCCAAACACCGTGACGTGTCCAAGGTTATTGAGCGTGGCCTCACAGTGACATCAGCCAGATTCCTCAGCACTCGGGCAGGCACCTCTCACTTCGAGGCAGGTGGGTCCCTCCAGGTCCTTTGACTCTGCCTTGGCATTGTCCTCCCCCACGGACACAAGTCTTCCTGGCTCTGGACACTCCAAATGATCTCAGAGCCCTGGGATTCCTGAAAGCCACTGTCGGAGAACGATAATGACGGACTGCACGCACTTTATGAAAGGATAACGCAGACCTTTAATCAGTGCCACAGCAAGCCTTATATACCCTCTGTCTCTCAAGCAGTGATTTTCCACTAAAACAGCACCTTCCCATTATCTTATCAGCTCAGCCTCTACTCCCTGTATTTCCCAGCGCTTGCCTGCTATTTTTTAACTGGCGGTTTTCTTTCTCCCGTGTCTTCTGCAGCTGCTCACGGATCCAACGGCTTCTTGCTTACCAAAGCGATTATGTCTTGAATTTCTGGCGATCCTTGAATTTCTATCAATGATCAATCGCCAGCTGTTCCCACAAGTCACTACTGCCTGCAAAGAGACAGTCAACCCAGATCCCTGCCAGATCCCCTCTGCTTGACTTTCTGCTTCCTCAAGAGCAACCATCCTGGAGCCTGAACGAGCTGAGCTTCAGAAAATCAAGCAGCTCTCCGAGACCCCTCCCCTGTCCAGGACCAGAACCTGGAGGATTCTTCCAAGCACTTTGCTGAAGAGACCACCTTCTGCTCTCTGGGAGGCCAGGGCTCCAGTCCTGCTTTTTGCATTGCTCCCTCCTCTCTGGATCCTGACCTCAAACCCTGCATGATCACTGCAGCCCAGGCTGACCCTCACCTCCACATCCACCACCAGTTCTGCCCCCAGTGAAGTCTTCCCCAGCGCACTCCAGAAACCTGATCGACTCCTTGTGCCCTGCTGTGCTGTCCCACCAGCCAACACTGTGTGTGGTTTCACGTACCCCATGAGGACCAGGGCCAGTGATCGTGGGGCTTCTTCCAGCTCTCTGAAGAAGGCCTCCTCTAATCCTTGCTCCTGCTCAGGTGATCTGCAGTAGCCTCCCACCACAAAGCTGATCTTCTCCTTGAGCACTAGGTTATTGCTGGCTCACTGGACATTCCCCCAGCAGAGCTCCACGCACTCCAGCTGCTCTCTCACAGAAAGGGCAATTGCCCCTCGTTCCCTTCCCAGCCTCTTTCCTACACAGCCTGGCTTCACCCACACAGGACTCCTGGGAGCTCCCACACTGCAGCTCCATCAGCCCATCGCTCCGCAACCAGGCCACAGAGGAAAACTGGGCCCGCATGGAACAGGAGCTCAGGCACAACCCTGCCCTTCACCTACAGTCTCTGAAGCTCCCAGAATAGAGCCTCCTGCACCATACACGCTCTCGCCCTTCAACCTTCAACGACACTTCCCTTTCTCCTGTAAATGTCTCCCTGAACTCCTCATTCCAAGGCATCACTTGGTAACCCCAGCAGAAACACTTCAGAAGCTCCATGAAATTTTGTGCCTGGAGGACGAGTTTTCCTGTGTGTCGGAGCTTTCACAGAGAAACGGGATGTGAAAGCCCTTTGGGTGGTTCTTTCCTAAAGAAGGTTTGGATCAGCAGCTCAACGGCAGTCCCTGTGCTCCCAGAGCAGGGGACAGCAGCTGCTCAGGGTTCCCTTGACTCTCCCAGGGGGATTGTCAGCAGCCCGCGGAGAGGCCTCGTGCGCTCCCTGTCAGCAGGGCCGGTGCCTGAGGCCGGCCCGAGGGCTGCCCGTGGGCAGGAGGAGCTCTGCTGCTCGCCTCCCCGGGCAGAGCAGAAAGTCGCTGCTGCTCACCGGGAGCCAGCGGGGCCGGCGGCTGCCATCGCTTCTTGCGGGCACCGCCGGACCCCGCAATCGCTGCGCTGGCGAGTCGTCCTCCCTGTCTCCGTCCCGGTGGGAGTGCAGGAGTGACTGGGGGGCTGAGGGCAGGAGAAGGTTTCTGCCCGGTGGGCGGCTCCGGATCAGCGTCGGGGAAACGCCCCGAGGCTGCGGGGGCTGCTGCAAAGAAACGGGATGTGAAACCCCTTCGGTTCTTCTTCCCACGGGAAGTGCCGGTGCCGGGGATTCGGGGGAACCGACCCGCGGCTGGGGCCATGTCCGGGCGGGTCAGGGAGGATCCGCGGGGCCCCGTCGGGCGGAGCGGCAGCGCCTACCAGGACCGCCCCGCCACCAGTCGCCGCCCGCCGCGGTTCGTGCCCGGCCGAGCCCCCTCCTCTCGCCGTGTCTCCCAGCGCGCAGTAATACACCGCCGCGTCCCTGAGCCGGGGCCGGGAGAGCCACAGCGCGCTGGACCGGCGGTTCCCGGCCACCGTCAGCCGCCCCGGAGGGTTCTCCAGCTCAACAGTCCCACTGTAACCGTACGTGATATACGCGAGTTCTCGGCCTGGGAGCTGTCGGTACCAGTAGATACCTTCGTTGGACTTTATGTTGGGGTGTGAGCAGTTGATGGCGATGCCGGTGCCCTCGGTGGTCTCTGCCGACGGCTCCTGCTGCACCTGGGCTCTGCCTGCAGCCACTGCGAGCAGAAAGAGAAGAAGAAAATGCCCTCACAAGCTGCTTTCTGGCCAGCCCTGCCTGCTCTGGGCCAGAACAAATCCTGCAGAACCATCGAGGAACCAACAGAGACGAGCAGGAGAAGAGTTTCCAGAGGACGTCGACATCTGCAGTAAGGGGAGTGTCCATGACTAGCTGGTGGAGAGATGAATGCGTGAATGAGAGGTGGAAGAGTGGAGTCAGTGAGGGGGAAAAGGGGGAGAAAGGAAAGAAAGGAAAAATGAAGGAGGGATAAGGAATGTGTGTTGTGAGTTGTATGGAAAGGGAGAGAAGGAAGGGAACAGGGAGGGTTGGACCCAGAACAGAGCGAGGGGTTTGCTGAGGAAACGTGGGATGGGAGCAGAGGGAGGGAGGATGAGAAGCTGTTTCGGGGAGAGAAGTCGGTGAAGAATCGAGAGGGGACAGCAGCCTCGAGGGACCTGCGGGGGCCACCCCAGCCCCCTTCCCCATCCACCCCCGCCATCCCCGCGCACCCAGGAGCACGGCGGCCAGAGCCACCAGCCCTGGGCCCCGGGCACCGCCGCATCCCGCCGCTCCGCCGACACAGACCCGCTGCCCTCAACAGCCACATTTTACCCTCCCTTCCTTCCCTCCATTCCCTCTCTCCCCTCTCCTCCAGCTCCGCCCCGAGGCTCAGCCCTGCCCCGGGCCTCTCGGGGTCTCGCCCGCGCTGCCAGCGCTCAGGGGCTCTGCACGGCCAACACTTGGGCTTGCCAATCCCCTCTCGCCCTCCTCCACCACAACCACTCCCCGCAAGCAGAAGCCTGCCCAGCTCCAGCCGCAGCCTGCCACAGCAGCAGGGCCCTGGCCCGGCACAGCAGCAGCTTCCCAGCGCTGGCTGCCAGCTGCGGGGCTGCCAAGAGCGGCCACGCGTTTCCTGCGGCTGCGGGAGGAGGCTGAGAGCCTCCTTCAGCTGCCTCGGCAGACCCAGCCCCAGCCCGAGAATTGGGCTTGAGCTAGAGTAGGGGGAGGACAACTGTGCCCATGGGTGTGCAGGGCTCTGGAAGGGCAGGGTGGCTGGGGGAAAGCACCGAGTCAGCAGGCAGGTCAGAAGGGACCTCCACAGGTCATCTAGATATCCCTCTGCTCCTAGCAGATCCTCTGGATCAGGTTGCTCAAGGTCATGTTCAGACCATTCTTGAACATCTTCCAGAATGGAGGTGCACAACCTCCTGGGATACAAATTCCTTTCCTCATTGTTTTTGCTTCTCTATTGCTTATCAGACCTGGCCATGTTCTCCCTCTGGGGAACTTCCACAGACGTCCGTTGTCTGTCTCCCTGAACAAGGTGTTGGAGAAAGCAAAGACCTCTGCCTGAGCCATGCCTTCTCCAGAAGGGCAGGCCCTGTTCTCTCAGCCTTCCTGGCATGTCATGTTTTATCAGCCCCCAAACTGACTTAGTGGCCTTTGATGGAACTCATTTCAGCACGTTGATATCCTTCCTGGACCAGGAAGTCCCAACGTGGATGCCAGACTCCAGATTGCTCTCCAAGGGCGAGAGGGGCAGGGTCAGCTTCCTGGGCAGCACTTGGACTAACAGAGCTCGGATGCTGTTGTTCCTGGTTGCTGCAAAGGACCATGCTGCGCCCGCCCCAATGCCCGCCTGCCCTCCACGGCCAACATGTGCGGCTGTCGACACTGATGATGACCCACGCCCGAAAGCCGCCCTCGCCCGTGGCCTCCGCGCCCAGCCCAGCCGCGCCAGCGCTGCCCTCAGACCGCCTCTCACCTGCCGGCCCCGCTGCCAACACAACGCCACAAGCCACGGCCCCAGCCGGATACCATCAGGCCCTGCCACACCAGCGCCCCGAGCTGAGCGCAGCTGCGCTCCGACGTGCTCCTGCCTGACCGACGCATTGGACCTTTGCTGGGACAGCTGCCACACCTCCAACTGTACCCGAGCACACCCGACACGACCGACCCACCATGGCTCTGCCCTGCCCTGCAGTGCCATGCGCCCTTCGGGGCAGGAGAAGTGAGGGCGCAGGACGGGACGTGGGACATGGGTCAGGGACATCAGCACAGAACGAGCCACAGGCCCCACCGACGGCGGGTCCGGCCTCGGCTGCCAGAACTGCTCCACTGCTGTCCGCCTCATGGCCTGACGAGCCCTGCCAAGCACACCAGGGCACTGTAGAGTGGGATAATCGCACAGAATCACACACAGAATCATTTCTTGGAAGAGACCATCTAAGATATCGAGTCCAACTGTTTGCACTGCACTGTCAGGATCCCTAGACCATGTCCCTCAGGGCCACATCGACACATTTTTTAAACCCCGGGGAAGGGGACTCTACCAGTTCCATGGGCAGCCTGTTCCAAGGCTTCACAACCCTCTCTGTAAAGAAGTTCTTCCTGATATCTAACTAGATCCCCTGGTGCAAACCTAAGGCCATTACTCTCATCCTGTCAACTTGATATGGGAGAAGAGACCAACAGCCCCTCTCTAAACCTCCTGTCAGGGAGTTTAGAGCAGCAATAAGGGTCCCCTGAGATTCCTCTTCTCAGGCTAAGCAACCCCAGGTCCTCAGTGTCCTCATAAAGACTTGTTCTCCAGACCCTTCACCAGCTTTGCTGCCTTCTCTGAACATGCTCCAGCACCTCAATGTCCTTCTTGAAGTGAGGGGCAAAAACTGGACACAGTACTCAATGCGTGGCCTCACCAGTGCCCAGTACAGGGGAACAATAACTTCCTACTCCTGCTGGTCACACTAATACAAGCCAGGCCGTTGCCTTTCTTGGCCACCTGGCCACACTGCTGGCTCATATTCATGGCTGGCTTTGCGGACGAAGATTTTGGGAAGGGCTTTAAAAGTGAGTACACCCTTCAAGCCTGCGCTGTGGATTTTTTAGGTGAGCGCAGCGTGTGCGAGGCTGGCCCCACCTTTACACCTGTGGTTCATCTGCCAGGGCCTAGCGAGCTTGGACGGTGACAGCGAAGTCAGGTTAGAGCCTTTCTCTTAGATGGATGGCCTTACAGGGCTAAACAAGCTCCATCTGCCCGGGTTTGGAGTTAGAGTCGTCCTTCTCCTAGGATGGTTGCCCAAAGTCTAGTGAGCCCATCCTGCCCGTGGACACACTTTGTCTGACCTCAGTTGAGACGTCTGGCTTGGGAGACCCTACGGAGGCATATGCCACCACACAGCATAGCTCTCAACTTCACAAGGGCACGCAAGCTCTTTCCCCACGGCAAGGGGGTGCCCGTGAAAGAGGGATTATTCAGCGGCTGACAAACAAACCCCCCAGGTCCTTTTCCATGGCCAGATTTCCAGCAACTCTACCAAAGCCAGTAATGTTGCAGAGGGATGTTGTGGCCCAAGTGCAGGACCTGGCACTCAGTCTTATTGAAACATGGTGCAGTTGACATCAGCCCATCAATCCAGCCTGCTGGCCAACCATATGGGCTGTGCACCCCCAGGGACACAATTGGCTATTTCTCTCCCAGGACACGCTCAACTCCTGGTTCAATTGCATCACCCAAAGACCCACATCTCTTGCCACACCGCTGCCTCCAGTCTATTGGCCCCAAGTTTGGGAATAGAACCAGGATACTCTGTCCCAGCTGCAGAATCCAGCACCTGCTCTGGGTTAAATTCCACACACGGCTGGAGACTGCCAGCGCTCTCTGCTATATCCAGAGCTCTCAGGAAGGCGCGTCTACTCCGAGGGAGTCCACAGCTCCTCCTAGATTAGTACCATCACAAAGTTTAACGGAATTGGGTTCCTGCATCCAGATCATTTATAGAAACATTGAAGATCTGGCCTGACATTCAGCCCTGGGAACCCACTGGGATGGCTGCCAGCCTGATGGAACCCCATTGACTACAACTCCTTGAGCTTCACCCATCAGCCAGATGCTCACCCAATGTACTATGGAAGTCTCTAGCTGTGTGATGGACATTTTGTCCACAAGGATACTTGGAGAGACACTCTCAAGAGCTTTGCTAGAATCCAGAAACACTCCACGTCTACCGGCTTTCCTTGGTCAACTTCATGGGGGACCTTGACACAAAAGGACATTAAGTTAGATAAGCAGAACCTTCCCCTCGTGAACCCTTTCTGGCTGTGGTCAACGGCTGTGCTGTCTCTCAAGAGGTTTTCAGTAACTCCCCAAATAACCTTCTCCAGATTTTCACCAGGCGCTTAAGTGAGACTGACAGGCCTGGCATCACCAGCCTCTGCCTGCCTGCCTTCCTTCCTTCCTTCCTTCTCTTCAAGAAATCTCGGACAACATTTGCCAGCTGACAGGCATCTGAGACCTCTCCAGACAGTCAAGGCCATTGGTAACGAATGGCGAGAGGTCCTGTGATAACATCGGACAGCTCTGCCAGGACCCTAAAATGAATCCCAGAGGGCTCCATGGATTTATGTGCATCCAGCTGGAGCAATGCTACTCTGCTCTGGTGAGACCCCACCTGCAGTGCTGGGTGCAGCTCTGGGGTCCTCAGCAGAGGACAGACATGGACTCGTTACAGCAGGTCCAGAGGAGGCCACAGAAATGACCCAATGGCGAGAACAACCCTCTCCTGTGAGGAAAAGCTGAGACATGGTATGTTCAGCCTGGAGAAGAGAACGCTCCAGGGAGACTTCTTGTGGCCTTTCAGTACTTAAAGGGGGCTTGTAAGAACGACGGGCACAGTCTTTTTGGCAGGGCCTGTTACAACAGGACAGGGGGTGATGGATTTAAAGTAAAAGAGGGAGATTTTGACTTCATATAAGGAAGAAATTTTGTAGAATGAGGGTGGTGAGACACTGGCCCACGTTACCCAGAGAGGTGGGAGAAGCCCCATCCCTGGAGACATTCCAGGTCAGCTTGAACCTCCGGTCTCTGAGCAACCAGACTGAGCAAAGATGTCCCTGCTCACTGCAGTGCAGTTGGGTTCGATGACCTTGAAAGGTCCCTTCCAACCCAAACCATTCCATGATTCAAAGAAATGCTGTGAAGTGTCCCCAAAGCCCTTTTCCACTGGCCCCTGTGCCTCTGGGAAGAGAGGAAGGGAAGGAAGGAGTGAAGCTGAGCCTGGGAAGAAGGAGGGCAGGGAGGGAGGAAGGTTTCCTTAGGGTTGGGTATTTTTTTTTATTCTCACCATTCAACTCAAAGTTTATCGGCAATAAATAAAAATTGCTCGAATTAAACGAGTGCAGGAAAGGGCAGGAACAGCTGCAGTGCACAGTGATGGCACCTCACTGCCTGCCAAGAGCCCTGAGGGCCCCCCGGCCCCAGCACTCTCCTGCCCAGCAGCTCCCACACCCTGCGCCGGGCCCCAGCAGGTTTGTGTTAGAGCTCAGCTGGGTTTCCTGCCTCCGTGCGAACAGCACAAAAGTAGCGGGCAGAGTCCCGGGGTTGCAGGGACCGCAGGGACAGGGATGACTCGGAACGGGAATTGTCCCGGGTCGCCTCGGCTCGACCCCGCACTGCTGCGCTGTAATCTGTAGCACCCGATGTCAAGCATTTGACACGAACTCCAGACTGCCACGGGTGCCTGACGGTACCACCGAATTGTATAATCCTTGAAGGTGAAGCCGGTTCCGCGGCAGGTGAGGGTCACGGATTGCCCGGGCGCTCGCAGCCCTCCGCCGGCCTCCAGCAGCCTCGGCTGCGCCCACAGCCCTGCGGACGGAGAGCGCAGGCAGCCGGGCAGAGCGCGACCACGGACCCAGCACGGGACCCCGACAAAGCCCCCACACAGACCCGCACGCCCCCCAACTCTCGCCCGACAAAGCCCCGACACCCACCCAATGCCCCGCCTGCCCTCCCCGGCCACCACACGCGCCCGCTGCCCACACTGACCCCGACCCACGCCCCGAAAGCCGCCCTCGCCCGCGGCCTCCGCGCCCACACCAGCCGCGCCAGCGCTGCCCTCCCCGACCGCCTCTCACCTGCCGGCCCCGCCGCCACACACAACGCCACGAGCCACGGCCCCAGCCCGCACGCCATCGGGCCCTGCCGCGCCGCCAGCCGACCCCGAGCCGAGCGCAGCCGCGCTCCCACACGCTCCTGCCCGACCCGACGCCTCGGACCCTGGCCGGGACACGAGCCGCGCCTCCCACCCGCCCCAACACACCCGACACGGCACGGCACGGCCAGTCCCCGCGCTGCCGCGGCCCCTTCGCGGCAGCACAAGGGCGGGCGCGGGCGGGACGCGGGGCAGGGCCGTCGGCACAGGACGAGCGCGGCGCCCCGCCCGACGGAGCCTCCCGGCCCGCGGCTGCCAGCGCCGCTCCGCCGCTGTCCCGCCTCATGGCCCTGACGAGCCCTGCGGAACGGCGGCGGAGACTCGGAACGGACCCGCTGCGGACGCTGTCCCTGTCCCAGCCCCAGCCCCATCGCCATCATCAGGACCGGGCTGCCGGTCCGCAGCCTCCCCTCACGGGACCCTCCCCGGGACCCGCACCACCAGCCCGACCCGACCTCACTCCGAGACCCCGACCACCGACACAAGACACACGGAGGCCTCTGCTGGCACCCGGAGGGAGCTCCACTGCCTGGACAAATGGGCTCGTGCTAACGTCCTGCACTTGGACAAGGGCAAGAGCCAAGTCCTGCCCCTGGCCAGGAACAACCCCGTGCCCCAGGGCACGCTGGGGGCTGCTCCCATGGGAAGCACATTCTCAGGAAAGGACCCGAGGGCCCTGGTGGTCAACAACTTGACCACAAGCCAGGAATGTGCCCTTGTTACAAAGGTGTGTTCTTCAGGGGTCACAACTGGGCTCTGTTCTGTTAATAACTTTATCAATGATCTGGATGAGGGGATCGAGTGCACCCTCTGCAAGCTTAGAGAAAACAGGGAGCTGGGCCAAAGTGTTCATCTGCTGGAGGGTCAGGAGGCTCTACATAGGCATCTGGAGCAATGTGCCGAGGCCAATGGGCTGAGGTTCAACAAGGCCAAGTGCCGGGTCCTGCATTTGAGTCACAACAACCCCCTGCAGCGCTACAGGCTGGGGGAAGAGTGGCTGGGAAATGTCCAGGGGAAAGGACGTGGAGGGTTGGTCAAGAGCCAGCTGAGCATGAGCCAGCTGCGTGCCCAGGTGTGCCAAGAGGCCAACAGCATCCTGCCTTGAATCATACATACTGTGGCCAGTAGCACCAGGGCAGGGATTGTCACTCCGTACCCAGCACTGGTGAGGCCACGCTTTGAATCCTGGGTTTTGGGCCCTCTCTCCAAGAAGGACATTGAGGTGCTGGAGCATTTCCAGAGCATGGCAACAAAGCTGGTGAAGGGTCTAGAGCCCAAGTCCTTTGAGGAGCTGCTGAGGGACCTGGGAGTGTTTAGTGTGGAGAAAGGAGGCTCAGGGGAGACCTTCTCGCTCTCCACAACTCCCTGACACGAGGTTGCGGTGAGTGAGTAGTCGGTCTTTTCTCCCACGTAACAAGTGATCAGACAAGAGAGAATGGGTTCAAGTATCACCAGGGAAGGTTCAAATTGGGTATTAGGAAAGAGATGTCAAGCATTGGAACAGGCTGCCCAGGGAAGTGTTGGAGTCCCCCTCCCTGGGGGGATTTAAAGGATGTGTCGATGTGGCACTCAGGGACGAGGTTTAGTGGTGGACTTGGGGGGGTTACAGTTGGAGTCGCTGATCTGAAGGGTCTTCCCCAACCTAAATGATTCCCTGATTCCAGGGGCTAATGGTGTCCGGGACTGCACCAGGAGAAGTGTTTCCAGCAAGTCAGGGAGGGGATCCTGCCCCTCTGCTCAGCACTGCTGAGGTCACACCTGGAGTACTGGCTCAACGCTTGGGAACCCAGTGCAATAAACTGGAGAGAAGACAGTGGAGGCAAAAATGGTGATAATGGGACTGGAGTGCCTCTTACAAGAGGAGAAGCTGAGAGAGCTGGCACTCTTTACCCAGCCATCAGGAGTGCCAGGTCCCAGAGTCCTGGGGGAAAGGCTGAGCAAGGAACACGCACCCTGGCACAGTCCCCCTCACCGAGCACTTCTCGAGTCCATCATCAATCGCTTTCTCACAAGCTTCTGCTTGTGCTCTCCACGATCCAGCAGCTCCAAACCACTGCTCACAAGCTCTTGCTCCCTTGATAGTCTGGGATCTGTGACAGCAGCACAGAATTCCCTGTTCTACCACAAAACTCCCAAATCACCCTCTGTACTTTCCCCATTTTCCTCTGCGCCCCGAGGGAGCAAAACCCATGGGCTGCACTGAGTGGACCCGAGCTGTGCCCAAAAGGAGAGCAGAGCTGTTCCACCCCTCACCAGCTGGGCCAGGACGGGCTGGCTGTGCCACTGGCAACTAACGGGAACAGCAAAACTGGTTTCCAAAGGAGAAGGAATTTTGGAGTGTGAGAGGAGAGATGGTTCCCATGACGCGTGGGAAGATGGCAAGCAGAAGGGTTAGAGCTCCTCTGGGGAGGGAGAAAGATCAGACATCCCTGTTCAGAACGAAACCTTTGAGAACTGTGGGCTGCAACTACATGACTGTGGCAGTGCAACCCCCCTGACTGCTTGCACGGAGCTTGCAGAAAAGACAGGCCCTGCAGAAGCACCTCATGAACACCAGGAGCTACTCCCCAGGAATAGCGGTGCCTCGGAGTCTAGATTCCGTTAACTGCATCCTGTCTGTGTTGCCTGAAAGTGCCCACAGCTCACACTCGACCAGGGTATGAATGGGGCCCTGCCGGAGAACCACTTTGGAGTCGGTTCTCCTCGGAGCAGCAGGTGGTGCGGTTGGAGACTCTCCCCTCCAGTCGGGACGCCGTCCGAGTGTACCTCCCTGGGACTGAGTGACACTTACCCCAGCGTTGGTAAGTACCCTCCCGGTACCACTAGCTGAGAGATTCTCCCTTTGCACCAGTGAGCTGTGCACATTTGGGTCATCCTTCCTTAGAGTTTGTTTTTAGTGTTCAGAAATCTGCTGTGCAGAAATAATTCCCAACTGACATCCGAACCTGCACAGTTGGACTGCCAGGCACATTTGTTGCAATAAATCCACCGTTTTTTGGGATAGCTGCTGCTGTCTGGTTTGTGGGTGCCTCCGTGACAACGACTCTCTGGGAGCGACACTGAACATCTGTGGGACACAGCTCCTCCCAGCTCGGAGGCCTGGAGCCAGGACCCTGGTAGCAGGTTTGTGTTAAAGCTCAGCTGGATTTCCTGTCTCCGTGCAAACTGAGCAGAAGTAGCGGGCAGAGTCCCCACGATGCAGGAGGTGCAGGCTGAGATGCCTCGCACAGGGAATTGTGCCGGGAGGCTGCGACTCGACCCTCCACTGCTGGCCAGGATTGACTCTGTGATGAATAATGGCTTCTCCAGGACACCCACTCGACTTTGCCACTGGGTGCCGATGGTGCCACCAAACACAACGATTCTCAAAGTCAAAGCCGACTCTGTGGCAGGAGAGCAGCGCAGAATCCCCGTGTGCTCACAGGCCTTCCACGGCCTCCACCAGCCCATCATTTGCCACGGACCCCTGGGGACAGAGAACGCAGCCACATAGAACCATTAACATAAGAGACTGGGACCATTGTGAGAATAAAGCAGCTGTCCTAGAAACCCTCCCCTGTGCAGGACCATAACCCATGAGAAAGGTTGGACCTTTACACTGTCAGGACACGCTCTCAATTCCTGTTCAACTTGCCATCACCCCAAAACCCACATCTCTTGCCACGCCGCTGCTCTCCAGCCTCTTGGCCCCTTGGACATAGAACCAGGATTACTCTGTCCCAGCTGCAGAATCCAGCACCTGCTCTGGTTAAATTCCACACGGCTGGAGACTGCCCAGCTCTCTGCTCTAGCCAGAGCTCTCAGGAAGGCTTCTCCACCCTCGAGGTGTGAGAAACGAGCAAAACCTCCTAAAGAGACTCAGGTAAAGACCCCACAGTGAAGCACTTCCTTTTATTATGTTCCTGCAAGAGCGGGTGTCTAACTTGTCAGAGCAATACACGGATTTTTATACCCTGTTCCCGGCCGCGAAATCCTTCACGCCTTGTCGTCAGAGACAAGCCGTGTGTTCCCAGTTGTGCCTGTGAAAGTAGCGGGTACCCGAATGTCTTTACTCAGCACGGCTGGGAACAAAAGCGGGAGTGTTTTACAGGTAGCACTTCCCCAGGCTGTTTCCTCCTGCTATAGTGCAAGAACGCGCTCCATCCCTGCAGGATCATGGGACCATCCGAGGGGAAAGGGAACAGCTTGCGCTTTAGGTCTACCTGAGGCACACGTAGCATCACTCTGGTTTAAACTTTTCACAGGGTATTTTATCCGTTCTACCCAGGCATTTGTTTCTCCATTCTGTTTCCCTCAAAGGTTTGTCTTAAGTCCTTAATTTCACCTACCTTTACTCATTTAGGATCATTTGGAGGGTCCCCTTTCTATTGTAGGGGAAGTGGCCTCTACAGCTTCTTTTTCCATTTTATTTCTCAAGTTCCAAACTACTATTCTAAACCTACCTACAGGAATCTGTTCCTGCCACGTCTACCCCAAGTCCATAGGTCCGGTTTTACCCCTCTATATGTTCCATCTGCCCTAACTACTCGTTCTTCCTCTTACAAGAATTCAATATTATCACCGTTCTCCATGTTAACATTGAGTGTGTCTCTCTTTCCCATGCCCCCAAAATCTACGTTTTTCTATACAACAACTAAACACTCATCCAATGACACTCACAAGTCAAAACCTCGCTACAATTACTTCATCGGTTAACTAACATTGACCATTTTTGCTTTCCTGTTACGATATACTCATTGCTTTTTCAGTCTGATGCGTAGAGGGTCTTTGGTGGGGTACGCGTGCCACTGTTCATCCTCGAGGGGAGGGTCTGCTGCTCCTTTGAGTCTGCTGTAAGGAGTCCAGCCTTTCTCAGCCGTTCTCACTGCTGTCTCTGCAGTCAGTAGCACCTGAACGGGCCTTCCCAGGCGGGGCTGCAAGTTTTAGTTCCTTTCCAGGACTGGATCAGGCCCACTCTCCTGGGCTGGATGGAAGAACCGCAAACTCAAGCGGGGCGTTTGAGCTAGAAGTCCTTTATTCCTGAGAAAAGACAAAGAAGACGACAGCCCCAGTATATAGCTCCTACGAAAAACCCTGGTTTCCAATTGAGGAAGGCTGTCTCCTTTACCCGTAGAAGGTAATCCACAGAACAGTTCATGGGGTGAAATCCCCGTGTCTTCCCTCGGAGCAGCCCGAATTCTCAGTAGGGCTAAGGGTAAACACTGCTGTCCAGGTAGTTTGGATTCTAGAACCAATTTTGACAATTTTGTCGTTAGGTTCATCCTCTCGACTCTCCCTGAGGATGGGGGGTGCCAAGGAGTATGAAGGTCCCAGGATACCTCTAGGCCCTCCATCAGTCTCTGAAGTATTTTAGAAGTGAAAATGACTTGCCCTGAGCAGAATCTGTATTTTCTACTCTTCCATACCTAGGAATAATTGTTCTAAGATGGTTTTGGCCACTCCAGCTGCGGTGGCAGTTACCATCGGGTAAGCTTCTACCCACCCAGTAAGTAGGATCTACTAAACCAAAAGATATTTCCGTTTACCTGTTGGTGGTAATTCAGTAAAGTCTACCTGCAGGCTTTTTTTTTTTACTTTTTTAAACCAGGCTCCCTTCACTCCTGAGGGTTCGCTTCCTCAGAACCCTTTTTGTTTATCTCCTGCAGGTCACACATCGCTCACAAAGTTGCTTGGCCACCGTATGAATTCCTGTACATCTGTATTTTCTCAGAACTAAATCACACAGTGCTTGTCCTCCCAGTGGCTTCCTGGATGTAAATGGCCATTCCTTCCCTCAGGGTTTGTTCATTCAACATTTCTCTCCCATCAGGCGAATCCATTTCCCCTCTGTCCAATGGCTCCCAGCTCCCTTAACGTTTCCTTCTCTTTTCTGTGGATATAGGCGTTGCTTTGGTACAGGTACCTGTGGGGTGACATTATACATAGTCCACAATCTCGTGGCCCAACGCTGCTGCTTTGGCTACTTCATCAGCCAGCCCGTTTCCCTGGCTTGGAAAGAGTTTCCTCTTTCGATGTCCATTTACTGAACTACGCAATCTCATTTGGAAGCAATAAATTCTTAGCACTTGTTTAATTAATTCTCCATGTACTAATTCCTTCCCTTTACTGTTGATTAAACCTCTTGCTTCCCATATCCTACCAAAAGTCTGTACCACGCCAAAGGCACCTTGAATCTGTATGAATCGTTCTCTCTTTTCCTTCTAACAGTTGTAAGGCTCTGTTTAAGGGATGTAACTCACATGGTTGGGCTGACCAGGTGTTGGTAGCTGCCTGCTTCTCTTCAGCGGGTGCGTTTTATCCGGCTCGTTTGGCCGCTACAGGCAGAGGGGACTGAGAACCGCCAGTAGCTTTGGGCTGTGCAGAGCAGGAGGAGCTGCGGGGTCCTGACTTCCACCCCATGATTTCCAGAACTGCACAAGCAGCCGCTGGGGCAGGTTCCGTTACTCTCCCAGGGGCGCGGAAGGGTTCACTGCGCTGTCCTGCACAGGCAGCAGTGTCGGGGCAGCCGCTTTCCCCGGCTCTCCCCATCTCCCCTCTCATACTCCCGGTGGGGAGGGGGCAGCCCAGCCTGGGGCCTTGACCTGGCCGCCGGACCCTCCTGCCTCCCATCGGCGCGCCGCCGCGGTATCAGTCCATCCTATTTCACACCCCTAAGTGTACACGGCCTGGGCACAGGCAGCCCTGTGCCCTCCTCCCGCCAGCTCTGGTAACCCTTTAACACGGACAGTGCCCGGCTCTGCCCGCTCTGGGGGACGCGTACCCACAGCCAATGCGCCCACTACGGAGTTCCCGCCCACGGCCCTGGACATCTCTCTGTTTTAACAACACACCCGACCGCCTTTTCCTCTAAGTTACCCATTTCATCAGAAAACTACTGCCACTGCTGTCTCCCATGTGTCCACGTCCCTCTTCCTCGCTGCAGTTCTGGTTCTAGTCCCTGTTTCACCACCTGATCTACTGCAGAAACCATCCTCTTCGCTTTCTGTCCTCACTTTTCCTCCTCCTCTTCACATACACTTTTCTGGGCTTCCTCAACAACTCTTCCCATGGGTTTTCACTCCAACCATCTAATTTCTGTAATTTTTTTCTGGATATCGGCCATGCCTTGGTAACAAAATGGATCTTTAAATGTCCCTGGGCTACAGGGTCTTCAAAATCATTCCCAAATATTTTCCCATTTGATCTCTCAACCGCTGCAGAAATGCAGGAGGCGTCTCATCTCTTTCCTCTGTGGTTCAAAGGCTTTTGCAAAGTTTTGAGATTTGGAGGGGCTTCCCTTATGCCTTGTATTATTAACTCCCTTAAATCTGTCATGTTAACTCTATGTTCCGGATTATTATGTCCCAACTGGGATCAGCATTAGGGAATTTTGCTCTGCTGGTGCTATGCCCTGTCCTGGTGGGTTTCTTCTTTCCCACTCGCGCATAGCAGCCCTCCTAATCATTCCTCTTTCTTCTCCACTAAATAAAATACGCATTATAGACATCACCTCTGGCCATGAATAGAAGTCTGGCCCTAAAACTTGACCCAGTTAACAAGCCAATCCTATAGGATCTTCAGTTAGAGATTTCATTTCTTTCTTACAACTTCTATTGCATACTACTAAGCGGGGTACTTACATATCCACTTTTCCCATACCAAGGGGAACTTCCCGCAAGGGGGAACTTTTTCCGTACCCCCCTCCCTTTCTTTCAGATTTTTCTTTTCCTAATGGTAAGGGAAATTAAAAGTCTCTTTGACACTGCTCTCAGTCTGGGAAATGTGTTGGGAGGGGGAGCACTAGCCAGGCTCCCCGGGAGTCTTTCTGACTCCTTTCTTGGGTAGGGAGGTCTGTCACCCCTCCGACCTGTATTTTGGCCAGACACAGATGGATACTTGATGTTTTCCTTTATCCAGATGAAAAAACAATACCGTATCATCTTTTCCTTATTTTTATCCCTTGTAAGGCGTGTTTTCCCAACGTTCCAAAATGCTCCCTAAAAGACTGTCTGGAGGGATGTTCCCAGGACTCTCTTCCCCGTCCTGCTCATTTTCCTTAGGCCTATATTTTATTCCCCATTCTCATTTCCTGAGACTTTTTTCTGTCACTCCGTTCTTTCGCTTCGTCCCTCTCAGGCTGTTTTCCTCGCGGAATAACAGAACCGCGGATCCGGACTGCAGCACTCAACTTCGTAACAATGGTACGTCTCATTCACGCACACACAAAAAGTCTCTCAGAATGGCCCAACCGCCAAGGTAATACTTTAACAGTCCCATTTTCTATACCTCGGTCCGTGCACATAGTTGCCTGGCTGTCACGATTGTGCCTCCTTTTTTTTTATCCTTCCCCTGTGGTTCACTGGGTCTGCCTTTAAAATTGGACTCAGGATACTAGTCGGTCCCCTGCATAACCTCCGCAAATGATCCACGAGACCGTTGAAATCAACGGGACGCATCTCCCCATTCTTCACCGGCAGAGATTCCCAGGATGATGACTTAGAATCCCGGACGGGCCCCAACTGTGAGAAAAGAGCAAAACCTCGCAAAAGAGACTCAGGTCAGACCCCACAATGAAGCACTTCATTTTATTACGTTCCTGCAAGAGCGGGTGTCTAACTTCTCAGAGCAACACACAGATTTTTATACCCTATTCCCGGCCGCGAAATCCCTCCCTTGTTTCCCCATTGGCTGGGTACTCCAAAGTTCACAGACTAACCCGACACGCCTTCTACATGCCACAGTACATATCAGTTCATGCGTCGCATGTCTCATTGTCGCAAGATTATGCCTCCCCTGGGAGGAGAAGTTAATATTCAATACCCCATTAAGCAAGTGCAGTCCTGCTTCCAAAGACCCCATCCATCCTGAGCAACCCTGGCTGGCAGGTTTAAGGTTTTAGAATCTCCTCTCTAGCACTTTCTCCCTTTAATTGCTCTCTGCTTTCTTTCTTAATCTGCAAGACAACCTCCTGTTTGCCTTATCAGGTTCTTATTCATGCAAGAACAACATTCTTTGTCTTACAGAGGGAGTCCACAGCTCCTCTAGTTTTAGTACCATCACACAGTTCCTTAATGGACATTGGATTTCCTGCATCCAGATCATTTGCTATGAACGTTGAAGAGCTCTGGCCCTGACATTGAGCCCTGGAGAACCCCCACTAGTGACTGGCCGCAGCCTGATGGAACCCCATTGACTACAACTCCTTGAGCTTCACCCTATCAGCCAGTTGCTCACCTAACGTACTATGGACATGTCTAGCTGTGTGATGGACATTTTGTCCACAAGGATACTCGGAGAGACACTCTCAAGAGTTTTGCTAGAATCCAGAAACACTCCACATCTACCGGCTTCCCTTGGTCAACTCCCTGCGGGACTTTGACCACAAAAGACATTAAGTTAGATAAGCAGAACCTTCCCCTCGTGAACCCTTCCTGGCTGTGGTCAACGGCTGTGCTGTCTCTCAAGAGGTTTTCAGTAACTCCCCAAATAACCTTCTCCAGAATTTCACCAGGCGCTTAAGTGAGACTGACAGGCCTGGCATCACCAACCTCTGCCTGCCTGCCTGCCTCCCTGCCTGCCTGCCTTCCTTACTGCCTGCCTGCCTTCTTTCCTGCCTTCCTTCCTGGCTTCCTGCCTGCCTCCCCTCCCTCCCTCCCACCCTCTATCCTTCTTTCTGTCCTGCCTTCCTTCCCTCCTTCCTTCCTTCCCTTCATGACATCGGGGACAACATTTGCCAGCTGACAGGCATCTGGGACCTCTCCAGACAGCCAAGGCCATTGGTAATGAATGGCGAGAGGTCCTGTGATAACATCGGGCAGCTCTGCCAGGACCCTGCAATGAATACCAGAGGGCTCCATGGATTTACGTGCATCCAGCTGGAGCAAGGCTACTCTGCTCTGGTGAGACCCCACCTGCAGTGCTGGGTGCAGCTCTGGGGTCCTCAGCAGAGGACAGACATGGACCCGTTACAGCGGGTCCAGAGGAAGCCACAAAAATTAAGCAAGGGCTGGAACATCTCTCCTGTGAGGAAAAGCTGAGACATGGTGCTGTTCAGCCTGGAGAAGAGAACGCTCCAGGGAGACTTTCTTGTGGCCTTTCAGTACTTAAAGGGGGCTTGTAAGAAAGATGGGGACAGTCTTTTTAGCAGGGCCTGTTACAACAGGACAGGGGGTGATGGATTTAAAGTAAAAGAGGGAGATTTGAACTTGATATAAGGAAGAAATTTTGCAGAATGAGGGTGGTGAGACACTGGCCCATGTTGCCCAGAGAGGTGGGAGAAGCCCCATCCCTGGAGACATTCCAGGTCAGCTTGGACCTCAGGTCTCTGAGCAACGTGACCTAGTAAAGATGTCCCTGCACACTGCAGTGCAGTTGGGCTAGATGACCTTGAAATTCTCTTCCAAATAAAACCATTCCATAATAATGAAATGCTGTGAACTGTCCCCAAAGCCCATTTTCCATTGGCCCCTGTGCCTCTGGGAAAAGAGGAAGGGAAGGAAGGAGTGAAGCTCAGCCTGGGAAGAAGGAGGGCAGGGAGGGAGGAAGGTTTCTTTAGGACTGGGTATTTTGTTTATATTCTTACCAATCAACTCAATGTTAATTGGGAATCAATAAAAATTGCTCGAATTAAACGAGTGCAGGAAAGGGCAGGAACAGCTGCAGTGCACAGTGATGGCACCTCACTGCCTGCCAAGAGTCCTGAGGGCCCCCCGGCCCCAGCACTCTCCTGCCCAGCACCTCCCACACCCTGCGCCGGGCCCCAGCAGGTTTGTGTTAGAGCTCAGCTGGGTTTCCTGCCTCCGTGCAACAGCACAGAAGTAGCGGGCAGAGTCCCGGGGTTGCAGGGACCGCAGGGACAGGGATGACTCGGAACGGGAATTGTCCCGGGTCGCCTCGGCTCGACCCCGCACTGCTGCGCTGTAATCTGTAGCACCCGATGCCCAGCAGACAGACACCCACTCGAGACTGTCACTGGGTGCCTGACGGTACCACCGAATTCCATAATCCTTGAAGGTGAAGCCGGTTCCGCGGCAGGTGAGGGTCACGGATTCCCCGGGCGCTCGCAGCCCTCCGCCGGCCTCCAGCAGCCTCGGCTGCGCCCACAGCCCTGCGGACGGAGAGCGCAGGCAGCCGGGCAGGGCGCGACCACGGACCCAGCACGGGACCCCGACAAAGCCCCGACACAGACCCGCACGCCCCCCAACTCTCGCCCGACAAAGCCCCGACACCCACCCAATGCCCCGCCTGCCCTCCCTGGCCACCACACGCGCCCGCTGCCCACACCGACCCCCGACACACGCCCCGAAAGCCGCCCTCGCCCGCGGCCTCCGCGCCCAGACCAGCCGCGCCAGCGCTGCCCTCCCCGACCGCCTCTCACCTGCCGGCCCCGCCGCCACACACAACGCCACGAGCCACGGCCCCAGCCCGCACGCCATCGGGCCCTGCCGCGCCGCCAGCCGACCCCGAGCCGAGCGCAGCCGCGCTCCCACACGCTCCTGCCCGACCCGACGCCTCGGACCCTGGCCGGGACACGAGCCGCGCCTCCCACCCGCCCCAACACACCCGGCACGGCACGGCACGGCCAGGCCCCGCGCTGCCGCGGCCCCTTCGCGGCAGCACAAGGGCGGGCGCGGGGCGGGACGCGGGGCAGGGCCGTCGGCACAGGACGAGCGCGGCGCCCCGCCCGACGGAGCCTCCCGGCCCGCGGCTGCCAGCGCCGCTCCGCCGTTGTCCCGCCTCATGGCCCTGACGAGCCCTGCGGAACGGCGGCGGAGACTCGGAACGGACCCGCTGCGGCCAGTCCCGGCCCCATCCCCATCGCCATCATCAGAACCAGGCTGCCGGCCCGCAGCGTCCCCTCACGGGACCCTCCGTGGGACCCGCATCCCCAGCCCGACCTGCTCTCTCTCCCATCTCCTGGCCGTAGGAACAAGCAGGTCAGGGAGGTGATCCTGCCCCTCTGCTCAGCACTGCTGAGGTCACACCTGGAGTACTGGTTCAACGGCTTGGGAATCCAGTGCAAGAGAGAGTTGGATAAACTGGGGAGAGGCAAAAACGGTGATAATGGGACTGGAGTGCCTCTTACAAGAGGAAAAGCTGAGAGAGTTGGCACTCTTTACCCAGCCATCAGGACTGCCAGGTCCCAGAGTCCTGGGGGAAAGGCTGAGCAAAGAACACGCACCCTGGCACAGTCCACCTCACTGAGCACTTCTCGAGTCCATCATCAATCGCTTTGGCTACAATGGTGCTGAGAAAGACAGTGCTGAAGGTGTAACTAAATCCAGAATGCACAACAGCTACTCCCTCCTCATCCACCAACACCATCGTCTTGTTGGAGAAGGCCTGAAAGGTGCTTCAGCAGCATTTCCACTTCACAAGCCCATGCGGACTGTTCCCATGCTGACTTTTCATCTTTCACAGGATTGGGAATGGTTTCCAGACCGATTTGCTCCATCACCTTTGCAGGAACTTAGATGAGGCTGAGAGGCCTGGAGGTCCTCACATCCTCCCTCCTAACAATGGCACTCTCCTTTCCTTTCCCCTTCTGGCAGCCCACAGAAACCTCTCCCAATCACCGTGACATGTCAAAGGTTATTGAGAGTGGCCTCACAGGCCAGCTCCCTCAGCACTCGGGCAGGCACCCTCTCACTTCCCAGCCAGGTGGGTCCCTCCAGGTCCTTTGACTCTGCCTTGGCATTGTCCTCCTCCACGGACACAAGTCTTCCTGGCTCTGGACACCCCAAATGGTCTCAGAACCCTGAGATTCCTGAAAGCCACTACTGCCTGCAAAGAGACAGTCAACCCAGATCCCTGCCAGATCCCCTCTGCTTGACTTTCTGCTTCCTCAAGAGGAACCATCCTGGAGCCTGAACGAGCTGAGCTGGGAAATCAATCACCTCTAATAGAGCTCAAGTCTCCTCCCAGCTCTCACTCACCTCACACCTCCAGCCCCTTCGGGCAACCCAAACATCCCAACTCCCTCATGAAGCAGGAAGTGGGCATCCCTTGAGGCTGTGGTCAGTGTGTCCAGTCCATACTTTCTCCATCTCCTGGGCCTGAAATCTTAAGGTTCTAAGTCCTGTCAAACAGCCTCATGCTCTCGACACTGAGCCACTGCAAGGAGCGCTGGCAGGTGCCCATGACCTCGACAGCCCCTTCTCCTGTAAATGTCTCCCTGAACTCCTCATTTCAAGGCATCCCTTGGTAACCCCAACGGAAACACTTCAGAAGCTCCATGAAATTCTGTGGCTGAAGATCGAGTTTTCCTGTGTGTGTCGGAGCTTTCACAGAGGAACGGGATGTGAAAGCCCTTTGGGTGGTTCTTTCCTAAGAAAGGTTTGGATCAGCAGCTCAGCACGGCAGTCCCTGTGCTCCCAGAGCAGGGGACAGCAGCTGCTCAGGGTTCCCTTGACTCTCCCAGGGGGATGGTCAGCAGCCCGCGGAGAGGCCTCGGGTGCTCCCTGTCAGCAGGGGCCGGTGCCTGAGGCCGGCCCGAGGGCTGCCCGTGGGCAGGAGGAGCTCTGCTGCTCGCCTCCCCGGGCAGAAAGTCGCTGCTCCTCGCCAGCAGCCAGCGGGGCCGGCGGCTGCCATCGCTTCTTGCGGGCACCGCTGGACCCCGCACTTGCTGCGCTGGCGATTCGTCCTCCCTGTCTTCGTCCCGGTGGGAGTGCGGGAGTGATTGGGGTGCTGAGGGGCAGGAGAAGGTTTGTGCCCGGTGGGCGGATCCGGATCAGCGTCGAGGAAACGTCCCGGGGCTGCGGGTGCTGCTGCAAAGAAACGGGATGTGAAACCCCTTCGGTTGTTCTTCCCACGGGAAGTGCCGGTGCCGGGGATTTGGGGGAACAGACCCGGGGCTGGGGCCGTGTCCGGGCGGGTCAGGGCGGGTCCGCGGGGCCCCGTCGGGCGAAGCGGCAGCGCCCCCCGGCGGGCCCGACCGGAGCTGTACCCACGGCACCGGCACCACCCCCGCCGCCCGGCACCGCCCGCCGCGGTTCGTGCCCGGCCGCAGCCCCGGCTCCTCTCGCCGTGTCTCCCAGCGCGCAGTAATACACCGCCGAGTCGCCGCGCCGGGGACGGGAGAGCCACAGGGCGCTGGACTGGCGGTTCCCGGCCACCGTCAGCCGCCCCGGAGGGTTCTCCAGCTCACTGGTCCCACTGTAACCGTTCGTGATATACGCGAGTTCTCGGCCTGGGAGCTGTCGGTACCAGTAGATATATTCGTTGGACTTTATGTTGGGGTGTGAGCAGTCGATGGTGATACCGGTGCCCTCGGTGGTCTCTGCCGATGGCGCCTGCTGCACCTGGGCTCTGCCCGCAGCCACTGCGATCAGAGAGAGAAGAAGAAAATGCCCTCACAAGCTGCTTTCTGGCCAGCCCTGCCTGCTCTGGGCAAGAACAAATGCTGCAGAAGCAGCGAGGAACCAACAGAGACCAGGAGGAGAAGAGTTTCCAGAGCATGTCGACATCTGCAGTAAGGGGAGTGTCCATGACTAGCTGGTGGAGAGATGAATGCGTGAATGAGAGGTGGAAGAGTGGAGTCAGTGAGGGGAAAAGGGGGGAGAAAGGAAAGAAAGGAAAAATGAAGGAAGGGATAAGGAATGAGTGTGTGTGAGCTGTATGGAAAGGGCGAGAGGAAAGGAAGGGAACAGGGAGGGTTGGACCCGGAACAGAGCGAGGGCTTTGCTGAGGGAAAGTGGGATGGGAGCAGAGACAGGGAGGGAATGAGAGGCTGTTTCGGGGAGAGAGGTCGGTGAAGAATCGAGAGGGGTCGGCAGCCTCTAGAGACCTGCGAGGACCACCCCAGCTCCAGCCCTCTTCCCTCATCCACCCCCGCCATCCCCGCGCACCCAGGAGCACGGCGGCCAGAGCCACCAGCCCTGCGCCCCGGCACCGCCGCATCCCGCCGCTTCGACGACAGCGCCTCCGCTGCCCCTCGATAGCCCCGGGTCCCCTGCCCTCCCCTGCCCTTCCCTCTCCTCCAGCTCCGCCCCGAGGCTCAGCCCTGCCCCGGCGCCCCTCGGGGTCTCGCCCACGCTGCCAGTGCTCAGGGGCTCTGCACGGCCAACACTTGGGCTCCTGCCAATCCCCTTCTCGCCCTCCTCCACCAACCACTCCCCCGCAAGCAGAAGCCTGCCCAGCTCCAGCCGCAGCCTGCCACAGCAGCAGGGCCCTGGCCCGGCACACGCAGCAGCTTCCCAGCGCTGGCTGCCAGCTGCGGGGCTGCCAAGAGCGGCCACGCGTTTCCTGCGGCTGCCCGGGAGGAGGCTGAGAGCCTCCCTTCAGCTGCCCCTCGGCAGACCCAGCCCCAGCCCGAGAATTGGGCTTGAGGCAGAGTGGGGGGAGGACAACTGTGCCCATGGGCATGCTCGGCTCAGGAAGGGCAGGGTGGTGGCTGGGGAAGCACCGAGTCAGAAGGCAGGTCAGAAGGGACCTCCACAGGTCATCTAGATCATCCCTCTACTCCTAGCAGGTCCTCTTGGGTCAGGTTGCTCAAGGTCATGTTCAGTCCATTCTTGAACACCTTCCAGAATGGAGGTGCACAACCTCCCTGGGATACACATTCCTTTCCTCATTGTTTTTTCTCCTCTATTGCTTTATCAGACCTGGCCATGTTCTCCCTCTGGGGAACTTCCACAGACTACGTCCATTGTCTGTCTCCTCTGAATAAGGAGTTGGAGAAAGCAAAGACCTCTTGCCTGAGCCATCCCTTCTCCAAGAAGGGCAGGCCCTGTTCTCTCAGCCTCTCCTGGCATGTCAAGTTTTATCAGCCCCCAAACTGACTTAGTGGCCTTTGATGGACTCATTTCAGCACGTTGATATCCTTCCTGGACCAGGAAGTCTCAACGTGGATGCCAGACTCCAGATATGTTCTCCAAGGGCCAGAGGGGCAGGGTCAACTTCCTGGGCAGCACTTGGACTAACAGAGCTCAGGATGCTGTTGTTCCTGGTTGCTGCAAATGCTCAGACTGCGCCCGCCCCAATGCCCCGCCTGCCCTCCCCGGCCACCACACGTGCCCGCTGCCCACACTGAGCCCCGACCCACGCCCCGAAAGCCACCCTCGCCCGCCGCCTCCGCGCCCAGCCCAGCCGCGCCAGCGCTGCCCTCCCCGACCGCCTCTCACCTGCCAGTCCCGCCACCACACAAAATGCCACGAGTCACGGCCCGAGCCCAGACGCCATCGGGCCCTGCCGCGCTGCCAGCCGCACCCGAGCCGAGCGCAGCCGCGCTCCGACACGCTCCTGCCCGACCTGATGCATCAGACTTTTGCTGGGGAAGCCGCCACACCTCCGATGGTACCCCAACACACCCGATACGATGTGACCCACCATGGCCCTGCCCGGCCCCACAGTGCCATGGCCCCTTCGGGGCAGAAGTGAGGGCACAGGACAGGACGCAGGACGCAGTTCAGGACCACCGGCACAGGACGAGCGTAGTGCCCCACCCGACGGAGTCTCCTGGCCTTCAGCTGCCAGCACCGCTCCACCGCCATCTCGCCTCATCGCCCTGACGAGCCCCGCCAAGCACACCAGGGCACTGTAGAGTGGGATAATTACACAGAGTCACACACAGAATCATCTTCTTGGAAGACGCCTGTAAGATCATTGAGTCCAACTGTTTGCACTGCACTGTCAGGATCCCTAGACCATGTCCCTCAGGGCCACATCGACACATTTTTTAAACCCCTCCGGGAATGGGGACTCCACCAGTTCCATGGGCAGCCTGTTCCAAGGCTTCACAACCCTCTCTGTAAAGAAGTTTTTCCTGATATCTAACCTAGATCTCCGCTGGTGCAACTTAAGGCCATTACCTCTCATCCTGTCGCTTGTTATATGGGAGAAGAGACCAACACCCACCTCTCTACAGCCTCCTGTCAGGGAATTTTAGAGAGCAATAAGGGCTCCCCTTATCCTCCTCTTCTCCAGGCTAAACACCTCCAGGTCCCTCAGTTGTTCCTCATCAGACTTGTACTCCAGACCCTTCACCAGCTTCGTTGCCCTTCTCTGAACACACTCCAGCACCTCAATGTCCTTCTTGAAGTGAGGGGCCCAAAACTGGATACAGTACTCAATGCGTGGCCTCACCAGTGCTCAGTACAGGGGGAACAATCACTTCCCCACTCCTGCTGGTCACACTAATACAAGCCAGGATGTCATTGGCTTTCTTGGCCACCTGGCCACACTGCTGGCTCATATTCAGCCGGCTGACAAACAACACCTCCAGGTCCTTTTCCACTGGCCAGATTTCCAGCCACTCCTCCCAAAGCCAGTAACGTTGCAGTAGGATGTTGTGGCCCAAGTGCAGGACCCGGCACTCAGTCTTATTGAACGCCATACAGTTGACCTCAGCCCATCAATCCAGCCTGCCTGGCCAGCCATACTGGGCTTGATGCACCTCCAGGACACAATTGGCCTTTTTCTCTCCCAGGACAAGCTCTCAACTCCTCTTCAATTTGCCATCAACCCAAAGACCCACATCTCTTGCCACACCGCTGCTCTCCAGCCTCTTGGCCCCAGCTTGGACATAGAACCAGGATTACTCTGTCCCAGCTGCAGAATCCAGCACCTGCTCTGGTTAAATTCCACACGGCTGGAGACTGCCCAGCTCTCTGCTCTATCCAGAGCTCTCAGGAAGGCCTCTCTACCCTCGAGGTGTGAGAAACGAGCAAAACCTCGCAAAAGAGACTCAGGTCAGACTCCACAGTGAAGCACTTCATTTTATTACGTTCCTGCAAGAGCGGGTGTCTAACTTGTCAGAGCAACACACGGATTTTTATACCCTATTCCTGGCTGCGAAATCCCTCCCTTGTTTCCCCATTGGCTGGGTACTCCAAAGTTCACAGACTAACCCGACACGCCTTCTACATGCCACAGTACATATCAGTTCATGCGTCGCATGTCTCATTGTCGCAAGATTATGCCTCCCCTGGGAGGAGAAGTTAATATTCAATACCCCATTAAGCAAGCGCAGTCCTGCTTCCAAAGACCCCATCCATCCTGAGCAACCCTGGCTGGCAGGTTTAAGGTTTTAGAATCTCCTCTCTAGCACTTTCTCCCTTTAATTGCTCTCTGCTTTCTTTCTTATCCTGCAAGACAACCTCCTGTTTGCCTTATCAGGTTCTTATCATGCAAGAACAACATTCTTTGTCTTACAGAGGGAGTCCACAGCTCCTCCTAGTTTAGTACCATCACACAGTTCCTTAATGGACATTGGATTCCTGCATCCAGATCATTTATAGAAACGTTGAAGAGCTCTGGCCCTGACATTGAGCCCTGGAGAACCCCACTAGTGACTGGCCACCAGCCTGATGGAACCCCATTGACTACAACTCCTTGAGCTTCACCCATCAGCCAGTTGCTCACCTAACGTACTATGGACATGTCTAGCTGTGTGATGGACATTTTGTCCAGAAGGATACTTGGAGAGACACTCTCAAGAGTTTTGCTAGAATCCAGAAACACTCCACATCTACCGGCTTCCCTTGGTCAATTTCATGGGGGATCCTGACACAAAAGGACGTTAAGTTAACTAAGCAGGACCTTCCCCTCGTGAACCCTTGCTGGCTGTGGCCAATGACTGCGTTGCCTCTCGAGTGGTCCGACCGACACGAACACACCCGAAATGACACGATCCTCCACAGTCCGGCCTGGTCCGACCCCGCGCTACCGCGGCCCCTTCGCGGCAGCACAAGGGCGGGCGCGGGGCGGGACGCGGGGCAGGGCCGCCGGCACAGGACGAGCGCGGCGCCCCGCCCGACGGAGCCTCCCGGCCCGCGGCTGCCAGCGCCGCTCCGCCGCTGTCCCGCCTCATGGCGCTGACGAGCCCTGAGGAACGGCGGCGGAGACTCGGAACGGACCCGCTGCGGCCGGTCCCGGCCCCATCGGCAGGACCGGGCTGCCGGCCCGCAGCGGCCACTCGCAGGTCCTCCCCGGGACCCGCACCCCCAGCCCGACCCGACCTCGCTCCCAGACCCCGACCGCCGACACAAGACACACGGAGGCCTCTGCTGCCATCCGCAGGGAGCTCCACTGCCTGGACAAATGGGCTCGCACGAACATCCCACTCCTCTCTCCTTGCTCCACACTCCCCCTTCCCCTCTTCCGCTGCAGCCCAACAAGCCCTGTAACATATTTCCCACGTCTTGCATCCTAGTCTTACCATTGTTTCCTCCTGTCCTGCTGGGAACCAGGGACATCGGGCTATGTCTTCCATGCCTTCCAAGTTGAAGAATCGGTAGAAGTGGACAGTGGGAGATACTGGTGGGGAGGTGCGGGTGCTACAGGGACCTGTTCGGGCTCTCAGACACCAAGTGTCCTTGGTCCAATTCTTCCCGTGAAGGGATAGAATCCCACGGACACGGGACTCCACACAGCCAGAACTGCTCCATCTTATGCACTCCCACCTTTCCTCACATTTGTCCTGCCTGTACCCTTGTCACCTTTGCCTGATCCTCCTTCACCCCACTCTACGCTCCCGTCAGAGCCCTCTTACTCCCTTGGTGCTCCTCTGGCCTGTGCCAATCCTCAACCCAAAAGCTGAGAGGTGGGAAAGAGCAAGGAGTTGCAATTGCCAGGGCACACTTGAGAGCCTTTTCCTGTCACTCCTGCTAGGACACAAGAAGGTGTCCTTCAGATCTAGTGCGGTGATGCCCAGGTGCCTGCAGTTATGGTTCTCCTGGTGGGAAGACCTCTTGTGGGAGACTGCCCCTCCATGGATGCAGGAGGTTCCCTGGCCTCTTCTATGGAGACAACAGCACAAGATGAGCCCTGCCTGGGCTTGGGGCTGCCCAAATCAAATGGCCTTTGCGTGACCAGTGCTACCAAGCACTGAGCACAACCCCAGGGTAACCCCATCTTCTTCTTCATCATCATCACCGTCATCATCATCATCATCCTATTCATCTTCATCTTTTTCTTCATCTTCACCATTATTGGATGATGTCAGGGCAGTGTTAGGGGGTGCCTAATGTAATATGTAGAACCTCTTGCCTCATGGACTGCAAGGCTATTGGTCGCTTGGGGGTTTCCTGGTTTTACTACGCTGTCTTTAGCTTTTCTCTGGACAGTATTTTCCAGAGAAGCTGACTTCACACTGCCTGGGCTGTGGGAGGAGCTCATCCTTTGGCCACATGCAGCACACAGGATACCCTGCCCGGTGCTGAGGCATGAATGTAAAAGCTGCTTCCCTGCTCCTGGGCTGCTCTGCAAAGAGGAGCAAGGTGAGGGTCTGTGGTCTGTCGGGTAGCTGTGTTGAGGGCTACAGCTGGCCAGGAGCAAAGCAGAGAAATGGTTCCCCCGGCTTTGCCCACAGCCGGGTCAAGACCTCGGCCAGGATGCTGTCAGCCCACCAGCACTGGGTTCTGCACAGTCAGCTCCTGGAGGAACCAAGAGCAGGTGAGGATTGATGCTGCAGCTGGAGGTCAGGTCCAGGGGTACCCATCAGTTCCTTGACGGCTGTTGTTTTCTGTGTGAGGAACTGAGGAAAGATGAGTGTCTCAGCTCATCTGCAAACAGCCCTGTGGTCCTGCATTTCTAAGTCCTTGGTCTGAATACCTCTGCTTAGGTGGGGTCTTTGAGAAAAGTAGGGAGGAGTTGGGCTGGGAGATGTTGGAAAGCTTGATGTAAGAAGGAGAGGATCATTTCAGGGATGGAGGCACTGCCAACTTGGGGAGATGCAGAGCCTCACCCCTCCTGTGCTGTTCTTGCTGCTGCAGATTTTGCACAGGCGAAATAGGGCTTAGCTTAACGTGGCGCTCCACAGCACAGTAATACATCGCAGCGTCCTGGAGAGAGACAGTCGCGATTTCTAAGGGGGCTGTTTTATTTTCGTAGACCTCCATAGAGAACTGGCCATTGCAGAACTTGACATTCCCTGGAGCACTATATGCATCCAGGACATATTGCAAGGTTTTCCCCGGGAGCTGACGGTACCAGAAGAAATACAAATTGTTGACGCTGTCTTCGCTGGTGGACTGGCAGGGCAGAACCACCCGCTGCTCAACAGTAGCTGACACCTCGAGCAAGAATTGCTTCTGGGGGTCCCCTCCAACAAGACCTGCAACACAGGCAGAAATGTGTCAGTGGAGCAGCTCACCTCCTTCTCTCACACTCTCTGTGTTTAAGGCTGTGTTTCCCTCAAAGATTTCCGTCTTTCCAAAGGAATGGAAAGTTCAGAGATCTACTTCCATCACCCCTCTGCATTTCTCCCTCACCTCATCATCCTGTCAGCACGACCTCCACATCGCCCACTAAAAACTGTGGGAGACAATAGGAAGCACACGAATACCCCCACCTGACTGGAGTAGCAGGACACATGCTGGCACTTTCTTGTGTGCTCTTTGTTGGTGGGAGGGCTTTTGAAAACACAACGGCTCCTCCTAACAGCCTTCGGGGCTCTGGGAAACACAGCTGCAGGGCTCATCTCAAAGGGTTTCAGGTTTCTCTAGTTCAGCCTCTGTTGTTTTGGAAGCAGCTGTTTGGTGTTTCTCCACTCATGAGGAGTCAGAGACAGGGGGAGGAAGCTGAGAAGGGGGAAAGAAAGGTATTTGAATGGGGGATCCTATAAATTCCTCGAATAGGGGGATAGAGTCCTGATTCTGAGGGGTTGGCTCAGTGCTGGCTGGCTCAGGGCAGGATGGTGGGGTGGGGGGGATCTGCAGCTCCATCTGCAGTGCAGATCAACGCCTGTGCAAGGCATCAGGGCAGGGCTTGGGGCTCCCCAGCAGCTGCTGGGAGAGTGAAAAGGAAAGGGACTGAGACTGGGAGAGGGACAGGAGGCAAAATCCCGGTGTTTGGAGCCAGTGAGTGCAAAGTGCCAAGGAGTAACCCTGGCACAGGGAACAACTGCTCCTGGGCAGCATCTTTCTCTCTCTCCAGCCTCCTGGCAAACCTGCAGCCTCTGCTGTGTTTCTCATTTTGGTGAGTACTTTGCCAATGGAGAGAGGAGCCTTCACTGCTTTTCATCTCATTCTGCAGTAATGTCCTCCTCTGACAGTCAAGGCTGCAAGGTGAGGTTGGCCCTGGAACTCACAGAGCCTCAGCTGAAACCTGCCCAGGTGGTGGACATGCCCTGGACAAAGCAGCCACTGTCCTTGGAGCACCTGGCAGTACCCACAAGCTACCTGGGCTCACTGCTCCCAGGTGACCAGTGTCAGAAGAAGGAGGGATTTCAGTGCAACGAGGTGATGGTGCAGGTGCCTGCAACAGACTGCCCAGCTGCTGGGAGCACCTTGAGAGCCACCATGGGAGGGAGCTGTTTTGGTGCAGTGCCTCTGGGAGGGCAACAAGGTACCCAGGCTTCCCCCTTCCATCAAGGAAAACCTCCCAGCAGGGAAGGAGAAGATATACAGTACTTTTTGTTGTTGTTGCACAAAATAAAAGGCATGGGAGCAAACCGGAAGCTCTTCCTGGATGGGATCTGTGCAGCAGGTCTTGGGAAAATGCACCGGGCTCTGTCCCATGCAGGATGAATGCAGAGTTCCCAGCATCTGCAGGGAGGAAGGGTTTACCTGCTATCCCTACTCCTCTGCTTATTCTGTCTTTCTAAACCAGACATTTTACTATGACATTTGTTGTCAGGTCTTTCTTTCTGAGAGCTGGAAAGGACCCTGCACCACATCTCTCCCCATGCCCCCTCCCTGGAGTAGAGCTGGAGGAGGCAAAACAGGCCAGCAGGATTTTCCTGGGAGCAGTGTTAGGTGGGATAGGGTCATACCCAGCAGAGGGGCCACTCCTTGCCAACGGGTCCACCAAAAGACCCAAAGGTGCGATCCCCACTGGCATCATTTACTTGACTCATCCAGGGTGTGAGCTGAATTCGCTGCCCACACTGACATGTTTTGCTCCAGAAATGCCTGGGCCTTTCATCCTGTCACACACAAAAGATGCCTTCACTGGGAATGTGCCTGGCATAACGCAGGAAATGGGAAGACAGCAATTCAGGAAGCCCAAACACAGCCCACAGCAACAGCTGGGATGTTTTGCATTCAACATGAGCTCCTCAGAAAGTAATCACCTCTGCCAGGGCCAGGAAAGGTCCTTGATAAAAGCCAGCCCAGCTCCTCACCCTCTCATCCATTTCTCTTGCCTCCTTCTCCTTGAGAAGAAGGTGAGTCTGAAGGCCCTTCTCCTTCTCCACTATCTCTAAAAGGACTTCTCACCTCAGTGGACCTCTTGGCTGACACCAGCTTTGTCCTGTGCTGGATCTTGGGACTGCTTGGCATGGCAGAGGCAGACAGTCAGACAGGGAGGGACACTGGGCCTGTACTGAGGTGACTCAGGGGCTGAGCAAGGGCTGGTTTTGGGGTGCTGTCAGGGTGAGGCAAGAAGCTCTCACAGATCTCTGCACAGCCTCTACCTTCCCACCCTGCATGTGCTTTGACTCCTGCCTCAGCCCCATCACCAGGAGCAGGCTGCAGGCCCTCAGCATCCCCTCGCGGGACCTTCCCTCGGATCAGCACCACCAGCCCCCTCGCCCTCAACCCCATCCTATGACCAATGCCACAAGACAAACAGACGCCTCTGCTGCCATCCAGAGGAAGCTCCACTGCCTGGAGAAAATGGCTCACAGGAATGTCCTGCACTTGGACAAAGGCAAGAGCCAAGTCCTGCCCCTGCCCAGGAACAACGCCGTGCCCCAGGGCACGCTGGGGCCTGCTCCCAAGGAACGCACAGTCTGAGGAAAGGAGCCCTGACGACTGCGGGACGGCGGCGGAGACTCGGAACGGACCCACTGCGGCCGGTCCTGGCCCCATCAGCATTTTCAGGACCGGGCTGCCGGCCCATGAGTGGCCCCTTGCAGGAGCCGCCCCGCGACCCCCACCGACAGCCCGACCCGACCTCGCTCCCAGACCCCGACCGCCGCCACAAGACACACGGAGGCCTCTGCTGCCATCCGCAGGGAGCTCCACTGCCTGGACAAATGGGCTCGCACGAACGTCCTGCACTTGGACAAGGGCAAGAGTCAAGTCCTGCCCCTGGCCAGGAACAACCTCGTGCCCCAGGGCACACTGGGGGCTGCTCCCATGGAAAGCACAGTCTCAGGAAAGGGAACGAGGGCCCTGGTGGTCAACAACTTGACAATGAGCCAGGAACGTGCCCTTGCTAAAAAGGTGTGTTCTTCAGGGGTCACAGTTGGGGTCTGTTCTGTTAACAGCTTTATCAGTTACCTGGATAAAGGGATCATTTGTACCCTCTGCAAGCTTGCAGAAATCAGGGAGCTGGGCCAAAGTGGTTATCTGCTGGAGGGTCAGGAGGCTCTACAGAGGGATCTGGACAGGCTGGAGCAATGTGTTGAGGCCAATGGGCTGAGGTTCAACAAGGCCAAGTGCCGGGTCCTGCACTTGAGTCACAACAACCCCTTGCAACGCTACAGGCTGGGGGAAGAGTGGCTGGGAAATGTCCAGGGGAAAGGTGATGAGGGGGAGGTGGTCAACAGCAGCTGAAGATGAGCCAGCAGTGTGCCCAGGTGACCAAGAGGCCAACAGCATCCTGCCTTGAATCATAAATACTGTGGCCAGTAGCACTAGGGCAGGGATCGTCCCCCTGTACTTGGCACTGCTGAGGCCACGCTTTGAACCCGGGGTTTTGGGCCTCTCACTACAAGAACGACATTGAGGTGCTCGAGCGCATCCAGAGAAGGGCAGCGAAGCTGGTGAAGGGTCTAGAGCCCAAGTCCTTTGAGGAGCTGCTGAGGGACCTGGGGGTGTTTAGTGTGGAGAAAAGGAGGCTCAGGGGAGACCTTCTCACTCTCCACAACTCCCTGGCACAAGGCTGAAGCAAGGTTAGGTTCAGTCTTTTCTCCCACGTAACTAGTGATCAGACAAGAGAGAATGGGTTCAAGTATCACCAGGGAAGGTTCAAACTGGGTATTAGGAAAGAGATGTCAAGCATTGGAACAGGCTGCCCAGGGAAGTGCTGGAGTCCCCCTCCCTGGGGGGATTTAAAGGATGTATCGATGTGGCACTCAGGGACCTGGTTTAGTGGTGGACTTGGTGGGGGTTACAGTTGGAGTCGGTGATCTGAAGGGTCTTCCCCAACCTAAATGATTCCCTGATTCCAGGGGGCTAATGGTGTCCGGGACTGCACCAGGAGAAGTGTTTCCAGCAAGTCAGGGAGGGGATCCTGCCCCTCTGCTCAGCACTGCTGAGGTCACACCTGGAGTACTGGCTCAACAGCTTGGGAACCCAGTGCAAGAGAGAGTTGGATAAACTGGAGAGAAGACAGTGGAGGCAAAGATGCTGATAATGGGACTGGAGTGCCTCTTACAAGAGGAGAAGCTGAGAGAGCTGGCACTCTTTACCCAGCCGTCAGGAATGTCATGTCCCAGAGTCCTGGGGGAAAGGCTGAGCAAGGAACACGCACCCTGGCACAGTCCCCCTCACCGAGCACTTCTCGAGTCCATCATCAATCGCTTTCTCACAAGCTTCTGCTTGTGCTCTCCACGATCCAGCAGCTCCAAACACACATGCTCACAAGCTCTTCCTCCCTTGATAGTCTGGGATCTGTGACAGCAGCACAGAATTCCCTGTTCTACCACAGAGCTCCCAAATCACCCTCTGTACTTTCCCCATTTTCTCTGCTCACCACCGAGGGAGCAAAACCCATGGGCTGCACTGAGTGGACCCGAGCTGTGCCCAAAAGGAGAACAGAGCTGTTCCACCCCTCACCAGCTGGGCCAGGACGGGCTGGCTGTGCTACTGGCAACTAATGGGAACAGCAAAACTGGTTTCCAAAGGAGAAGGAATTTTGGAGTGTGAGAGGAGAGATGGTTCCCATGACGCGTGGGAAGATGGCAAGCAGAAGGGTTAGAGCTCCTCTGGGGAGGGAGAAAGATCAGACATCCCTGTTCAGAACGAAACCTTTGAGAACTGTGGGCTGCAACTACACAACTGTGGCAGTGCAACCCCCCTGACTGCTTGCACGGAGCTTGCAGAAAAGACAGGCCCTGCAGAAGCACCTCATAAACACCAGGAGCTACTCCCCAGGAATAGCGGTGCCTCGGAGTCTAGATTCTGTTAACTGCATCCTGTCTGTGTTGCCTGAAAGTGCCCACAGCTCACACTCGACCAGGGTATGAATGGGGCCCTGCCGGAGAACCACTTTGGAGTTGGTTCTCCTCGGAGCAGCAGGTGGTGCGGTTGGAGACTCTCCCCTCCAGTCGGGACGCCGTCCGAGTGTACCTCCCTGGGACTGAGTGACACTTACCCCAGCGTTGGTAAGTGACCCTCCCGGTACCACTAGCTGAGAGATTCTCCCTTTGCATCAGTGAGCTGTGCACATTTTGGGTCATCCTTCCTTAGAGTGTGTTTTTAGTGTTCAGAAATCTGTTGTGCAGAAATAATTCCCAACTGACATCCGAACCTGCACAGTTGGAGTGCCAGGCACATTTGTTTGCAATAAATCCACGGTTTTTTGGGATAGCTGCTGCTGTCTGGTTTGTGGGTGCCTCCGTGACAACGACTCTCTGGGAGCGACGCTGAACATCTGTGGGACACAGCTCCTCCCAGCTCGGAGGCCTGGAGCCAGGACCCTGGTAGCAGGTTTGTGTTAAAGCTCAGCTGGATTTCCTGTCTCCGTGCAAACTGAGCAGAAGTAGCGGGCAGAGTCCCCACGATGCAGGAGGTGCAGGCTGAGAGATGCCTCGCACAGGGAATTGTGCCGGGAGGCTGCGACTCGACCCTCCACTGCTGGCCAGGATTGACTCTGTGATGAATAATGGCTTCTCCAGGACACCCACTCGACTTTGCCACTGGGTGCCTGATGGTGCCACCAAACACAACGATTCTCAAAGTCAAAGCCGACTCCGTGGCAGGAGAGCAGCGCAGAATCCCCGTGTGCTCACAGCCTTCCAACGGCCTCCACCAGCCTCAGCATTGCCCACACCCCTGGGGAACAGGAGAACCGCACAGTAGAACCATTATACATAGAGAGACTGGGACCATTGCGAGAATAAGAGCAGCTGTCCTAGAACCCGCCCCTGTGCAGGACCATAACCCATGAGAAGGTTGGACCTTTACACTGTCAGGACACGCTCTCAACTCCTGTTCAACTTGCCATCACCCCAAAGACCCACATCTCTTGCCACACCACTGCTCTCCAGCCTCTTGGCCCCCAGCTTGGACATAGAACCAGGATTACTCTGTCCCAGCTGCAGAATCCAGCACCTGCTCTGGTTAAATTCCACACAGGCTGGAGACTGCCCAGGCTCTCTGCTCTAGCCAGAGCTCTCAGGAAGGCTTCTCTACCCTCGAGGTGTGAGAAACGAGCAAAACCTCCTAAAAGAGACTCAGGTAAAGACCCCACAGTGAAGCACTTCCTTTTATTATGTTCCTGCAAGAGCGGGTGTCTAACTTGTCAGAGCAATACACGGATTTTTATACCCTGTTCCCAGCCACGAAATCCTTCACGCCCTGTCGTCAGAGACAAGCCGTGTGTTCCCAGTTGTGTCTGTGAAAGTAGCGGGTACCCGAACGTCTTTACTCAGCACGGCTGCGAACAAAAGCGGGAGTGTTTTACAGGTAGCACTTCCCCAGGCTGTTTCCTCCTGCTACAGTGCAAGAACGCGCTCCATCCCTGCAGGATCATGGGACCATCCGAGGGGAAAGGGAACACCTTGCGCTTTAGGTCTACCTGAGGCACACGCGTAACTATCACTCTGGTTTAAACTTTTCACAGGGTATTTTATCCGTTCTACCCAGGCATTTGTTTCTCCATATCCTGTTTCCCTCTCAAAGGTTTGTCTTAAGTCCTTAATTTCACCTACCTTTACTCATTTAGGATCATTTGGAGGGTCCCCCTTTCTATTGTAGGGGAAGTGGCCTCTACAGCTTCTTTTTCCATTTTATTTCTCAAGTTCCAAACTACTATTCTAAATCTACCTACAGGATCTGTTCCTGCCACGTCTACCCCAAGTCCATAGGTCCGGTTTACCCCTCTATATGTTCCATCTGCCCTAACTACTCGTTCTTCCTCTTACAAGAATTCAATATTATCACCGTTCTCCATGTTAACATTGAGTGTGTCTCTCTTTCCCATGCCCCCAAAATCTACGTTTTTCTATACAACAACTAAACACTCATCCAATGACACTCACAAGTAAAACCTCTGCTACAATTACTTCATCGGTTAATAACATTGACCATTTTTGCTTTCCTGTTACGATATACTCATTGCTTTTTCAGTCTGATGAATAGAGGGTCTTTGGTGGGGTACGCGTGCCACTGTTCATCCTCAAGAGGAGGGTCTGCTGCTCCTTTGAGTCTGCTGTAAGGAGTCCAGCCTTTCTCAGCCGTTCTCACTGCTGTCTCTGCAGTCAGTAGCACCTGAACGGGCCTTCCCAGGCGGGCTGCAGTTTAGTTCCTTTCCAGGACTGGATCAGGACCCACTCTCCGGGCTGGATGGGAAGAACCGCAAACTCAAGCGGTGGCGTTTCAGCTAGAAGTCCTTTATTCCTGAGAAAAGACAAGGAAGACGACAGCCCCAGTATATAGTTCCTACGAAAAACACCCTTGGTTTCCAATTGAGGAAGGCTGTCTCCTTTACCCGTAGAAGGTAACCCACAGAACAGTTCATCGGGTGAAATCCCCGTGTCTTCCCTCGGAGCAGCCCGAATTCTCAGTAGGGCTAAGGGTAAACACTGTGTCCAGGGTCGTTTGGATTCTAGAACCAATTTTGACAATTTTGTCGTTCGGTTCATCCTCTCGACTCTCCCTGAGGATGGGGGGTGCCAAGGAGTATGAAGGTCCCAGGATACCTCTAGGCCCTCCATCATTCTCTGAAGTATTTTAGAAGTGAAATGACTGCCCTGAGCAGAATCTGTATTTTCTACTATTCCATACCTAGGAATAATTTGTTCTAAGATGGTTTTGGCCACTCCAGCTGCGGTGGCAGTTACCATTGGGTAAGCTTCTACCCACCCAGTAAGAGGATCTACTAAACCCAAAAGATATTTCAGTTTACCTGTTGGTGGTAATTCAGTAAAGTCTACCTGCAGGCTTTTTTTTTTTACTTTTTAAACCAGGCTCCCTTCCTCCTGAGGGTTGCTTCCTCAGAACCCTTTTTGTTTATCCTCCTGCAGGTCACACATTGCTCACAAAGTTGCTTGGCCACCGTATAAATTCCTGTACATCTGTATTTTCTCAGAACTAAATCACACAGTGCTTGTCCTCCCCAGTGGCTTCCTGGATGTAAAATGGCCATTCCTTCCCTCAGGGTTTGTTCATTCAACATTTCTCTCCCATCGGGGAGAATCCATTTCCCCTCTGTTCCAATGGCTCCCAGCTCCCTTAACGTTTCCTTCTCTTTTTCTGTGGATATAGGCGTTGCTTTTGGTACAGGTACCTGTGGGGTGACATTATACATAGTCACAATCTCGTGGCCCAACGCTGCTGCTTTGGCTACTTCATCAGCCAGCCCGTTTCCCCTGGCTTGGAAAGAGTTTCCTCTTCGCTGTCCGTTTACATGAACTACGCAATCTCATTTGGAAGCAATAAATTCTTTAGCACTTGTTTAATTAATTCTCCATGTACTAATTCCTTCCCTTTACTGTTGATTAAACCTCTTTCTTCCCATATCCTTCCAAAAGTCTGTACCATGCCAAAGGCACCTTGAATCTGTATGAATCGTTCTCTCTTTTCCTTCTAACAGTTGTAAGGCTCTGTTTAAGGGATGTAACTCACATGGTTGGGCTGACCAGGTGTTGGTAGCTGCCTGCTTCTCTTCAGCGGGTGCGTTTTATCCGGCTCGTTTGGCCGCTACAGGCAGAGGGGACTGAGAACCGCCAGTAGCTTTGGGCTGTGGCAGAGCAGGAGGAGCTGCGGGGTCCTGACTTCCACCCCATGATTTCCAGAACTACACAAGCAGCCGCTGGGGCAGGTTCCGTTCCTCTCCCAGGGGCGCGGAAGGGTTCACTGTGCTGTCCTGCACAGGCAGCAGTGCTGGGGCAGCCGCTTTCCCCGGCTCTCCCCATCTCCCCTCTCATACTCCCGGTGGGGAGGGGGCAGCCCAGCCTGGGGCCTTGACCTGGCTGCCAGACCCTCCTGCTCCCATCGGCGCCGCCGCCGGTATCAGTCCATCCTATTTCACACCCCTAAGTGTACACGGCCTGGGCACAGGCAGCCCTGTACCCTCCTCCCGCCAGCTCTGGTAACCCTTTAACGCGGACAGTGCCTGGCTCTGCCCGCTCTGGGGGACGCGTACCCCCAGCCCAATGCGCCACTACGGGGGTTCCTGCCCCACGGCCCTGGACATCTCTCATTTTAACAACACACCGCACCGCCTTTTCCTCTAAGTTACCCATTTCGTCAGAACTACTGCCACTGCTGTCTCCCATGTGTCCACGTCCCTCTTCCTCGCTGCAGTTCTGGTTCTAGTCCCTGTTTCACCACCTGATCTACTGCAGAAACCATCCTCTTCGCTTTCTGTCCTCACTTTTCCTCCTCCCTCTTCACATACACTTTCTGGGCTTCCCTCAACAAATCTTCCCATGGGTTTTCACTCCAACCATCTAATTTCTGTAATTTTTTTCTGGATATCCGGCCATGCCTTGGTAACAAAATGGATCTTTAGATGTCCCTGGGCTACAGGGTCTTCAAAATTCATTCCCAAATATTTTCCCATTTGATCTCTCAACCGCTGCAGAAATGCAGGAGGCGTCTCATCTCTTTCCTCCTGTGGTTCAAAGGCTTTTGCAAAGTTTTGAGATTTGGGAGGGGCTTCCCTTATGCCTTGTATTATTAACTCCCTTAAATCTCTCATGTTAACTCTATGTTCTGGATTATTATTGTCCCAACTGGGATCAGCATTAGGGAATTTTTGCTCTGCTGGTACTATGCCCTGTCCTGGTGGGTTTCTTCTTTCCCACTCGCGCATAGCAGCCCTCCTAATCATTCCTCTTTCTTCTCCACTAAATAAAATACGCATTATAGACATCATCTCTGGCCAAGAATAGAAGTCTGGCCCTAAAACTTGACCCAGCTAACGAGCCAATCCTATAGGATCTTCAGTTAGAGATTTCATTCCTTTCTTACAACTTCTTATTGCACCTCTACTAAGCGGGGTACTTACATATCCCATGTTCCCCATACCAAGGGGAACTTCCTGCAGGGCGGAAACTTTTTCTGTACCCCCCTCCCTTTCTTTCAGATTTTTCTTTTCCTAATGGTAAGGGAAAATTAAAAAGTCTCTTTGACACTGCTCTCAGTCTGGGAAATGTGTTGGGAGGGGGAGCACTAGCCATGGCTCCCCGGGAGTCTTTCCTGACTCCTTTCTTGGGTAGGGAGGTCTGTCACCCCCTCCGACCTGTATTTTGGCCAGAACACAGACGGATCCTTGATGTTTTCCTTTATCCAGATGAAAAAACAATACCGTATCATCTTTTCCTTATCTTTATCCCTTGTACAAGGCGTGTTTTCCCAACGCTCCAAAATGCTCCCTTAAAAGACAGTCTGGAGGGATGTTCCCAGGACCCTTTTCCCCGTCCTGCTCATTTTCCTTAGGCCTATTATTTTTATTCCCCATTCTCATTTCCTGAGACTTTTTCTGTCACTCCGTTCTTTCGCTTCATCCCTCTCCGGCTGTTTTCCTCGCGGAATAACAGAACCGCGGATCCGGACTGCAGCACTCACTTCGTAACAATGGTACGTCTCATTCACTCACACACAAAAAGTCTCTCAGAATGGCCCAACCACCAAGGTCATACTTTAACAGTCCATTTTCTTACCTTGGTCCGTGCACAGAGTTGACTGGCTGTCGCGATTGTGCCTCCTTTTTTTTTATCCTTCCCCTGTGGTTCACTGGGTCTGCCTTTAAAATTGGACTCAGGATACTAGTCGGTCCCCTGCATAACCTCCGCAAATGATCCACAAGACCGTTGAAATCAACGGGACACGTCTCCCCATTCTTCACCGGCAGAGATTCCCAGGATGATGACTTAGAATCCCGGACGGGCCCCAACTGTGAGAAAAGAGCAAAACCTCGCAAAAGAGACTCAGGTCAGACCCCACAATGAAGCACTTCATTTTATTACGTTCCTGCAAGAGCGGGTGTCTAACTTCTCAGAGCAACACACAGATTTTTATACCCTATTCCTGGCCGTGAAATCCCTCCCTTGTTTCCCCATTGGCTGGGTACTCCAAAGTTCACAGACTAACCCGACACGCCTTCTACATGCCACAGTACATATCAGTTCATGCGTCGCATGTCTCATTGTCGCAAGATTATGCCTCCCCTGGGAGGAGAAGTTAATATTCAATACCCCATTAAGCAAGCGCAGTCCTGCTTCCAAAGACCCCATCCATCCTGAGCAACCCTGGCTGGCAGGTTTAAGGTTTTAGAATCTCCTCTCTAGCACTTTCTCCCTTTAATTGCTCTCTGCTTTCTTTCTTATCCTGCAACACAACCTCCTGTTTGCCTTATCAGGTTCTTATCATGCAAGAACAACATTCTTTGTCTTACAGAGGGAGTCCACAGCTCCTCCTAGTTTAGTACCATCACACAGTTCCTTAATGGACATTGGATTCCTGCATCCAGATCATTTATAGAAACGTTGAAGAGCTCTGGCCCTGACATTGAGCCCTGGAGAACCCCACTAGTGACTGGCCGCCAGCCTGATGGAACCCCATTGACTACAACTCCTTGAGCTTCACCCATCAGCCAGTTGCTCACCTAACGTACTATGGACATGTCTAGCTGTGTGATGGACATTTTGTCCACAAGGATACTTGGAAAGACACTCTCAAGAGCTTTGCTAGAATCCAGAAACGCTCCACATCTACCGGCATCCCTTGGTCAACTCTGTGGGGGACACTGACACAAAAGGACATTAAGTTAGATAAGCAGAACCTTCCCCTCATGAACCCTTGCTGGCTGTGGTCAACGACTGCATTGTCTCTCAAGAGGTTTTCAGTAACTCCCCAAATAACCTTCTCCAGAATTTCACCAGGCGCTGAAGTGAGACTGACAGGCCTGGCATCACCAGCCTCTGCCTGCCTTCCTTCCTTCCTTCCTTTCTTCCTTGCTTACCCTCAAGAAATCGGGGACAACATTTGCCAGCTGACAGGCATCTCCAGACATCTCCAGGCAACCAAGGCCATTGGTAATGAATGGCGAGAGGTCCTGTGATAACATCGGGCAGCTCTGCCAGGACCCTAAAATGAATCCCAGAGGGCTCCATAGATTTACGTGCATCCAGCTGGAGCAATGTTACTCTGCTCTGGTGAGACCCCACCTGCAGTGCTGGGTGCAGCTCTGGGATCCTCAGCAGAGGACAGACATGGACCCGTTAGAGCGGGTCCAGAGGAAGCCACAAAAGTTAAGCAAGGGCTGGAACATCTCTCCTGTGAGGAAAAGCTGAGACATGGTATTGTTCAGCCTGGAGAAGAGAACGCTCCAGGGAGACTTTCTTGTGGCCTTTCAGTACTTAAAGGGGGCTTGTAAGAACGATGGGGACAGTCTTTTTAGCAGGGCCTGTTGCAACAGGACAGGGGGTGATGGATTTAAAGTAAAAGAGGGAGATTTCAACTTGAAATAAGGAAGAAATTTTGTAGAATGAGGGTGGTGAGACACTGGCCCACGTTGCCCAGAGAGGTGGGAGAAGCCCCATCCCTGGAGACATTCCAGGTCAGCTTGGACCTTGGGTCTCTGAGCAACCAGACTGAGTAAAGATGTCCCTGCTCACTGCAGTGCAGTTGGGCTAGAGGACCTTGAAAGGTCCCTTCCAACTCAAACCACCCCATGATTCAAAGAAATGCTGTGAAGTGTCCCCAAAGCCCATTTTCCACTGGCCCCTGTGCCTCTGGGAAGAGAGGAAGGGAAGGAAGGAGTGAAGCTGAGCCTGGGAAGAAGGAGGGCAGGGAGGGAGGAAGGTTTCTTTAGGGTTGGGTATTTTTTTTTAATCTCACCATTCAACTCAATGTTTATTGGCAATCAATATAAATTGTCCGAATTAAACGAGTGCAGGAAAGGGCAGGAACAGCTGCAGTGAACAGTGATGGCACCTCACTGCCTGCCAAGAGCCCTGAGGGCCCCCCGGCCCCAGCACTCTCCTGCCCAGCAGCTCCCACACCCTGCGCCGGGCCCCAGCAGGTTTGTGTTAGAGCTCAGCTGGGTTTCCTGCCTCCGTGCGAACAGCACAGAAGTAGCGGGCAGAGTCCCGGGGTTGCAGGGACCGCAGGGACAGGGATGACTCGGAACGGGAATTGTCCCGGGACACTGTGGCTCGACCCCGCACTGCTGCGCTGTAATCTGTATAACCAGTCGGCGAGCAGTTTGACACCCACTCCAGACTGCCACCGGGTGCCTGACGATACCAGACAATATAATACTCCCCGAAGTCGAGGCCGGTTCCGCGGCAGGTGAGGGTCACGGATTCCCCGGGCGCTCGCAGCCCTCCGCCGGCCTCCAGCAGCCTCGGCTGCGCCCACAGCCCTGCGGACGGAGAGCGCAGGCAGCCGGGCAGGGCGCGACCACGGACCCAGCACGGGACCCCGACAAAGCCCCGCCACAGACCCGCACGCCCCCCAGCTCTCGCCCGACAAAGCCCCGCCACCCACCCAATGCCCCGCCTGCCCTCCCCGGCCACCACACGCGCCCGCTGCCCACACTGACCCCCGACCCACGCCCCGAAAGCCGCCCTCGCCCGCGGCCTCCGCGCCCAGACCAGCCGCGCCAGCGCTGCCCTCCCCGACCGCCTCTCACCTGCCGGCCCCGCCGCCACACACAACGCCACGAGCCACGGCCCCAGCCCGCACGCCATCGGGCCCTGCCGCGCCGCCAGCCGACCCCGAGCCGAGCGCAGCCGCGCTCCCACACGCTCCTGCCCGACCCGACGCCTCGGAACTTGGCCGGGACACGAGCCGCGCCTCCCACCCGCCCCAACACACCCGACACGGCACGGCACGGCCAGGCCCCGCGCTGCCGCGGCCCCTTCGCGGCAGCACAAGGGCGGGCGCGGGGCGGGACGCGGGGCAGGGCCGTCGGCACAGGACGAGCGCGGCGCCCCGCCCGACGGAGCCTCCCGGCCCGCGGCTGCCAGCGCCGCTCCGCCGCTGTCCCGCCTCATGGCCCTGACGAGCCCTGCGGAACGGCGGCGGAGACTCGGAACGGACCCGCTGCGGCCAGTCCCGGCCCCATCCCCATCGCCATCGTCAGGACTGGGCTGCCGGCTCGCAGGGTCCCCTCGCGGGTGCTCCCCTCGACCCGCAACCAAAGCCAGACGCGCCCTCGCTCCCAGACCCCGACCGCCGACACAAGACACACGGAGGCCTCTGCTGCCATCCGCAGGGAGCTCCACTGCCTGGACAAATGGGCTCGCACGAACGTCCTGCACTTGGACAAGGGCAAGAGCCAAGTCCTGCCCCTGCCCAGGAACAACCCCGTGCCCCAGGCCACACTGGGGGCTGCTCCCATGGAAAGCACATTCTCAGGAAAGGACCCGAGGGCGCTGGTGGTCAACAACTTGACCACAAGCCAAGAATGTCCCCTTGTTACAAAGGTGTGTTCTTCAGGGGTCACAATTGGGATCTGTTCTGTTAACATCTTTATCAGTTACCTGGATAAAGGGATCATTTGCACCCTCTGCAAGCTTGCAGAAACCAGGGAGCTGGGCCAAAGTGTTGATCTGCTGGAGGATCAGGAGGCTCTACAGAGGGATCTGAACAGGCTGGAGCAATGTGCCAAAGCCAATGGGTTGAGGTTCAACAAGGCCAAGTGCTGGATCCTGAGTTGGGTCACAACAACCCCCTGCAACACTACAGGCTGGGGCAAGAGTGGCTGGGAAATGTCCAGGGGAAAGGTGCTGAGGGGAGGTTGGTCAACAGCAGCTGAAGATGAGCCAGCAGTGTGCCCAGGTGACCAAGAGGCCAACAGAATCCTGCCTTGAATCATACATACTGTGGCCAGTAGCACCAGGGCAGGGATCGTCCCCCTGTACTTGGCACTGCTGAGGCCACACTTTGAACCCGAGGTTTTGGGCCTCTCACTACAAGAACGACATTGAGGTGCTCGAGCGCATCCAGAGAAGGGCAGCGAAGCTGGTGAAGGGTCTAGAGCCCAAGTCCTTTGAGGAGCTGCTGAGGGACCTGGGGGTGTTTAGTGTGGAGAAAAGGAGGCTCAGGGGAGACCTTCTCACTCTCCACAACTCCCTGACACAAGGCTGGAGCAAGGTTAGGTTCAGTCTTTTCTCCCACATAACTAGTGATCAGACAAGAGAGAATGGGTTCAAGTATCACCAGGGAAGGTTCAAATTGGGTATTAGGAAAGAGATGTCAAGCATTGGAACAGGCTGCCCAGGGAAGTGCTGGAGTCCCCATCCCTGGGGGGATTTAAAGGATGTGTCGATGTGGCACTCAGGGACCTGGTTTAGTGGTGGACTTGGTGGGGTTTATAGTTGGACTCGGTGATGTGAAGGGTCTTCCCCAACCTAAATGATTCCCTGATTCCAGGGGGCTAATGGTGTCCGGGACTGCACCAGGAGAAGTGTTTCCAGCAAGTCAGGGAGGGGATCCTGCCCCTCTGCTCAGCACTGCTGAGGTCACACCTGGAGTACTGGCTCAACGGCTTGGGAACCCAGTGTCAGAAAGAGCTGGATAAACTGGGGAGAGGCCAGTGGAGGCCAAAAATGGGATAATGGGACTGGAGTGCCTCTTACAAGAGGAAAAGCTGAGAGAGTTGGCACTCTTTACCCAGCCATCAGGACTGCCAGGTCCCAGAGTCCTGGGGGAAAGGCTGAGCAAGGAACACACACCCTGGCACAGTCCCCCTCACCGAGCACTTCTCGAGTCCATCATCAATCGCTTTGGCTACAATGGTGCTGAGAGAGACAGTGCTGAAAGCGTAACCAAATCCAGAATGCACAACAGCTACTCCCTCCTCATCCACCAACACCATCGTCTTGTTGGAGAAGGCCTGAAAGGTGCTTCAGCAGCATTTCCACTTCACAAGCCCATGTGGACTCTTCCCATGCTGACTTTTCATCCTTCACAGGATTGGGAATGGTTTCCAGACCAATTTGCTCCATCACCTTTGCAGGAACTTAGATGAGGCTGAGAGGCCTGGAGGTCCTCACATCCTCCCTCCTGACAATGGCACTCTCCTTTCCTTTCTCTTTCTTGCACTCCACAGAAACCTCTCCCAATCAGCGTGACATGTCAAAGGTTATTGAGAGTGGCCTTACAGGGACATCAGCCAGCTCCCTCAGCACTCGGGCAGGCACCCTCTCACTTCCCAGGCAGGAGGGTCCCTCCAGGTCCTTTGACTCTGCCTTGGCATTGTCCTCCTCCACGGACACAAGTCTTCCTGGCTCTGGACACTCCAAATGGTCTCAGAGCCCTGGGATTCCTGAAAGCCACTGTCGGAGAACGATAACGACGGACTGCACGCACTTTATGAAAGGATAACGCAGACCTTTAATCAGTGCCACAGCAAGCCTTATATACTCTCTGTCTCTCAAGCAGTGATTTTCCACTAAGACAGCACCTTCCCATTATCTTATCAGTTCAGCCTCTACTCCCTGTATTTCCCAGCGCTTGTCTGCTATTTCCCAGCGCTTGCCTGCTGTTTTTTAACTGGCGGTTTTCTTTCTCCCGTGTCTTCTGCAGCTGCTCATGGATCCCACGGCTTCTTGCTTACCAAAGCGATTATGTCTTGAGTTTCTGGCGATCCTTGAATTTCTGTCGGTGATCGATCGCCAGCTGTTCCCACAAGCCACTACTGCCTGCAAAGAGACAGTCAACCCAGATCCCTGCCAGTTCCCCTCTGCTTGACTTTCTGCTTCCTCAAGAGCAACCATCCTGGAGCCTGAACGAGCTGAGCTCAGAAAATCAAGCAGCTCTCCGAGACCCGTCCCCTGTCCAGGACCAGAACCCAGAGGATTCTTCCAAGCACTTTGCTGAAGAGACCACCTTCTGCTCTCTGGGAGGCCAGGGCTCCAGTCCTGCTTTTGCATTGCTCTCTCCTCTCTGGATTCTGTCCTCAAACCCTGCATGATCACTGCAGCCCAGGCTGACCCTCACCTCCACATCCACCACCAGTTCTGCCCCCAGTGAAGTGTTCCCCAGCGCACTCCAGAAACCTGATTGACTCCTTGTGCCCTGCTGTGCTGTCCCACCAGCCAACACTGTGTGTGGTTCACGTACCCCATGAGGACCAGGGCCAGTGATCGTGGGGCTTCTTCCAGCTCTCTGAAGAAGGCCTCCTCTAATCCTTGCTCCTGCTCAGGTGATCTGCAGTAGCCTCCCACCACAAAGTTCATCTGCGCTCTAGCTTATTGCTGGCTCACTGGACATCCCCCAGCAGAGCTCCACGCACTCCAGCTGCTCTCTCACAGAAAGGGCAATTGCCCCTCGTTCCCTTCCCAGCCTCTTTCCTACACAGCCTGGCTTCACCCACCACAGGGCTCCTGGGAGCTCCCACACTGCAGCTCCATCAGCCCATCGCTCCGCAACCAGGCCACAGAGGAAAAACTGGGCCCGCATGGACAGGAGCTCAGGCAGCCCTGGTTGGAAGGGACATCAAAAGATCATCTGGTCCAATCTTTCACAGGAAAGAGCTTATCTCACACCCTGTCCACTTGCAGCTTGAAAACTTCCAGTGATGGGGATTCTCTCATACCCCTGGGAAGGTTGTTCCAGTGAATGACTGTTCTCACTCTAAAAAGTTTCTTTCTTGTATCAAGATGAGCCTCTCTCAGTGTGACTTTGACCTGTTAACCCCTTGTCTTCTCCATGTGGCTCCTTGCGAAGGATGAGCCTCTGTCTCCTTTATAAGCCACCCTTTAAGTACTGGAATACCGTGATGAGGTCATTCTCTCCTCATAGGGCAGGTTCTCCAGCCCTTTGATCATCTTTGTGGCTGTTCTTTGGACCCTCTCCAGTCTATCCGTGTCTGACTTGAATTGTGTGGACAAAGTGGGGTTGGGCCACAGGGCTGAGAGGGCACACACGGGTTGTAGCAGCACATGTCTAAGGGTTGACATGCACCTGGCAGAGAGGGCAGAGAGGAAGCAGAGCACAGGGGTGGATGAGGAGCAGCCCGGTTACATTACCAGAAGGGAGCCAAGGCCACTACTGAGTGGGGAGTTGGGAGCTGTGCCTGGAGTAACACGGCTTTCATCACCCTATAAAGAGCAGCCTGGCCTTCCCCTGGGATGTTGTTCCCACTTCCCTCTGTCATGACAAGAAGATACAGAGCCCAGCATAGGACAGAGGAATATCAGCTAAGAGGTTCATTGAGGGACATTCTCACTGCAGAACAGCAGAAAAGGTTCACACCCACCTAGTTCCTGAGGAAAAGGAGGCAAGAGAAGTGGATGAGAGGCACTTGGGGTGCCTCTGATACCTTGGTGATGATCCCCCTAATCTCAATCCAAAGGTGTTTGACAAAACTTTTCTGTTCCCATAGCTCACCTCCACACACTTGACAAAACTTTTCTGTTCCCATAGCTCACCTCCACACACTCAAATTTCTCTTGTACGTGAAGAGCAACTCCAATTCCTCTTCTTCCCTTCCGATCTTTCTGAGAGAGTTTGTAGCCATCCATGTGCATCCATTGTGCTCTTCCAGTCATGTGAGACTTCCTACCAAGGTTCTGTGATTCTTAGGATATTACAGCTCTCAGACATGGAGCTCCAGTTCCCCCTGTTTGCTGCCCAGACAACAAGAATTGGTGTACATGCACTTGAGGTGGGTGAACTTAGGGTTCCTGACTTTGGAAAGGCTTGGGGAGCATTTCTCGTTGCTCAGATAGGTGTGCGTATCCTCTCTGTTGCGTATGGATATGCAGATGTCACAGCTTTGGGCGCTACTCACCAAGGTCATGAGTTTAAAGCACAATTCCCTAAGTCAGATAATCTGCTAGTAAAGATCCTCCTGCCTCTTCTGGATAGGTAGGTCCCAACTCTGCCGAAGAGGCTATATTCATCAAAGAATGTGATCACAGAAACCAAAGCCCTGGCAACGACACCAGAAGAAAAAGATCACCTTGGCACCTGTCCCTTTTACTTACACCCCCATGAACTGTGAAGTCCTGCTTGGACTTGCCCAGTTTTGTAGGACTGTCAAGGGTTACGGCTGGGCCAGCCACTAGAGGAATGTCACAGGTTCTCTGTGGAGGGGAAGAGAAGGGGAATAAGGGAGAGAGACTCATGGATTTGAAAAGAAAACTAAAAGTGCTTTAATAAAAATAGTAACAATGACATGAAATACATAAAAAACCAATACTGAACCCAACCCCTCTGATGGCACCACGGCCTGTCACCACTGATGCTGTGGGCGGGTGCTGGGGAAGGACCAGGCTGGACTCAGCAGCAGAGGGGAACTGGATGTAGGAGCTGGATTCTGGAACTGGATTCAGGAATGCACGGATTGGGATCGAAGGCGGAATGGACAGAGTCCTCCTCGGACACCAGCCATGGAAGAAGAGCTTGACCCATGGGACCCCTCAGTTTATACCAGATATGACGTCTCTGGGATGGAACACCTGGTTGGTCAGGGCAGGGTCACCTCTCCTGCCCGCACATCCCGCAGCTGCGGCCTCTCCCTTCCTGGCCCCCACCGTGGGACACGGGGTCCAGCAGTGCCCTTGGTCTGCCCAGCAGCAAGTGTCAGCCAGAGCCTTTGTGCACCCCAACCCCTGGCCCTGACTGTGACCATCCAGCGCTGTCACTGCCAGGAGCAGCCACTGTCTGCACAAACCTGCTGTGACCTTCAGAAAGTGCCATCACGGAGCAGAGACTGAGCTGGGCGGTGGAACCCCTGACTAGGAGGAGTTCTGTTCTAACTCAGGCAAGGACAATGACCATGTCATTGGTGCCCACATGGAAAAGACGTAAGGGATAGGAGTCTGTGCTTTTTACCAGCGGTGTTAGTCTCTCTGAGACATCCTGGATCCCAACTCCTGACAAGCAGCAAACTTCCCTTGACTGCATATGAGGCCCACAGACGGATGTCTCTGTGGCCCTCAGCAGTCACCCACTACCAGCAGTCACCGCGTCCTTTGGTAGCTTTTAGTATATGCCGCGGGTGCCGTTTCTCCCTGCGAATCTGGGTCATTGGTTTTGTCCTCTGCCATGGCTGGTACTTTGGAGGAAGGGGAGTAAAGGGTTATCCTGTCCCCACGGCTCACCAGAGACCATGGTGCCTCTTTCCCCAAGGTGCTGTCTGGTTGCTGTTGACTCCATTGCCGTCTTGCACAGCCAGTTCATTGGGGTGGCTCCAAGGACACCAAGACAGAGACAGCTGCAGTGAGGGAAAGGAATAAAGGCATGATCACTCCAGTGAGCAAAGGTCAGAGCAACGCTGGTGGGGCACTGTGATGACGCTGGACTAGTGGGAGGACTGAATCCTTCTCTCTGAATGTGGTGGTTTAACCCCATCCAGCAACTAAGCACTACACAGCCACTCGATCACTTTGCCCCCCAGCACGACGGCAGAGAAAATCAGTAAAAAAGTAAAATTCCTGGGTTGAGACAAAGGCACTTTAATAGGACATAAAAGGAAGAAAATAATAATTTCTTGGTGCTGCTAGTGCTCGTCCCAGATGGGAGCCCCCTGAGCCCACCTCCACTGGGCAACCCTAAGCAAAGGTGGTCCCCACTATGCTCCCTCCACTCCGGCCCCACACCCTACTCCTCCACACACTCCCTCATGCTGACACTTCTCCACCCGCTTCTTACTTTGCAAGGACCTCCCAGACCACCAAAGCAGCAAAGGCCCTACAGGGCTCTAAGCAGGTGAGATCTGTGTTGTCCTTGGTGCAGAAGGTGTGGTCAGATGTGCAGGCTCAAGACCCCCAGCTCATCCTCCAAAACTCATGTGCACAGGACTCAGCAGGGACCAGGCTGTTGGAGCTCCTCAGCAGAGCAGGGACACCTCGAACTCTGTGCATATCCTACTCAGGAGGAGCCCAGAGCTTCCCCTAGGACATTGGCAGCTGTGGGTTGGGACACCTACTGAGCCCTCAGAAAGTGTCACTGTCTTAACTGGTACCACCACGTTAGGGAAAGTTGCTGGTTCAACACATTGTGTGAATCCTTCCTCTCACCTTTCACACCTGCTCCAACATGGCCCCTTGGAGAGGGAATCCAGGACAGGCAAGGGAAGGGGAGTAGAAGAGGGTAGAGAAACCCATGGAAAGCGGAGGCGTGAGGCTGGGAAAGGAAGAAGGGGGATGCAGGGCCAGGGTGGCCTAGAGGTTCACTGAGAGCTGCCCCAGCATCGCAGGACATGGGGGTTCCCTACGGCCCAACAACACGGAGGGCTGGAGTGTTATGCTGGCCCAGGGCATCCTCCTTATCCTCATTGGTGGGGTCTGCCACAAAAATCCTCAGTGGAATCCTGAGTGGATCCTCACTGGCCCTCAGTGTGCACACATGAACATACATGCAAATGATGCCAGCATATGTTCGGAGGAAAAGATGCTCGGCAGCTCAGCTCCTGCTGCTCACTATGCTGGGGCTTCCTAAACAACAAGAGGTTTCCAACCTCATTTCGACTCTGGGTTTCCATGTTCAAATCTCAGTCTTTCAATGCGCCCTGTACTTCTTCCTAAAACACTTCCTTTGTTGCTTTCTGCCTGTGGAAGACACTGAGAAGAGTGGAACAAAATGTTCATGAGTTGTGTGTGTGTTTCTGAGAGACTCTCCTGCTGCACCTCAGGACCATCCTATACCTTTCAGGAAACAAGAGACCAGACTATACCTAAGAAGTCTTCTTGCAGCCAATGACACAAGTCCTGGCTGGATTTAACAATCCCCTCTCTTTTTCTGCTCTGGCCGTGCCGGTGTTTCAAGCCCTCTGCCCTTGGCCCAGCTCTCTGGTGCTATAGAAAGAGGCGGCTGCGTCTGTAGCTGATGGCGAGAACATTTCCAGAACAACTGGATCCTGGACGTGTCTGCAGAGTTGGTGAGCCAGGTCTGGAAGGATGCAGCAAGGTGCTGCAGTCCCGTGAAAGGATCCTGCAACGCTCTGTGCTGCAGGGCTGTGCCAGGAGCCTGCCGGATCCAGTCCCAAGCGTAGCTGCTGGTGGTGATGGGTACACCAGAGATGTCCCTGCTCACTGCAGTGCAGTTGGGTAGATGACCTTGAAAGGTCCCTTCCAACCCAAACCCTTCCATGATTCAAAGAAATGCTGTGAAGTGTCCCCAAAGCCCATTTTCCACTGGCCCCTGTGCCTCTGGGAAGAGAGGAAGGGAAGGAAGGAGTGAAGCTGAGCCTGGGAAGAAGGAGGGCAGGGAGGGAGGAAGGTTTCTTTAGGGTTGGGTATTTTGTTTTTATTATTCTCACCATTCAAATCAAATGTAACTGGCAATCAATAAAAATGGCTCGAATTAAACGAGTGCAGGAAAGGGCAGGAACAGCTGCAGTGCACAGTGATGGCACCTCACTGCCTGCCGAGAGCCCTGAGGGCCCCCCGGCCCCAGCACTCTCCTGCCCAGCAGCTCCCACACCCTGCGCCGGGCCCCAGCAGGTTTGTGTTAGAGCTCAGCTGGGTTTCCTGCCTCCGTGCAACAGCACAGAAGTAGCGGGCAGAGTCCCGGGGTTGCAGGGACCGCAGGGAAAGGGAAGACACGGAACGGGAATTGTCCCGGGACACTGTGGCTCGACCTCGCACTGACTCCCCGAAGTACTTATCACTACGTGAGAGACCGATGAATGACACCCACTCCAGACTGCCACCGAGTGCCTCTCGGTACCAGAAAACATAATAATCCTTGAAGGTGAAGCCGGTTCCGCGGCAGGTGAGGGTCACGGATTCCCCGGGCACTCGCAGCCCTCCGCCGGCCTCCAGCAGCCTCGGCTGCGCCCACAGCCCTGCGGACGGAGAGCGCAGGCAGCCGGGCAGGGCGCGGCCACGGACCCAGCACGGGACCCCGACAAAGCCCCGACACAGACCCGCACGCCCCCCAACTCTCGCCCGACAAAGCCCCGACACCCACCCAATGCCCCGCCTGCCCTCCCCGGCCACCATACGCGCCCGCTGCCCACACTGACCCCCGACCCACGCCCCGAAAGCCGCCCTCGCCCGCGGCCTCCGCGCCCAGACCAGCCGCGCCAGCGCTGCCCTCCCCGACCGCCTCTCACCTGCCGGCCCCGCCGCCACACACAACGCCACGAGCCACGGCCCCAGCCCGCACGCCATCGGGCCCTGCCGCGCCGCCAGCCGACCCCGAGCCGAGCGCAGCCGCGCTCCCACACGCTCCTGCCCGACCCGACGCCTCGGACCCTGGCCGGGACACGAGCCGCGCCTCCCACCCGCCCCAACACACCCGACACGGCACGGCACGGCCAGTCCCTGCGCTGCCGCGGCCCCTTCGCGGCAGCACAAGGGCGGGCGCGGGGCGGGACGCGGGGCAGGGCCGTCGGCACAGGACGAGCGCGGCGCCCCGCCCGACGGAGCCTCCCGGCCCGCGGCTGCCAGCGCCGCTCCGCCGCTGTCCCGCCGCATGGCCCTGTCGAGCCCTGCGGAACGGCGGCGGAGACTCGGAACGGACCAGCTGCGGCCGGTCCCTGTCCCATCGGCATCGACAGGACTGGGTTGCTGGCCCACGAGCGTCCCCTCGCAGGACCCGCCCCGGGACCTGCACCCACAGCCCGACCCGACCTCGCTCCCAGACCCCGACCGCCGACACAAGACACACGGAGGCCTCTGCTGCCATCCGCAGGGAGCTCCACTGCCTGGACAAATGGGCTCGCACGAACATCCCACTCCTCTCTCCTTGCTACACACTCCCCCTTCCCCTCTTCAGCTGCAGCCCAACAAGCCCTGTAACATATTTCCCACGTCTTGCATCCTAGTCTTACCATTGTTTCCTCCTGTCCTGCTGGGAACCAGGGACATCGGGCTATGTCTGCCAAGTTGAAGAATCAGTAGAAGTGGACAGTGGGAGATACTGGTGGGGAGGTGCGGGTGCTACAGGGACCTGTTCGGGCTCTCAGACACCAAGTGTCCTTGGTCCAATTCTTCCCGTGAAGGGATAGAATCCCACGGACACGGGACTCCACACAGCCAGAACTGCTCCATCTTATGCACTCCCACCTTTTCTCACATTTGTCCTGCCTGTACCCTTGTCACCTCTGCCTGCTCCTCCTTCACCCCACTCTACGCTCCCATCAGAGCCCTCTTACTCCCTTGGTGCTCCTCTGGCCTGTGCCAATGCTCAACCCAAAAGCTGAGAGGTGGGAAAGAGCAAGGAGTTGCAATTGCCAGGGCACACTTGAGAGCCTTTTCCTGTCACTCCTGCTAGGACACAAGAAGGTGTCCTTCAGATCTAGTGCGGTGATGCCCAGGGTACTGCAGTTATGGTTTTCCTGGTGGGAAGGTCTCTTGTGGGAGACTGCCCCTCCATGGATGCAGGAGGTTCACTGGCCTCTTCTATGGGGAGAACAGCCCAAGCTGAGCCCTACCTGGGCTTGGGGCTGCCCAAACCAAATGGCCTTTGCATGACCAGTGCTACCAAGCACTGAGCACAACCCCAGGGTAACCCCACCTTCTTCTTCGTCATCGTCATCACCATCATCATCCTATTCATCTTCATCCTTTTCTTCATCTTCACCATTATTGGATGATGTCAGGGCAGTGTTAGGGGGTGCCTAATGTAATATGTAGAACCTCTTGCCTCACGGACTGCAAGGCTATTGGTCGCTTGGGGTTTCCTAGTTTTACTACGCTGTCTTTAGCTTTTCTCTGGACAGTATTTTCCAGAGAAGCTGACTTCACGCTGCCTGGGCTGTGGGAGGAGCTCATCATTCGGCCACACGCAGCACACAGGATACCCTGCCCGGTGCTGAGGCATGAATGTAAAAGCTGCTTCCCTGCTCCTGGGCTGCTCTGCAAAGAGGAGCAAGGTGAGGGTCTGTGGTCTGTCAGGTAGCTGTGTTGAGGGCTACAGCTGGCCAGGAGCAAAGCAGAGAAATGGTTCCCCCCGCTTTGCCCACAGCCGGGTCAAGACATCGGCCAGGACGCTGTCACCCCACCAGCACTGGGTTCTGCACAGTCAGCTCCTGGAGGAACCAAGAGCAGGTAAGGATTGATGCTGCAGCTGGAGGTCAGGTCCAGGGGTACCCCTCAGTTCCTTGAGGGCTGTTGTTTTCTGTGTGAGGAACTGAGGAAAGCTGAGTGTCTCAGCTCATCTGCAAACAGCCCTGTGGTCCTGCATTTCTAAGTCCTTGGTCTGAATACCTCTGCTTAGGTGGGGTCTTTGAGAAAAGTAGGGAGGAGTTGGGCTGGGAGATGTTGGAAAGCTTGATGTAAGAAGGGAGGATCATTTCAGGGATGGAGGCACTGCCAACTTGGGGAGATGCAGAGCCTCACCCCTCCTGTGCTGTTCTTGCTGCTGCAGATTTTGCACGAGCCGAAATAGGGCTTAGCTTAACGTGGCGCTCCACAGCACAGTAATACATCGCAGCGTCCTGGAGAGAGACAGTCGCGATTTCTAAGGGGGCTGTTTTATTTTCGTAGACCCCCATAGAGAACTGGCCATTGCGGAACTTGACATTCCCTGGAGCACTAGATGCATCCAGGACATATTGCAAGGTTTTCCCTGGGAGCTGACGGTACCAGAAGAAATACAAATTGTTGACACTGTCTTTGCTGGTGGACTGGCAGGGCAGAACCACCCGCTGCCCAACAGTAGCTGACACCTCGGGCAAGAATTGCTTCTGGGGGTCCCCTCCAACAAGACCTGCAACACAGGCAGAAATGTGTCAGTGGAGCAGCTCACCTCCTTCTCTCACACTCTCTGTGTTTAAGGCTGTGTTTCCCTCAAAGATTTCCGTCTTTCCAAAGGAATGGAAAGTTCAGAGATCTACTTCCATCACCCCTCTGCATTTCTCCCTCACCTCATCATCCTGTCAGCACGACCTCCACATCGCCCACTAAAAACTGTGGGAGACAATAGGAAGCACACGAATACCCCCACCTGACTGGAGTAGCAGGACACATGCTGGCACTTTCTTGTGTGCTCTTTGTTGGTGGGAGGGCTTTTGAAAACACAAGGGCTCCTCACAACAGCCTTCGGGGCTCTGGGAAACACAGCTGCAGTGCTCATCTCAAAGGGTTTCAGGTTTCTCTAGTTCAGCCTCTGTTGTTTTGGAAGCAGCTGTTTGGTGGTTAATTGGGTATTAGGAAAGAGATGTCAAGCATTGGAACAGGCTGCCCAGGGAAGTGCTGGAGTCCCCCTCCCTGGGGGGATTTAAAGGATGTGTTGATGTGGCACTCAGGGACCTGGTTTAGTGGTGGACTCAGTAGGGTTTACAGTTGGACTCGGTGATGTGAAGGGTCTCCCCAGCCTAAATGATTCCCTGATTCCAGGGGGCTAATGGTGTCCAGGACGGCACCAGGAGAAGTGTTTCCAGCAAGTCAGGGAGGGGATCCTGCCCCTCTGCTCAGCACTGCTGCGGTCACACCTGGAGTACTGGCTCAACAGCTTGGGAACCCAGTGTCTGAAAGAGTTGGATAAACTGGGGAGAGGCCAGTGGAGGCCAAAAATGGGATAATGGGACTGGAGTGCCTCTTACAAGAGGAAAAGCTGAGAGAGCTGGCACTCTTTACCCAGCCATCAGGACTGCCAGGTCCCAGAGTCCTGGGGGAAAGGCTGAGCAAGGAACTCGCACCCTGGCACAGTCCCCCTCACCGAGCACTTCTCGAGTCCATCATCAATCGCTTTGGCTACAATGGCGCTGAGAGAGACAGTGCTGAAAGCGTAACCAAATCCAGAATGCACAACAGCTACTCCCTCCTCATCCACCAACACCATCGTCTTGTTGGAGAAGGCCTGAAAGGTGCTTCAGCACCATTTCCACTTCACAAGCCCATGCGGACTGTTCCCATGCTGACTTTTCATCTTTCACAGGATTGGGAATGGTTTCCAGACCAATTTGCTCCATCACCTTTGCAGGAACTTAGATGAGGCTGAGAGGCCTGGAGGTCCTCACATCCTCCCTCCTGACAATGGCACTCTCCTTTCCTTTCTCTTTCTTGCACTGCACAGAAACCTCTCCCAAACACCGTGGCGTGTCCAAGGTTATTGAGAGTAGCCTCACAGGGACATCAGCCAGCTCCCTCAGCACTCGGGCAGGCACCCTCTCACTTCCCAGGCAGGTGGGTCCCTCCAGGTCCTTTGACTCTGCCTTGGCATTGTCCTCCTCCACGGACACAAGTCTTCCTGGCTCTGGACACTCCAAATGGTTTCAGAGCCCTGGGAATCCTGAAAGCCACTACTGCCTGCCAAGAGACAGTCAACCCAGATCCCTGCCAGATCCCCTCTGCTTGACTTTCTGCTTCCTCAAGAGCAACCATCCTGGAGCCTGAACGAGCTGAGCTCAGAAAATCAAGCAGCTCTCCGAGACCCCTCCCCTGTCCAGGACCAGAACCCAGAGGATTCTTCCAAGCACTTTGCTGAAGAGACCACCTTCTGCTCTCTGGGAGGCCAGGGCTCCAGTCCTGCTTTTGCATTGCTCCCTCCTCTCTGGATCCTGTCCTCAAACCCTGCATGATCACTGCAGCCCAGGCTGACCCTCACCTCCACATCCACCACCAGTTCTGCCCCCAGTGAAGTCTTCCCCAGCGCACTCCAGAAACCTGATCGACTCCTTGTGCCCTGCTGTGCTGTCCCACCAGCCAACACTGTGTGTGGTTCACGTACCCCATGAGGACCAGGGCCAGTGATCGTGGGGCTTCTTCCAGCTCTCTGAAGAAGGCCTCCTCTAATCCTTGCTCCTGCTCAGGTGATCTGCAGTAGCCTCCCACCACAAAGATGATCTGCGCTCTAGCTTATTGCTGGCTCACTGGACATCCCCCAGCAGAGCTCCACGCACTCCAGCTGCTCTCTCACAGAAAGGGCAATTGCCCCTCGTTCCCTTCCCAGCCTCTTTCCTACACAGCCTGGCTTCACCCACCACAGGACTCCTGGGAGCTCCCACACTGCAGCTCCATCAGCCCATCGCTCCGCAACCAGGCCACAGAGGAAAAACTGGGCCCAGATGGACAGGAGCTCAGGCACAACCCTGCCCTTCACCCTACAGTCTCTGAAGCTCCCAGAATAGAGCCTCCTGCACCATACACGCTCTCAGCCCTTCAACCACACTTCCCTTCACTGCCTTTCCCTGCAAGCACGTCAAAGGCCTGTTCCCTGCACCTGCCACTGCGAGACACCAACAACACTCTCGGTAGCAGCTGCTGCAAAGAAACGGCAACAAGTCTGTATTCTCCGTCCGCGGGTTTTTGGCCCACCCTGCTGCAGAGCTGCTCCGGGGTGAGGCGAGCAGCACAGTAATACATGGCTTCATCCCCCTGCTCTGCTGCCAGGATCCGCAGTGTGCATCTGTTCTGGGAGCTCTCCACTGATCCCTTAAAGCGACCCTGGAGTCCTTCGCCATAGGCGTCACCTTCCCGGTAAATCCAGTCCAGAGTGCCACGTGGGCCCTGCCGGTACCAGAACATGTAGTAGCTGCTCATGCTCGCTCCCCTCATGCTGCATTGGAAGGTGACTCCATCGCCAGCTCGCACGGCCTCTTCCCTGATGTGTTGCTCCAAGGCCGGCTGGCCAGAGACTGCTGCAGAGAGGAAGGACAAGCCACGATCACTCCAAGAGTCGGCAAAGGTCAGGGCACTGCTGGTGGGCTCGTGGCAGTGGCACTCGACCAGTGGGAGGACGTTGTCGTTCTCTTTGAAGCCGGCTCACAAAGCTGGGCAGAGGAATAGAGCTGGTACCAGGACTCCGGGCTCACCAGCAAGGACACAGCGTGTTTCCCTCCCTCCTTTTTGCTCTCAGACAGGGAACTCTTTCTGATTTTCCCAAGAAAAGCAACAAGTTTTTCCTCGGGGGGGACAAACCCCTTTGTCTTTGCCAAGCTGGGATGGTGAGGAACCCACTGCCCTATCCCCAAAACTGCTCTGCAAGCACACGGGACCTCTCACAGGCAAGGGGGGCTTGGGCCCCCTCTGCTGCCATCCTCCACCTGCTCTTTGCAAGATGGGCTGCAGCACCCCACGAGCAGAGGGTCCGCTCCAAGGGCAAAGCATTAGGCCCCAAGATGTGGGAGCAGCAGGTGGGTGCCCTGCCTGCCCCCACACTGCAAAGGAGTCAGGCTGGACGGAGGTGCCTGGCTCACGGCTGGGAGAGGAGGAGGCCTCCTCCCGCTGTTCTCCACAGGGATGGGTGAGGAGGTCGAGCGAGGAGAAAGTCAGGCTGCAAGCGGTCACCACAGCTCCACAGAGCCGTGCACAGCACCGGGGCACGCTCCGTTCCTGGGAGGAGCATCACCCCTTCCTGACACCTACCTACAATGGCCAAGAACCCCACGCACACGGCAGTCCACATGGCCAGGCCCGCTCGCTCTCACCTCTCTCCAGCTTCTCGCTGCCTGCAGAGCAGCTCTGCCCACATCTGCCCTGGCTCTGCCTGTGTCACTGCAGACACTCCTAGTCCCTCCCTCGGTCCATGACAGCAGCAAAGGCGACAGGTGGGGCTGCAGGAGCAGAAGCACTTGATGCTGCTGGGTCACTGCCGGGGGTCTCTCCCCCTGCACAGTGTGACAACAGAGCACCCGCTTGGCAGCAAACCTCTGCTGGGCAGAAGGGGATGCGTTGCTCGAGAGACACCCCTGACCTTCCCCTGACAGAGAACCACAGCAGGAGCTGCTGGGACTTTGGAGCTGGACCTGGGGATGGCACATTGTCCTCCCGTGCTGGCCATGTCCCTTGGTGCTGTTGAGATGCTGCTCCCACATGGGACCTCCCCGAGCCCACCTCCACTTGGACAGGGCACCCCTAGGCACACATGCTCCCCACCCTCCTCCCTGCACCCGTGCCCTCCACACAAATCCTCCACTCGCTCCTGCCTGCTGACACTTCTCCTACTGCCTCTTCCCATCCAAGCCCCGCCAGACCCCTCAAGCAGCAAAGGCAGCAAAGGGCAGGGGAGTCCCAGGAGGGGCTTCTGGCTGAAGCTCTGGGCTAAATATGTAGGCTCAACCTCCTGGACACCCCCTCTCTGTGCTCATTCTGCTCAGCAGGAACCCAGAGCTCCCCCTACGACCACAGCCTGGGACACCTCCTGAGCCCTGACACACTGTCACCCTCTTGACAGCTACCACCATTGTGGGGACCATTGCCCACCCCAAAGTGACCCTCCACAGACTGTCCGAGTCCTGCCCCTCCACACTCCTCTCATGCCTGCTCCAGCGTGACCTCTTGAGAAGAGCATCCAGGGCAGCCCTGGAAAGGGGAGTGGCAGAACGTAGAGGAGCCCACTGAAACTGGAGCCTTGAGGCTGGCAGAAGGATCAGGGCATGCAGGGCCAGGGGGACCTAGGCTGCACTGGGACACTTGGAGCGGCCGCAGCATGGCAGGACATAGCGGGTTCCCTACGGCCCAGCCCCACGGAGGCCTGGAGTGTTGCTCTGGCACAGGGCACCTCCATATCCTCCTTCATGGGGTCTCCCACAAAAAGCCACACTGGCCCTCACTGTACCCAAAGGAGCATATACGCACATGGAGCCAACACTAACAACACAACTCAGAGACTCTGCACCATGTCCAGGGGAACAGAGCTCTGCAGCCCAGCTCCTGCTCTTGCACCACTCTAAGGCTCCCGAACAACAGGAGGTCTCAAAACTCTGTTCATCTCTAGATTTCCATGGTCAATTTTTACTTTTTCAAATCAACCCTGTGTTTCTTCTAAAATCACACCCAAAATCTTCTTTCTCTGGGGCTTTCTGCCTGTGGGAGAGCTTGAGAAGGAAGGAAGAAGGTTAACAACATCTCCATGGTTCTGTCTGTGCTGGTGGGAGACGCTGCTGCTGCTGCTGCTGCTGCTGCTGCTGCTGCTGCTGCTGCAACTCTGTTCCTGGAAAAAGCCAGACCACACTGCTCTTGGGACTAGGACTTCAGGTGGGCTCAGAGGCCTCTGCCTACTCCTGACAAAGGGCACAGGCAAGCCCGGGAGACACGGATGAACACACAGAGAGAGCTCAAACAATCTCTTCATCTGCCCTACTATTCCCTGAGCTTCTGCTTCTGCTCTCCACGATCCAGCAGCTCCAAACACACATGCTCACAAGCTCTTGCTGCCTTCATAGTCTGGGATCTGTGACCACAGCACAGAATTCCCTGTTCTACCACAAAGCTCCCAAATCACCCACTGTACTTTCCCCATTTTCTCTGCTCACCACCAAGGGAGCAAAACCCATGGGCTGCACTGAGTGAACCTGAGCCGTGCCCAAAAGGAGAGCAGGGCTGTTCCACCCCTCACCAGCTCGGCCAGGACGGGCTGGCTGTGCCACTGGCAACTAACGGGAACAGCAAAACTGGTTTCCAAAGGAGAAGGAATTTTGGGGTGTGAGAAGAGTGAGGATTGGTGTGAGCTATGGGAAGGCGGCAAGTAAAAGCGGTAGAGCAGGAGACAGAAACAGTTAAAACATTCCTGTTACAATGAAACATTTGAGAACTGTGTGCTGTGACCGCAAGACTGTTGCAGAGCAGCACCAAAAGCCTGTGGGACTCTTCAACCCTTGCAGCACCCTGGACCAGAGCCAGGATCCTGGTAGCAGGTTTGTGTTAGAGCTCAGCTGGGTTTCCTGTCTCCGTGCAACAGCACAGAAGTAGCGGGCAGAGTCCCGGGGTTGCAGGGACCGCAGGGACAGGGATGACTCGGAACGGGAATTGTCCCGGGTCGCCTCGGCTCGACCCTGCACTGCTGCCCCATACTCTGTGGCACCAAAGGTCGAGCAGTATGACACCCACTCCAGACTGCCTCCGGGTGCCTCACGGTACCAGAACACTAGAAAATCCCTGAAGGCGAAGCCGGTTCCGCGGCAGGTGAGGGTCACGGATTCCCCGGGCGCTCGCAGCCCTCCGCCAGCCTCCAGCAGCCTCGGCTGCGCCCACAGCCCTGCGGACAGAGAGCGCAGGCAGCCGGGCAGGGCGCGACCACGGACCCAGCACGGGACCCCGACAAAGCCCCGACACAGACCCGCACGCCCCCCAACTCTCGCCCGACAAAGCCCCGACACCCATCCAATGCCCCGCCTGCCCTCCCCGGCCACCACACGCGCCCGCTGCCCACACCGATCCCCGACCCACGCCCCGAAAGCCGCCCTCGCCCGCGGCCTCCGCGCCCACACCAGCCGCGCCAGCGCTGCCCTCCCCGACCGCCTCTCACCTGCCGGCCCCGCCGCCACACACAACGCCACGAGCCACGGCCCCAGCCCGCACGCCATCGGGCCCTGCCGCGCCGCCAGCCGACCCCGAGCCGAGCGCAGCCGCGCTCCCACACGCTCCTGCCCGACCCGACTCCTCGGACCCTGGCCGGGACACGAGCCGCGCCTCCCACCCGCCCCAACACACCCGACACGGCACGGCACGGCCAGGCCCCGCGCTGCCGCGGCCCCTTCGCGGCAGCGCAAGGGCGGGCGCGGGGCGGGACGCGGGGCAGGGCCGTCGGCACAGGACGAGCGCGGCGCCCCGCCCGACGGAGCCTCCCGGCCCGCGGCTGCCAGCGCCGCTCCGCCGCTGTCCCGCCTCATGGCCCTGACGAGCCCTGCGGAACGGCGGCGGAGACTCGGAACGGACCCGCTGCGGCCAGTCCCGGCCCCAGCGCCATCGCCATCGCCATCGTCAGGACCGGGCTGCCGGCCCGCAGAGTCCCCTCACGGGACCCGCCCCGGGACCCGCACCCCCAGCCCGACCCGACCTCGCTCCCAGACCCCGACCGCCGCCACAAGACACACGGAGGCCTCTGCTGCCATCCGCAGGGAGCTCCACTGCCTGGACAAATGGGCTCGTGCTAACGTCCTGCACTTGGACAAGGGCAAGAGCCAAGTCCTGCCCCTGGCCAGGAACAACCCCGTGCCCCAGGGCACGCTGGGGGCTGCTCCCATGGAAAGCACATTCTCAGGAAAGGATCGAGAGCCCTGGTGGTCAACAGCTTGACCACAAGCCAAGAATGTGCCCTTATTACAAAGGTGCGTTCTTCAGGGCTCACAACTGGGCTCTGTTCTGTTAATAACTTTATCAATGATCTGGATGAGGGGATCGAATGCACCCTCTGCAAGCTTGCAGAAAACAGGGAGCTGGGCCAAAGTGGTGATCTGCTGGAGGGTCAGGAGGCTCTACATAGGCATCTGGACAGGCTGGAGCAATGTGCCGAGGCCAATGGGCTGAGGTTCAACAAGGCCAAGTGCCGGGTCCTGCACTTGAGTCCCAACAACCCCCTGCAGCTCTCCAGGCTGGGGGAAGAGTGGCTGGGAAATGTCCAGGGGAAAGGACGTGGAGGTGTTGGTCAAGAGCCAGCTGACCATGAGCTAGCAGTGTGCTCAGGTGGCCAAGAGGCCAACAGCATCCTGCCTTGAATCATACATACTGTGGCCAGTAGAACCAGGGCAGGGATTGTCACTCCGTACCCAGCACTGCTGAGGCCACGCTTTGAACTGGGGATTTTGGGCCCCTCTCTCCAAGAAGGACATTGAGGTGCTGGAGAGTGTCCAGAGCATGGCAACAAAGCTGGTGAAGGGTCTAGAGCCCAAGCCCTTTGAGGAGCTGCTGAGGGACCTGGGGGTGTTTAGTGTGGAGAAAAGGAGGCTCAGGGGAGACATTCTCACTCTCCACAACCACCTGACACGAGGTTGGGGTGAGTGAGTAGTCGGTCTTTTCTCCCACATAACAAGTGATCAGACAAGAGAGAATGGGTTCAAGTATCACAAGGGAAGGTTCAAATTGGGTATTAGGAAAGAGATGTCAAGCATTGGAACAGGCTGCCCAGGGAAGTGCTGGAGTCCCATCCCTGGGGGATTTAAAGGATGTGTCAATGTGGCAATCAGGGACCTGGTTTAGTGGTGGACTTGGTAGGGTTTACAGTTGGAGTCGGTCATCTGAAGGGTCTTCCCCAACCTAAATGATTCCCTGATTCCAGGGGGCTAATGGTGTCCGGGACTGCACCAGGAGAAGTGTTTCCAGCAAGTCAGGGAGGGGATCCTGCCCCTCTGCTCAGCACTGCTGCGGTCACACCTGGAGTACTGGCTCAACAGCTTGGGAACCCAGTGTCTGAAAGAGTTGGATAAACTGGGGAGAGGCCAGTGGAGGCCAAAAATGGGATAATGGGACTGGAGTGCCTCTTACAAGAGGAAAAGCTGAGAGAGCTGGCACTCTTTACCCAGCCATCAGGACTGCCAGGTCCCAGAGTCCTGGGGGAAAGGCTGAGCAAGGAACTCGCACCCTGGCACAGTCCCCCTCACCGAGCACTTCTCGAGTCCATCATCAATCGCTTTGGCTACAATGGTGCTGAGAGAGACAGTGCTGAAAGCGGAACTAAATCCAGAATGCACAACAGCTACTCCCTCCTCATCCACCAACACCATCGTCTTGTTGGAGAAGGCCTGAAAGGTGCTTCAGCAGCATTTCCACTTCACAAGGCCAAGGAGACTGTTTCCAGTCTCCTTTTTATCATTCAAAGGTATGGGAATGTTTTCTAGACTGATTTACTCCATCACCTTTGCAGGAACTTAGATGAGGCTGAGAGGCCTGGAGGTCCTCACATCCTCCCTCCTGACAATGGCACTCTCCTTTCCTTTCTCTTGCAGTCAATAGAAACCTCTCCCAATCACCGTGACATGTTAAAGCTTATTGAGAGTGGCCTCAGAGGGACATCAGCCAGCTCCCTCAGCACTCGGGCAGGCACCCTCTCACTTCCCAGGCAGGTGGGTCCCTCCAGGTCCTTTGACTCTGCCTTGGCATTGTCCTCCTCCACGGACACAAGTCTTCCTGGCTCTGGACACTCCAAATGGTCTCAGAGCCCTGGGATTCCTGAAAGCCACTACTGCCTGCCAAGAGACAGTCAACCCAGATCCCTGCCAGATCCCCTCTGCTTGACTTTCTGCTTCCTCAAGAGGAACCATCCTGGAGCCTGAACGAGCTGAGCTCATAAAATCAATCCGCTGTCCTTGAGCTCAAGTCGCCTCCCAGCTCTCACTCACCTCACACCTCCAGCCGCTTTGGGCAACTCAAACACTCTGGTCCTGACTCCCTCATGAAGCAGGAACTGGGCAACCCTTTAGGCTGTGCTCAGTGTGTCCAGTCCATGCTTTTTGGCTGTCTCCTGGGCCTCAACTCCAGAGGTTCATAGTCCTGTCAAACAACCTCATGCTCTCGACACTGAGCCACTGTGGGGAGCGCTGGCAGGTGCCCATGACCTCGACATCCCCTTCTCCTGTAAATGTCTCCCCGAACTCCTCATTTCATGGCATCACTTGGTAACTCCAGCAGAAACACTTCAGAAGCTCCATGAAATTCTGTGCCTGGAGGACGAATTTTCCTGTGTGTGTCGGAGCTTTCACAGAGGAACGGGATGTGAAAGCCCTTTGGGTGGTTCTTTCCTAAGAAAGGTTTGGATCAGCAGCTCAGCACGGCAGTCCCTGTGCTCCCAGAGCAGGGGACAGCAGCTGCTCAGGGTTCCCTTGACTCTCCCAGGGGGATGGTCAGCAGCCTGCAGAGAGGCCTCGGGTGCTCCCTGTCAGCAGGGGCCGGTGCCTGAGGCCGGCCCGAGGGCTGCCCGTGGGCAGGAGGAGCTCTGCTACTCGCCTCCCCGGGCAGAGAGAAAGTCGCTGCTGCTCACCGGGAGCCAGCGGGGCCGGCGGCTGCCATCGCTTCTTGCGGGCACCGACGGACCCCGCAATCGCTGCGCTGGCGAGTCGTCCTCCCTGTCTCCGTCCCGGTGGGAGAGCGGGAGTGATTGGGGGGGTGAGGGGCAGGAGAAGGTTTGTGCCTGGTAGGCGGATCCGGATCAGCGTCGGGGAAATGTTCCGGGGCGGCGGGGGCTGCTGCAAAGAAACGGGATGTGAAACCCCTTCGGTTGTTCTTCCCACGGGAAGTGCCGGTGCCGGGGATTCGGAAGAACCGACGCGCGACTGGGGCCGTGTCCGGGCGGGTCAGGGAGGGTCCACGGGGCCCCGTCGGCCGGAGCGGCATCGCTCCCCGGCGGGCCCGACAGGAGCTGTACCCACGGTACCGGAACCTCCCCCGCCGCCCGGCACTTCCCGCTGCGATTCGTGCCCGGCCGCAGCCCCGGCTCCTCTCGCCGTGTCTCCCAGCGCGCAGTAATATACCGCCGCGTCCCTGAGCCGGGGCCGGGAGAGCCACAGCGCGCTGGACCGGCGGTTCCCGGCCACCGTCAGCCGCCCCGGAGGGTTCTCCAGCTCACTGGTCCCACTGTAACCGTACGTGATATACGCGAGTTCTCGGCCTGGGAGCTGTCGGTACCAGTAGATATCTTCGTTGGACGTTATGTTGGGGTGTGAGCAGTTGATGGCGATGCCGGTGCCCTCGGTGGTCTCTGCTGACGGCTCCTGCTGCACCCGGGCTCTGCCTGCAGCCACTGCGAGCAGAAAGAGAAGAAGAAAATGCCCTCACAAGCTGCTTTCTGGCCAGCCCTGCCTGCTCTGGGCCAGAACAAATGCTGCAGAAGCAGCGAGGAACCAACAGAGACCAGGAGGAGAAGAGTTTCCAGAGCATGTCGACATCTGCAGTAAGGGGAGTGTCCATGACTGGCTGGTGGAGAGATGAATGGATGAATGAGAGGTGGAAGAGTGGAGTCAGTGAGGGGGAAAAGGGGGGAGAAAGGAAAGAAAGGAAAAATGAAGGAAGGGATAAGGAATGAGTGTGTGTGAGCTGTATGGAAAGGGAGAGAGGAAAGGAAGGGAACAGGGAGGGTTGGACCCAGAACAGAGCGAGGGTTTTGCTGAGGAAACGTGGGATGGGAGCAGAGGGAGGGAGGGATGAGAGGCTGGTTCGGGGAGAGAGGTCGGTGAAGAATCGAGAGGGGACGGCAGCGTCGAGGGACCTGCAGGGGCCACCCCAGCCCCAACCCTCTTCCCTCATCCACCCCCGTCATCCCCGCGCACCCAGGAACACGGCGGCCAGAGCCACCAGCCCTGCGCGCCGGCACCGCCACATCCCGCCGCTTCGACGACAGCGCCTCCAATACCCCTCGATAGCTCCGGGTCCCCTGCCCTTCCCTCTCCTCCAGCTCCGCCCCGGGGCTCAGCCCTGCCCCGGCGCCGCTCGGGGTCTCGTCCGCGCTGCCAGCGCTCAGGGGCTCTGCACGGCCAACACTTGGGCTCCTGCCAATCCCCTTCTCGCCCTCCTCCACCAACCACTCCCCCGCAAGCAGAAGCCTGCCCAGCTCCAGCCGCAGCCTGCCACAGCAGCAGGGCCCTGGCCCGGCACACGCAGCAGCTTCCCAGCGCTGGCTGCCAGCTGCGGGGCCGCCAAGAGCGGCCACGCATTTCCTGCGGCTGCCCGGGAGGAGGCTGAGAGCCTCCCTTCAGCTGCCCCTCGGCAGCCCCAGCCCCAGCCCGAGAATTGAGCCTGAGGCAGAGTTGGGGGAGGACAACTGTGCCCATGGGCGTGCAGGGCTCAGGAAGGGCAGAGTGGCTGGGGAAGCACCGAGTCAGCAGGTAGGTCAGAAGGGACCTCCACAGGTCATCTAGATCACCCCTCTGCTCCTAGCAGATCCTTTTGGATCAAGTTACTCAAGGTGATGTTCAGTCCATTCTTGAACACCTTCCAGAATGGAGGTGCACAACCTCCCTGGGATACACATTCCTTTACTCATTGTTTTTGCTTCTCTATTGCTTTATCAGACCTGGCCATGTTCTCCCTCTAGGGAACTTCAACAGATTACGTCCGTTGTCTGTCTCCTCTGAACAAGGAGTTGGAGAAAGCAAAGACCTCTTGCCTGAGCCATCCCTTCTCGAAGAAGGCCAGGCCCTGTTCTCTCAGCCTCTCCTGGCATGTCAAGTTTTATCAGCCCCCAAACTGACTTAGTGGCCTTTGATGGAGTCATTTCAGCACGTTGATATCCTTCCTGGACCAGGAAGTCCCAACGTGGATGCCAGACTCCAGATGTGTTCTCCAAGGGCCAGAGGGGCAGGGTCAACTTCCTGGGCAGCACTTGGACTAACAGAGCTTAGCATGCTGTTGGTCCTGATTGCTGCAAAGGCTCAGACCGTGCCCACCCCAATGCCCCGCCTGCCCTCCCCGGCCACCACATGTGCCCACTGCCCACACTGACCCCCGACCCACACCCCGAAAGCCGCTCTCACCCGTGGCCTCCACGCCCAGCCCAGCCGCGCCAGCGCTGCCCTCCCCGACCACCTCTCACCTGCCTGCCCCGCCGCCACACACAACACCACGAGTCACGGCCCCAGCCCGCATGCCATCGGGCCCTGCCGCGCTGCCAGCCACCCCCGAGATGAGCGCAGCCTCACTCCAACACGCTCCTGCCCGACCTGACGCATCAGACCCTTGCTGGGGAAGCCGCCACACCTCCGACGGTACCCCAACACACCCAATAAGAACTGACCCACCATGGCCCTGCCCAGCCCCACATTGCCATGGCCCCTTCGGGGCAGAAGTGAGGGCGCAGGACAGGACGCAGGACGCAGTTCAGGGCCACCGGCACAGGACAAGCGTAGCGCCCCACCCAACGGAGCATCCTGGCCTTCAGCTGCCAGCACCGCTTCACCGCCATCTCGCCTCATCGCCCTGATGAGCCCTGCCAAGCACACCAGGGCACTGTAGAGGGGGATCATCACACACAGAATCATCTTCTTGGAAGAGACCTCTAAGATCATCGAGTCCAACTGTTTGCACTGCACTGTCAGGTTCCCTAGACCATGTCCCTCAGGGCCACATCGACACGTCCTTTAAACCCCTCCAGGAATGGGGACTCCACCAGTTCCATGGGCAGCCTGTTCCATGGCTTCACAACCCTCTCTGTAAAGAAGTTTTTCCCGATATCTAACCTAGATCTCCGCTGGTGCAACTTAAGGCCATTACCTCTCATCCTGTCACTTGTTATATGGGAAAAGAAACCAACCCCCACGTCTCTACAACCTCCTTATGGGGAGTTGTTGAGAGCAATAAGGTCTGCCCTTCTCTGAACACACTAAAGCGCCTCAAGGTCCTTCTTGAAGTGAGGGGCCCAAAACTGGAGACAGAACTCAATGTGTGCCCTCACCAGTGCCCAGTACAGGGGAACAATCACTTCTCTCCCACTGCTGGCCACACCAGTGCTGATACAAGCCAGGATGCCATTGGCTTTCTTGGCCACCTGGCCACACTGCTGGCTCATATTCAGCCGGCTGACAAACAACACCCCCAGGTCCTTTTCCACTGCCCAGCTTTCCAGCCACTCCTCCCAAAACCGGTAATGTTGCAGAGGGATGTTGTGGCCCAAGTGCAGGACCTGGCACTCAGTCTTATTGAACGCCATACAGTTGACCTCAGCCCATCAATCCAGCCTGCCTGGCCGACCATACTGGGCTTGATGCACCTCCAGGACACAATTGGCCTTTTTCTCTCCCAGGACACGCTCTCAACTCCTGTTCAACTTGCCATCAACCCAAAGCCCCACATCTCTTGCCACGCTGCTGCTCTCCAGCCTCTTGGCCCCAAGTTTGGACATAGAACCAGGATTACTCTGTCCCAGCTGCAGAATCCAGCACCTGCTCTGGTTAAATTCCACACGGCTGGAGACTGCCCAGCTCTCTGCTATATCCAGAGCTCTCAGGAAGGCCGCTCTACCCTCGAGGGAGTCCACAGCTCCTCCTAGTTTAGTACCATCACACAGTTACTTAATGGACATTGGATTCCTGCATCCAGATCATTTATAGAAACGTTGAAGAGCTCTGGCCCTGACACCCCACTGGTGACTGGCCGCCAGCCTGATGGAACCCCATTGACTACAACTCCTTGAGCTTCACCCATCAGCCAGATGCTCACCCAATGTACTATGGATGTCTTTAGCTGTGTGATAGACATTTTGTCCAGAAGGATACTTGGAGAGACACTCTCAAGAGCTTTGCTAGAATCCAGAAACACTCCACATCTACTGGCTTCCCTTAGTCAACTTCATGGGGGACCTTGACACAAAAGGACATTACGTCAGTTAAGCACGACCTTCCCCTCGTGAACCCTTTCTGGCTGTGGCCAACGACTGCGTTGTCTCTCAAGAGGTTTTCAGTAACTCCCCAAATAACCTTCTCCATGATTTCACCGGGCGCTGAAGTGAGACTGACAGGCCTGGCATCACCAGCCTCTGCCTGCCTTCCTTCCTTCCCCTCAAGAAATCTGGAAAAACATTTGCCAGCTGACAGGCACCTGAGACCTCTCCAGACAGCCAAGGCCATTGGTAATGAATGGCGAGAAGTCCTGTGATAACATTGGACAGCTCTGCCAGGACCCTGCAATGAATCTCAGCGGGCTCCATGGATTTAGGTGCATCCAGCTGGAGCAATGCTACTCTGCTCTGGTGAGACCCCACCTGCAGTGCTGGGTGCAGCTCTGGGGTCCTCAGCAGAGGACAGACATGGACTCATTACAGCGGGTCCAGAGGAGGCCACAGAAATGACCCAATGGCGAGAAACAACCCTCTCCTGTGAGGAAAAGCTGAGAGGTGGTGGTGTTCAGCCTGGAGAAGAGAACGCTCCAGGGAGACTTTCTGGTGGCCTTTCAGTACTTAAAGGGGGCTTGTAAGAACGATGGGGACAGTCTTTTTAGCAGGGCCTGTTGCAACAGGACAGGGGGTGATGGATTTAAAGTAAAAGAGGGAGATTTCAACTTGAAATAAGGAAGAAATTTTGTAGAATGAGGGTGGTGAGACACTGACCCACGTTGCCCAGAGAGGTGGGAAAAGCCCCATCCCTGGAGACATTCCAGGTCAGCTTGGACCTTGGGTCTCTGAGCAACCAGACTGAGTAAAGATGTCCCTGGTCACTGAAGTGCAGTTGGGTAGATGACCTTGAGAGGTCCCTTCCAACTCAAACCACTCCATGATTCAAACAAATGCTGTGAACTGTCCCCAAAGCCCATTTTCCATTGGCCCCTGTGCCTCTGGGAAGAGAGGAAGGGAAGGAAGGAGTGAAGCTGAGCCTGGGAAGAAGGAGGGCAGGGAGGGAGGAAGGTTTCCTTAGGGTTGGGTATTTTGTTTTTATTATTCCCACCATTCAACTCAATGTTTATTGGCAATCATTAAAAATTGCTCGAATTAAACGAGTGCAGGAGAGGGCAGGAACAGCTGCAGTGAACAGTGATGGCACCTCACTGCCTGCCAAGAGCCCTGAGGGCCCCCCGGCCCCAGCACTCTCCTGCCCAGCAGCTCCCACACCCTGCGCCGGGCCCCAGCAGGTTTGTGTTAAAGCTCAGCTGGGTTTCCTGCCACCGTGCAACAGCACAGAAGTAGCGGGCAGAGTCCCGGGGTTGCAGGGACCGCAGGGACAGGGATGACTCGGAACGGGAATTGTCCCGGGTCGCCTCGGCTCGACCCCGCACTGCTGCGCTGTAATCTGTAGCACCCGATGTCCAGCAGTATGACACCCACTCCAGACTGCCACCGGGTGCCTGACGGTACCAGAACACTAGATAATCCTTGAAGGTGAAGCCGGTTCCGCGGCAGGTGAGGGTCACAGATTCCCCGGGCGCTCGCAGCCCTCCGCCGGCCTCCAGCAGCCTCGGCTGCGCCCACAGCCCTGCGGACGGAGAGCGCAGGCAGCCGGGCAGGGCGCGACCACGGACCCAGCACGGGACCCCGACAAAGCCCTGCCACCCACCCAATGCCGCGCCTGCCCTCCCCGGCCACCACACGCGCCCGCTGCCCACACTGACCCCCGACCCACGCCCCGAAAGCCGCCCTCGCCCGCGGCCTCCGCGCCCACACCAGCCGCGCCAGCGCTGCCCTCCCCGACCGCCTCTCACCTGCCGGCCCCGCCGCCACACACAACGCCACGAGCCACGGCCCCAGCCCGCACGCCATCGGGCCCTGCCGCGCCGCCAGCCGACCCCGAGCCGAGCGCAGCCGCGCTCCCACACGCTCCTGCCCGACCCGACGCCTCGGACCCTGGCCGGGACACGAGCCGCGCCTCCCACCCGCCCCAACACACCCGACACGGCACGGCACGGCCAGTCCCTGCGCTGCCGCGGCCCCTTCGCGGCAGCACAAGGGCGGGCGCGGGGCGGGACGCGGGGCAGGGCCGTCGGCACAGGACGAGCGCGGCGCCCCGCCCGACGGAGCCTCCCGGCCCGCGGCTGCCAGCGCCGCTCCGCCGCTGTCCCGCCTCATGGCCCTGACGAGCCCTGCGGAACGGCGGCGGAGACTCGGAACGGACCAGCTGCGGCCAGTCCCGGCCCCAGTCCCATTCGCCATCGTCAGGACCGGGCTGCCGGCCCGCAGCGGCCCCTCGCAGGACAGGCCCCGGGACCCGCACCCCCAGCCCGACCGCCGACACAGACCGACTGCAGCACAAGACACACGGAGGCCTCTGCTGCCATCCGCAGGAGCTCCACTGCCTGGACAAATGGGCTCGCACGAACGTCCTGCACTTGGACAAGGGCAAGAGCCAAGTCCTGCCCCTGCCAGGAAGCAACCCCGTGCCCCAGGGCACGCTGGGGCTGCTCCCATGGGAAGCACAGTCTCATGAAAGGGCCCAAGGGCTCTGGTGCACAACCAGAAAATATGCCCCGGAGGCAAAGAACATTAATGGAATTTTGGGCTCTACTAGACAAAGCATTGCCAGCAGCTCAGGGAGGTGATCCCTGCCCCCCTCTGCTCTCGCTACTGAGCTCAGACCAGGAGTACTGGCTCACTTGTGGGCTCCCCAGCACAGCGGAGACTCGGGCAGACAGGAGAGAGCCAAGGAAGGCCAAGAAGGAGAGAACAGGACTGGAGTACCTCTTCTCTGAGGAAAAGCTGAGGGGAGCTGGGACTCTTGCCCCTCGAGAAGAGAAGGCTGCGGGGGGATCTCATCAATGTACAGAAACAGAGGAAGGGACTGTGCCAGAGGACCAGGCCAACTCTTCCCGTGATGCTCAGGGAGAGGACAAGAGGCCTGGCACAGACTGTCTGGCTCTTGGGAGGTGACATGTGCCAGGGTAGAGGGAAACTGCAACTTGGACTTTGCCACTCTGCGTGGGAAGGCCAGCTTCCCCAGCCACGTCTACACATCTGCCCGACTGTGGGAACAGGGATTGGATTGATTTCTTGCATGGTTTTGTGTGTGACAGCTCTGACTTTACTTCTTAACTCCTCTTACCCCAACAAAAAAAAAAAAAGTGCACACTTTTACTCTTCTGATTCTGTGTCCTGTCCCACTCTGTGAGCTTTGTGCTGCCATCTTGGGACAAGCCTCCACGGTTGGATGGCCACAACATTGTCCTGCTCAGTTTTGCCTATCTCCAAGAATGGAGACCACCTGTCCATCGTGACTGTTGGGGACGGATAATGACGGACTGGCACGCACTTCATAAGAGGATAACGCAGACCTTTAATCAGTGACACAGCAAGCCTTATATACCCTCTGTCTCTCAAGCAGTGATTTTCCACTAAAGCAGTACTTCCCACTATGCTTATCAGCTCAGCCTTACTCCCTTTTTCCCAGCACTTGTCTGCTACAGTATTTACGTCCTTAGCACTATTTTTAACTGGCGGTTTTTCTTTCTCCAGTGTCTTCTGCAGCTGCTCACTGATCCACGCTTCTTGCTTACCAAAGCGTTACGTCTTGATTTGTCTGCCGATGACTCGATCGCCAGCTGTTCCCACAGTTGACCCCAAGAGTTACAAAACACTTTGGTTACGTTTAAGTGGAATTCCATTTTGTCTTTGTTGCCACGTGTTCCTCGTCACCAGGTAGTGCTGAGAAAACTCTTGCTCCATCTTCCTTGCTACCTGGACCAGTCACTGACACGCACTGACAAACCCTCCCGCAGCATTTTCTTCTCTACATTAAACCAACCCAGTTCCTCAGGATCTCTGTGGAACTCAGACGCTCCCTTCCTCATCTTCATGCCCTGCAGGGCTCAACAAGGCCAGGGAAAATGCAGGCCCACTGCTGACTGGGGGGGGGGGACTGTGCAACAGGTACCGAATGCTTTATGGACCTCAGTCTTTAATGGCAGAGCATGTCAGGAGTGGCCAGGCCCAGAGTCCTGGGGAAAGGCTGAGCAAGGAACACGCACTCTGGCACAGTTCCCCTCACTGAGCACTTCTCGAGTCCATCATCAATCGCTTTGGCTACAATGGTGAGGAGAGAGACAGTGCTGAAGCGTAACCAAATCCAAATGCACAACAGCTACTCCCATCCTCATCCACCCAACACCATCATCTTGTTGGAGAAGGCCTGAAAGGTGCTTCAGCAGCATTCCACTTCACATCCCATGTGGACTGTTCCCATGCTGACTTTTCATCCTTCACAGGTTTCCAGCCCGATTTGCTCCATCCCTTTGCAGGAACTTAGATGAGGCTGAGAGGCCTGGAGGTCCTCACATCCTCCCTCCTGACAATGGCACTCCCCCTTACCTTTCTCTTTCTTGCAGTCCACAGAAACCTCTCCAATCACCGTGACATGTCAAAGGTTATTGAGAGTGGCCTCACAGGGACATCTGCCAGCTCCTCAGCACTCGGGCAGGCAACCCTCTCACTTCCCAGGCAGGTGGGTCCCTCCAGGTCCTTTGACTCTGCCTTGGCATTGTCCTCCTCCACGGACACAAGTCTTCCTGGCTCCGGACACCTCCAAATGATCTCAGAGCCCTGGGATTCCTGAAAGCCACTACTGCCTGCAAAGAGACAGTCAACCCAGATCCCTGCCAGATCCCCTCTGCTTGGCTTTCTGCTTCCTCAAGAGGAACCATCCTGGAGCCTGATCTCAGAAAATCAATCCGCTGTCCTTGAGCTCAAGTCTCCTTCCAGCTCTCACTCACCTCACACCTCCAGCCCCTTCAGGCAACTCAAACAATCTGTTCCTAAATCCCTCATGAAGCAGGAACTGGGCAACCCTTTAGGCTGTGCGCAGTGTGTCCAGTCCATGCTTTTGGCTGTCTCCTGGGCCTCAACTCCAAAGGTTCATAGTCCTGTCAAACAGCCTCATGCTCTAAACACTGAACCACTGCGAGGAGCGCTGGCAGGTGCCCAATGACCTCGACATCCCCTTCTCCTTAAATGTCTCCCTGAACTCCTCATTTCAAGGCATCACTTGGTAACCCCAGCAGAAACACTTCAGAAGCTCCATGAAATTCTGTGCCTGGAGGACGAGTTTCCTGGTGTGTCGGAGCTTTCACAAAGGAAGGGGATGTGAAAGCCCTTTGGGTGGTTCTTTCCTAATAAGGTTTGGCTCAGCAGCTCAGCACGGCAGTCCCTGTGCTCCCAGAGCAGGGGACAAGCAGCTGCTCAGGGTTCCCTTGACTCTCCCAGGGGGATGTCAGCAGGCCCGCGGAGAGGCTTCGTGTGCTCCCTGTCAGCAGGGGCCGGTGCCTGAGGCCGGCCCGAGGGCTGCCCGTGGGCAGGAGGAGCTCTGCTGCTCGCCTCCCCGGGCAGAGAGAAAGTCGCTGCTGCTCACCGGAGCCAGCGGGGCCGGCGGCTGCCATCGCTTCTTGCGGGCACCGCCGGACCCCGCAATCGCTGCGCTGGCGAGTCGTCCTCCCTGTCTCCGTCCCGGTGGGAGAGCGGGAGTGATTGGGTGGTGAGGGGCAGGAGAAGGTTTCTGCCCGGTGGGCGGCTCCGGATCAGCGTCGGGGAAATGTCCCGGGGCTGCGGGGGCTGCCGAAAAGAAACGGGATGTGAAAACCCCTTCGGTTGTTCTTCCCACGGGAAGTGCCGGTGCGGGGATTCGGAGGAACCGACCCGGGGCTGGGGCCGTGTCGCGGCGGGTCAGGAGGGTCCGCGGGGCCCGTCGGGCGGAGCGGCAGCGCTCCCCGGCGGGCACAACCGGAGCTGTACCCACGCACTGGCACCACCCCCGCCGCCCGGCGCCGCCCGCTGCGATTCGTGCCCGCCGCAGCCCCCGGCTCCTCTCGCCGTGTCCTCCCAGCGCGCAGTAATACACCGCCGCGTCCTGAGCCGGGGCCGGGAGAGCCACAGGGCGCTGGACCGGCGGTTCCCGGCCACCGTCAGCCGCCCCGGAGGGTTCTCCAGCTCAACAGTCCCACTGTAAACCGTACGTGATATACGCGAGTTCTCGGCCTGGGAGCTGTCGGTACCAGTAAGATATATTCGTTGGACGTTATGTTGGGGTGTGAGCAGTTGATGGGCGATGCCGGTGCCCTCGGTGGTCTCTGCCGACGGCTCCTGCTGCACCCGGGCTCTGCCTGCAGCCACTGCGAGCAGAAAGAGAAGAAGAAAATGCCCTCACAAGCTGCTTTCCTGGCCAGCCCTGCCTGCTCTGGGCCCAGAACAAATCCTGCAGAACATCGAGGAACCAACATAGACCGGAGGAGAAGAGTTTTCCAGAGACGTCGATATCTGCAGTAAGGGGAGTGTCCATGACTAGCTGGTGGAAGAAGATGAATGCGTGAATGAGAGGTGCAAGAGTGGAGTCAGTGAAGGGAAAAGGGAGGAGAAAGGAAAGAAAGGAAAAAGGAAGGAAGGGATAAGGAATAGTAGGTGTGTGAGGTGTATGGAAAGGGAGAGAGGAAATGAAGGGAACAGGGAGGGTTGGACCCAGACAGAGCGAGGGCTTTGCTGAGGAAACGCGGGATGGGGAAAGAGGGGAGGGAGGGATGAGCGGCTTGTTCAGTGAGAGATGTCGGTGAAGAATCGAGAGTGGGACGGCAGCGGTCGAGGGACCTGGCGGGGGCCACCCCAGCCCCAGCCCTCTTCCTCATCCACCCCCGCCATCCCTCGCACCCAGGAGCACGGCGGCCAGAGCCACCACCCTGTGTCCCGGAACCGCCGCATCCCGCCGCTCCGACGACAGCGCCTCCGCTGCTCCTTGATAGCCCCGGGTCCCCTGCCCTCCGCTGCCCTCCCTCTCCTCCAGCTCCGCCCCGGGGCTCAGCCCTGCCCCCCGCGCCCCTCGGGTCTCGCCCACGCTGCCAGCGCTCAGGGGCTCTGCACGGCCAACACTTGGGCTCCTGCCAATCCCCTTCTCGCCCTCCTCCACCACCACCTCCCCCGCAAGCAGAAGCCTGCCCAGCTCCAGCCGCAGCCTGCCACAGCAGCAGGGCCCTGGCCCGGCACACGCAGCAGCTTCCCAGCGCTGGCTGCCAGCTGCGGGGCTGCCAAGAGCGGCCACGCGTTTTCCTGCGGCTGCCCGGGAGGAGGCTGAGAGCCTCCCTTCAGCTGCCCCTCGTCAGACCCAGCCCCAGCCGAGAATTGGGCTTGAGGCAGAGTAGGGGGAGGACAAATGTTCCCAGGGCGTGTAGGGCTCAGGAGGGGCAGGGTGGTGGCTGGGGAAGCACCGAGTCAGCAGGGCAGGTCAGAAGGGACCTCCACAGGTCATCTAGATCATCCCCTCTGCTCGAAGCAGATCCTCTTGGATCAGGTTGCTCAAGGAGATGTTCAGGTCCATTCTTGAACACCTTCCAGAATGGAGGTGCACAACCTCCCTGGGATACACATTCCATTACTCATTGGTTTTCCTTCTCTATTGCTTTATCAGACCTGGCCATGTTCTCCCTCTGGGGAACTTCAACAGATTACGTCCGTGGTCTGTCTCCTCTGAACAAGGTAGTTGGAGAAAGCAAAGACCTCTCCCCTGAGCCGTCCATTCTCCAAGAAGGGGCAGGCCCTGTTCTCTCAGCCTCTCCTGGCATGTCATGTTTTATCAGCCCCCAAACTGACTTAGTGGCCTTTGATGGACTCCATTCAGCACGTTGATATCCTTCCTGGACCAGGAAGTCTCAACGTGGATGCCAGACTCCAGATGTGCTCTCCAAGGGCCAGAGGGGCAGGGTCAACTTCCTGGACAGCACTTGGACTAACAGAGCTCAGGATGCTGTTGGTCCTGATTGCTGCAAATGCTCAGATTGCACCCGCCCAATGCCCCGCCTGCCCTCCCCGGCCACCACACGCGCCCGCTGCCCACCTGGACCCCCGACCCACACCCCGAAAGCCGCCCCTCGCCCGCGGCCTCCGCGCCCAGCCCAGCCGCGCCAGCACTGCCCTCCCCGACCACCTCTCACCTGCCAGCCCCGCCGCCACACACAACGCCACGAGTCACGGCCCCAGCCCGCACGCCATCAGGCCCTGCCGCGCTGCCAACCACCCCCGAGCCGAGCGCAGCCGCGCTCCGACACACCTCCTGCCTGACCTGACGCATCAGACCTTTGCTGGGGAAGCTGCCACACCTCCGACGGTACCCCACACACCCGATAAGAACTGACCCACCATGCCCCTGCCCAGCCCCACAGTGGCCATGGCCCCTTTGGGGCAGAAGTGAGGGCACAGGACGGGACGCAGGACGCGGTTCAGGGCCACCGGCACAGGACAAGCGTAGTGCCCCACCCTAGGGAGCATCCTGGCCTTCAGCTGCCAGCACCGCTCCACCGCCATCTCGCCTCATCGCCCTGACGAGCCCTGCCAAGCACACCAGGGCACTGTAGAGGGGGATCATCACACACAGAATCATCTCGTTGGAAGAGACCTGTAAGATCATTGAGTCCAACTGTTTGCACTGCACTGTCAGGTTCCCTAGACCATGTTCCTCAGGGCCACATCGACACTCTTTTAAACCCCTCCAGGAATGGGGACTCCACCAGTTCCATGGGCAGCCTGTTCCATGGCTTCACAACCCTCTCTGTAAAGAAGTTTCTCCTGATATCTAACCTAGATCTCCGCTGGTGCAACTTAAGGCCATTACCTCTCATCCTGTCACTTGTTATATGGGAAAAGAGACCAACCCCCACGTCTCTACAACCTCCTTATGGGGAGTTGTTGAGAGCAATAAGGTCTGCCCTTCTCTGAACACACTCCAGCACCTCAAGGTCCTTCTTGACGTGAGGGCCAAAAACTGGACACAGTACTCAACGTGTGGCCTCACCAGTGCCCAGTACAGGGGAACAATCACTTCTCTCCCACTGCTGGCCACACCAGTGCTGATACAAGCCAGGATGCTCTTGGCCTCTTTGGCCGCCTGGCCACACTGCTGGCTCATATTCAGCCGGCTGACAAACAACACCCCCAGGTCCTTTTCCACTGCCCAGCTTTCCAGCCACTCCTCCCAAAGCCGGTAATGTTGCAGAGGGATGTTGTGGCCCAAGTGCAGGACCCGGCACTCAGCCTTATTGACGCCATACAGTTGACCTCAGCCCATCAATCCAGCCTGCCTGGCCGACCATACTGTGCTTGATGCACTTCAAGGACACAATTGGCCTTTTTCTCTCCCAGGACACGCTCTCAACTCCTGTTCAACTTGCCATCAACCCAAAGCCCCACATCTCTTGCCACACCGCTGCTCTCCAGCCTCTTGGCCCCCAGTTTGGACATAGAACCAGGATTACTCTGTCCCAGCTGCAGAATCCAGCACCTGCTCTGGTTAAATTCCATACGGCTGGAGACTGCCCAGCTCTCTGCTATATCCAGAGCTCTCAGGAAGGCCGCTCTACCCTCGAGGGAGTCCACAGCTCCTCCTAGTTTAGTACCATCACACAGTTACTAAATGGACATTGGATTCCTGCATCCAGATCATTTATAGAAACGTTGAAGAGCTCTGGCCCTGACACCCCACTGGTGACTGGCCGCCAGCCTGATGGAACCCCATTGACTACAACTCCTTGAGCTTCACCCATCAGCCAGTTGCTCACCCAATGTACTATGGATGTCTTTAGCTGTGTGATAGACATTTTGTCCACAAGGATACTTGGAGAGACACTCTCAAGAGCTTTGCTAGAATCCAGAAACACTCCACATCTACCGGCTTCCCTTAGTCAACTTCATGGGGGATCTTGGCACAAAACGACATTATGTCACTTAAGCAGAACCTTCCCCTCGTGAACCCTTTCTGGCTGTGGTCAACGACTGCGTTGTCTCTCAAGAGGTTTTCAGTAACTCCCCAAATAACCTTCTCCATGATTTCACCGGGCACTGAAGTGAGACTGACAGGCCTGGCATCACCAGCCTGCCTCCCTGCCTCCCTGCCTCCCTGCCTCCCTCCCTGCCTCCCTCCCTGCCTCCCTCCCTGCCTCCCTCCCTGCCTCCCTGCCGCCCTCCCTCCCTCCCTCCCTTCCTTCCTTCCTTCCTTCCTTCCTCCTCCTCCTTCCTTCCTCCTCCTCCTTCCTTCCTTCCTTCCTTCCTTCCCTTCAGAAATCTCAGACAACATTTGCCAGCTGACAGGCATCTGAGACCTCTCCAGACAGCCAAGGCCATTGGTAACGAATGGCGAGAGGTCCTGTGATAACATCGGACAGCTCTGCCAGGACCCTAAAATGAATCCCAGAGGGCTCCATGGATTTACGTGCATCCAGCTGGAGCAATGTTACTCTGCTCTGGTGAGACCCCACCTGCAGTGCTGGGTGCAGCTCTGGGGTCCTCAGCAGAGGACAGACATGGACTCGTTGCAGCAGGTCCAGAGGAGGCCACAGAAATGACCCAATGGCGAGAAACAACCCTCTCCTGTGAGGAAAAGCTGAGACATGGTGTTGTTCAGCCTGGAGAAGAGAACGCTCCAGGGAGACTTTCTGGTGGCCTTTCAGTACTTAAAGGGGGCTTGTAAGAAAGATGGGCACAGTGTTTTTGGCAGGGCCTGTTGCAACAGGACAGGGGGTGATGGATTTAAGTAAAAGAGGGAGATTTCGACTTGATATAAGAAGAAATTTTGCAGAATGAGGGTGGTGAGACACTGGCCCACGTTGCCCAGAGAGGTGGGAGAAGCCCCATCCCTGGAGACATTCCAGGTCAGCTTGGACCTTGGGTCTCTGAGCAACCAGACTGAGTAAAGATGTCCCTGCTCACTGAAGTGCAGTTGGGCTCGATGACCTTAGACGTCCCTTCCAACTCAAACCATTCCATGATTCAATGAAATGCTGTGAAGTGTCCCCAAAGCCCATTTTCCACTGGCCCCTGTGCCTCTGGGAAGAGAGGAAGGGAAGGAAGGAGTGAAGCTGAGCCTGGGAAGAAGGAGGGCAGGGAGGGAGGAAGGTTTCTTTAGGGTTGGGTATTTTGTTTTTATTATTCTCACCATTCAACTCAATGTTTATTGGCAATCAATAAAAATTGCTCGAATTAAACGAGTGCAGGAAAAGGCAGGAACAGCTGCAGTGCACAGTGATGGCACCTCACTGCCTGCCAAGAGCCCTGAGGGCCCCCCGGCCCCAGCACTCTCCTGCCCAGCAGCTCCCACACCCTGCGCCGGGCCCCAGCAGGTTTGTGTTAAAGCTCAGCTGGGTTTCCTGCCTCCGTGCGAACAGCACAGAAGTAGCGGGCAGAGTCCTGGGGTTGCAGGGACCGCAGGGACAGGGATGACTCGGAATGGGAATTGTCCCGGGTCGCATCGGCTCGACCCCGCACTGACTGCCCGAATACGATGATTGAGGAATCATAGTTGATGTACGACACCCACTCCAGACTGCCAGCGGGTGCCTGACGGTACCACCGAATTCCATAATCCTTGAAGGTGAAGCCGGTTCCGCGGCAGGTGAGGGTCACGGATTCCCCGGGCGCTCGCAGCCCTCCGCCAGCCTCCAGCAGCCTCGGCTGCGCCCACAGCCCTGCGGACGGAGAGCGCAGGCAGCCGGGCAGGGCGCGACCACGGACCCAGCACGGGACCCCGACAAAGCCCCGACACAGACCCGCACGCCCCCCAACTCTCGCCCGACAAAGCCCCGACACCCACCCAATGCCCCGCCTGCCCTCCCCGGCCACCACACGCGCCCGCTGCCCACACTGACCCCCGACCCACGCCCCGAAAGTCGCCCTCGCCCGCGGCCTCCGCGCCCACACCAGCCGCGCCAGCGCTGCCCTCCCCGACCGCCTCTCACCTGCCGGCCCCGCCGCCACACACAACGCCACGAGCCACGGCCCCAGCCCGCACGCCATCGGGCCCTGCCGCGCCGCCAGCCGACCCCGAGCCGAGCGCAGCCGCGCTCCCACACGCTCCTGCCCGACCCGACGCCTCGGACCCTGGCCGGGACACGAGCCGCGCCGCCCACCCGCCCCAACACACCCGACACGGCACGGCACGGCCAGTCCCCGCGCTGCCGCGGCCCCTTCGCGGCAGCACAAGGGCGGGCGCGGGGCGGGACGCGGGGCAGGGCCGTCGGCACAGGACGAGCGCGGCGCCCCGCCCGACGGAGCCTCCCGGCCCGCGGCTGCCAGCGCCGCTCCGCCGCTGTCCCGCCTCATGGCCCTGACGAGCCCTGCGGAACGGCAGCGGAGACTCGGAACGGACCCGCTGCGGCCAGTCCCGGCCCCAGCGCCATCGCCATCGCCATCGTCAGGACCGGGCTGCCGGCTCGCAGAGTCCCCTCACGGGACCCGTCCCTGGATCCGCACCCCCAGCCCGACCCGACCTCGCTCCCAGACCCCGACCGCCGCCACAAGACACACGGAGGCCTCTGCTGCCATCCGCAGGGAGCTCCACTGCCTGGACAAATGGGCTCGCACGAACGTACCACTCCTGTCTTCTTGCTCCACACTCCCCCTTTCCCTCTTCCGCTGCAGCCCAACAAGCCCTGTAACATATTTCCCACGTCTTGCACCCTAGTCTTACCATTGTTTCCTCCTGTCCTGCTGGGAATCAGGGACATCGGGCTATCTCCGCCGTGCCTTCCAAGATGAAGAATCGGTAGAAGTGGGCAGTGGAAGATACTGGAGGTGAGCTGTGGGGGCTACAGGGACCTGTTCGGGCTCTCAGACACAAAGTGTCCTTGGTCCAATTCTTCCCATGAAGGGATAGAATCCCACGGACACGGGACTCCACACAGCCAGAACTGCTCCATCTTATGCACTCCCACCTTTCCTCACATTTGTCCTGCCTGTACCCTTGTCACCTTTGCCTGATCCTCCTTCACCCCACTCTACGCTCCCATCAGAGCCCTCTTACTCCCTTGGTGCTCCTCTGGCCTGTGCCAATCCTCAACCCAAAAGCTGAGAGGTGGGAAAGAGCAAGGAGTTGCAATTGCCAGGGCACACTTGAGAGCCTTTTCCTGTCACTCCTGCTAGGACACAAGAAGGTGTCCTTCAGATCTAGTGCGGTGATGCCCAGAGTACTGCAGTTATGGTTCTCCTGGTGGGAAGGTCTCTATTGGGAGACTGGCCCTCCATGGATGCAGGAGGTTCACTGGCCTCTTCTATGGGGAGAACAGCCCAAGCTGAGCCCTGCCTGGGCTCGGGGCTGCCCAAACCAAATGGCCTTTGCATGACCAGTGCTACCAAGCAGTTAGCACAACCCCAGGGTATTCCCCTCTTCTTCTTCATCATCGTCATCACCATCATCCTTTTCTTCATCTTCACCATTATTGGATGATGTCAGGGCAGTGTTAGGGGGTGCCTAATGTAATATGTAGAACCTCTTGCCTCACGGACTGCAAGGCTATTGGTCGCTTGGGGGTTTCCTAGTTTTACTACGCTGTCTTTAGCTTTTCTCTGGACAGTATTTTCCAGAGAAGCTGACTTCACGCTGCCTGGGCTGTGGGAGGAGCTCATCCTTCGGCCACACGCAGCACACAGGATACCCTGCCCGGTGCTGAGGCATGAATGTAAAAGCTGCTTCCCTGCTCCTGGGCTGCTCTGCAAAGAGGAGCAAGGTGAGGGTCTGTGGTCTGTCGGGCAGCTGTGTTGAGGGTTGCAGCTGGCCAGGAGCAAAGCAGGGAAATACTTCCCCCCCGCTTTGCCCACAGCCTGGTCAAGACCTCGGCCAGGACGCTGTCAGCCCACCAGCACTGGGTTCTGCACAGTCAGCTCCTGGAGGAACCAAGAGCAGGTAAGGATTGATGCTGCAGCTGGAGGTCAGGTCCAGGGGTACCCATCAGTTCCTTGACGGCTGTTGTTTTCTGTGTGAGGAACTGAGGAAAGCTGAGTGTCTCAGCTCATCTGCAAACAGCCCTGTGGTCCTGCATTTCTAAGTCCTTGGTCTGAATACCTCTGCTTAGGTGGGGTCTTTGAGAAAAGTAGGGAGGAGTTGGGCTGGGAGATGTTGGAAAGGTTGATGTAAGAAGGGAGGATCATTTCAGGGATGGAGGCACTGCCAACTTGGGGAGATGCAGAGCCTCACCCCTCCTGTGCTGTTCTTGCTGTTGCAGATTTTGCACAAGCGGAAATAGGGCTTAGCTTAACGTGGCGCTCCACAGCACAGTAATACATCGCAGCGTCCTGCAGAGAGACAGTCGCGATTTCTAAGGGGGCTGTTTTATTTTCATAGACCCCCATAGAGAACTGGCCATTGCAGAACTTGACATTCCCTGGAGCACTAGATGCATCCAGGACATATTGCAAGGTTTACCCTGGGAGCTGACGGTACCAGAAGAAATACAAATTGTTGACGCTGTCTTCGCTGCTGGACTGGCAGGGCAGAACCACCCGCTGCCCAACAGTAGCTGACACCTCAGGCAAGAATTGCTTCTGGGGGTCCCCTCCAACAAGACCTGCAACACAGGCAGAAATGTGTCAGTGGAGCAGCTCACCTCCTTCTCTCACACTCTCTGTGTTTAAGGCTGTGTTTCCCTCAAAGATTTCCGTCTTTCCAAAGGAATGGAAAGTTCAGAGATCTACTTCCATCACCCCTCTGCATTTCTCCCTCACCTCATCCCCTTGTCAGCACAATCTCCACATCGCCCACTAAAAACTGTGGGAGACAATAGGAAGCACACAAACACACCCACCTGATTGGAGTAGCAGGACACATGCTGGCACAGCCATGGAGAAGATCATCTTGCCTGGCTCCAGAATACCTGTCCCTCGGGAGACTCTCAGCCCACTACAGAATAAGGCACTCTTGGTAGCACGCTGAAACAGCAGCATCCTGTGGACTGTGCCAGAGTGTTTGTGACACAGTCCCATCTCTGGGGTGAGGAGAGCAAGAGTGAGGCCCATTCACTTTTTGCTTGTCTTTGCAGCAGAGAGGTTCCTCTCCCTTTGTAAGGACCCTCTCTCCCTCACTGGAGAATGCATCTTTTTTTGTGTGCCCTTTGTTGCTGGGAGGGCTTTTGAAAACACAAGGGCTCCTCACAACAGCCTTCGGGGCTCTGGGAAACACAGCTGCAGTGCTCATCTCAAAGGGTTTCAGGTTTCTCTAGTTCAGCCTCTGTTGTTTTGGAAGCAGCTGTTTGGTGTTTCTCCACTCATGAGGAGTCAGAGACAGGGGGAGGAAGCTGAGAAGGGGGAAAGAAAGGTATTTGAATGGGGGAAGATATAAACTCCTCGAATAGGGCGATAGAGTCCTGATTCTGAGGGGTTGGCTCAGTGCTGGCTGGCTCAGGGCAGGTTGGTGGGGTGGGGGGGATCTGCAGCTCCATCTGCAGTGCAGATCAACGCCTGCACAAGGCATCAGGGCAGGGCTTGGGGCTCCCCAGCAGCTGCTGGGAGAGTGAAAAGGAAAGGGACTGAGACTGGGAGAGGGACAGGAGGCAAAATCCCGGTGTTTGGAGCCAGTGAGTGCAGAAGTGCCAAGGAGTAACCCTGGCACAGGGAACAACTGCTCCTGGGCAGCACCTTTCTCTCTCTCCAGCCTCCTGGCAAACCTGCAGCCTCTGCTGTGTTTCTCATTTTGGTGAGTACTTTGCCAATGGAGAGAGGAGCCTCCACTGCTTTTCATCTCATTCTGCAGTAATGTCCTCCTCTGACAGTCAAGGCTGCAAGGTGAGGTTGGCCCTGGAACTCACAGAGCCTCAGCTGAAACCTGCCCAGGTGGTGGACATGCCCTGGACAAAGCAGCCACTGTCCTTGGAGCACCTGGCAGTACCCACAAGGTACCTGGGCTCACTGCTCCCAGGTGACCAGTGTCAGAAGAAGGAGGGATTTCAGTGCAAGGAGGTGATGGTGCAGGTGCCTGCAACAGACTGCCCAGCTGCTGGGAGCACCTTGAGAGCCACCATGGGAAGGAGCTGTTTTGGTGCAGTGCCTCTGGGAGGGCAACAAGGTACCCAGGCTTCCCCCTTCCATCAAGGAAAACCTCCCAGCAGGGAAGGAGAAGATATACAGTACTTTTTGTTGTTGTTGTTGTTGCACAAAATAAAAGGCACGGGAGCAAACCGGAAGCTCTTCCTGGATGGGATCTGTGCAGCACGTCTTGGGAAAATGCACCGGGCTCTGTGCCATGCAGGATGAATGCAGAGTTCCCAGCATCTGCAGGGAGGAAGGGTTTACCTGCTATCTCTACTCCTCTGCTTATTCTGTCTTTCTAAACCAGACATTTTACTATGACATTTGTTGTCAGGTCTTTCTTTCTGAGAGCTGGAAAGGACCCTGCACCACATCTCTCCCCATGCCCCCTCCCTGGAGTAGAGCTGGAGGAGGCAAAACAGGCCAGCAGGATTTTCCTGGGAGCAGTGTTAGGTGGGATAGGGTCATACCCAGCAGAGGGGCCACTCCTTGCCAACAGGGCCACAAAAAGACCCAAAGGTGCGATCCCCACTGGCATCATTTACTTGACTCATCCAGGGTGTGAGCTGAATTCTCTGCCCACACTGACATGTTTTGCTCCAGAAATGCCTGGGCCTTTCATCCTGTCACACAAAAGATGCCTTCCCTGGGAGTGTGCCTGGCATAATGCAGGAAATGGGAAGACAGCAATTCAGGAAGCCAAAACACAGCCCACAGCAACAGCTGGGATGTTTTGCATTCAGCATGAGCTCCGCAGAAAGTAATCACCTCTGCCAGGGCCAGGAAAGGTCCTTGATAAAAGCCAGCCCAGATCCTCACCCTCTCATCCATTTCTCTTGCCTCCTGCTCCTTGAGAAGAAGGTGAGTCTGAAGGCCCTTCTCCTTCTCCACTATCTCTAAAAGGAGTTCTCACCTCAGTGGACCTCTTGGCTGACACCAGCTTTGTCCTTTGCTGGATCTTGGGGCTGCTTGGCATGGCAGAGGCAGACAGTCAGACAGGGAGGGACACTGGGCCTGTACTGAGGTGACTCAGGGGCTGAACAAGGGCTGGTTTTGGGGTGCTGTCAGGGTGAGGCAAGAAGCTCTCACAGATCTCTGCACAGCCTCTACCTTCCCACCCTGCATGTGCTTTGACTCCTGCCTCAGCCCCATCACCAGGAGCAGGCTGCAGGCCCTGAGCGTCCCCTCGCGGGACCTTCCCTGCCCACCCCACCCTCGACCCCATCCTATGACCAATGCCACAAGACAAACAGACGCCTCTGCTGCCATCCGCAGGGAGCTCCACTGCCTGGAGAAAATGGCTCACAGGAATGTCCTGCACTTGGACAACGGCAACAGCCAAGTCCTGCCCCTGGTCAGGAACAACCTCGTGCCCCAGTGCCCGCTGGGGGCTGCTCCCATGGAACGCACAGTCTGAGGAAAGGACCCCTGAAAACTGCGGAACGGCGGCGGAGACTCGGAACGGACCAGCTGCGGCCAGTCCCGGCCCCATCGCCATCGTCAAGACCGGGCTGCCGGCCCACGAGCGGCCCCTCGCAGGACCCTTCCAGGGACCCACACCCAAAGCCCGACCCGACCTCGCTCCCAGACCCCGACCGCCGACACAAGACACACGGAGGCCTCTGCTGCCATCCGCAGGGAGCTCCACTGCCTGGACAAATGGGCTCGCATGAACATCCTGCACTTGGACAAGGGCAAGGGCCAAGTCCTGCCCCTGGTCAGGAACAACCCCGTGCCCCAGGCCACACTGGGGGCTGCTCCCATGGAAAGCCGATCCTGGTGGTCAACAACTTGACAACGAGCCAGGAATGGGCCCTTGTTACAAAGGTGCGTTCTTCAGGGCTCACAACTGGGCTCTGTTCTGTTAATAACTTTATCGATGATCTGGATGAGGGGATCGAGTGCACCCTCTGCAAGCTTGCAGAAACCAGGGAGATGGGCCAAAGTGTTGATCTGCTGGAGGGTCAGGAGGCTCTACAGAGGGATCTGAACAGGCTGGAGCAATGTGCCGAGGCCAATGGGCTGAGGTTCAACAAGGCCAAGTGCCGGGTCCTGAGTTGGGTCACAACAACCCCCTGCAACGCTACAGGCTGGGGGAAGAGTGGCTGGGAAATGTCCAGGGGAAAGGTGCTGAGGGGGGGTTGGTCAACAGCAGCTGAAGATGAGCCAGCAGTGTGCCCAGGTGACCAAGAGGCCAACAGCATCCTGCCTTGAATCATACATACTGTGGCCAGTAGCACCAGGGCAGGGATCGTCCCCCTGTACTTGGCACTGCTGAGGCCACGCTTTGAACCCGGGGTTTTGGGCCTCTCACTCCAAGAACGACATTGAGGTGCTCGAGCACATCCAGAGAAGGGCAGCGAAGCTGGTGAAGGGTCTAGAGCCCAAGTCCTTTGAGGAGCTGCTGAGGGACCTGGGGGTGTTTAGTGTGGAGAAAAGGAGGCTCAGGGGAGACCTTCTCACTCTCCACAACTCCCTGACACAAGGCTGGAGCAAGGTTAAGTTCAGTCTTTTCTCCCATGTAACTAGTGATCAGACAAGAGAGAATGGGTTCAAGTATCACAAGGGAAGGTTCAAATTGGGTATTAGGAAAGAGATGTCAAGCATTGGAACAGGCTGCCCAGGGAAGTGCTGGAGTCCCCCTCCCTGGGGGGATTTAAAGGATGTGTCGATGTGGCACTCAGGGACCTGGTTTAGTGGTGGACTTGGTGGGGGTTACAGTTGGAGTCGGTGATCTGAAGGGTCTTCCCCAACCTAAATGATTCCCTGATTCCAGGGGGCTAATAGTGTCCAGGACTGCACCAGGAGAAGTGTTTCCAGCAAGTCAGGGAGGTGATCCTGCCCCTCTGCTCAGCACTGCTGAGGTCACACCTGGAGTACTGGCTCAACGGCTTGGGAACCAAGTGCAAGAGAGAGTTGGATAAACTGGGGAGAAGACAGTGGAGGCAAAAATGGGGATAATGGGACTGGAGTGCCTCTTACAAGAGGAGAAGCTGAGAGAGCTGGCACTCTTTACCCAGCCATCAGGAGTGCCAGGTCCCAGAGTCCTGGGGGAAAGGCTGAGCAAGGAACACGCACCCTGGCACAGTCCCCCTCACCGAGCACTTCTCGAGTCCATCATCAATTGCTTTGGCTACAATGGTGCTGAGAGAGACAGTGCTCAAAGCGTAACCAAATCCAGAACTCACAACAGCTACTCCCTCCTCATCCACCAACACCATCGTCTTGTTGGAGAAGGCCTGAAAGGTGCTTCAGCACCATTTCCACTTCACAAGCCCATGTGGACTGTTCCCATGCTGACTTTTCATCTTTCACAGGATTGGGAATGGTTTCCAGACCGATTTGCTCCATCACCTTTGCAGGAACTTAGATGAGGCTGAGAGGCCTGGAGGTCCTCACATCCTCCCTCCTGACAATGGCACTCTCCTTTCCTTTCCCATTCTCGCAGCCCATAGAAACCTCTCCCAAACACCGTGACGTGTCCAAGGTTATTGAGCGTGGCCTCACAGTGACATCAGCCAGATTCCTCAGCACTCGGGCAGGCACCCTCTCACTTCGAGGCAGGTGGGTCCCTCCAGGTCCTTTGACTCTGCCTTGGCATTGTCCTCCCCCACGGACACAAGTCTTCCTGGCTCTGGACACTCCAAATGATCTCAGAGCCCTGGGATTCCTGAAAGCCACTGTCGGAGAACGATAATGACGGACTGCACGCACTTTATGAAAGGATAACGCAGACCTTTAATCAGTGCCACAGCAAGCCTTATATACTCTCTGTCTCTCAAGCAGTGATTTTCCACTAAAACAGCACCTTCCCATTATCTTATCAGCTCAGCCTCTACTCCCTGTATTTCCCAGCGCTTGCCTGCTATTTTTTAACTGGCGGTTTTCTTTCTCCCGTGTCTTCTGCAGCTGCTCACGGATCCAACGGCTTCTTGCTTACCAAAGCGATTATGTCTTGAATTTCTGGCGATCCTTGAATTTCTGTCGATGATCAATCGCCAGCTGTTCCCACAAGTCACTACTGCCTGCAAAGAGACAGTCAACCCAGATCCCTGCCAGATCCCCTCTGCTTGACTTTCTGCTTCCTCAAGAGCAACCATCCTGGAGCCTGAACGAGCTGAGCTTCAGAAAATCAAGCAGCTCTCCGAGACCCCTCCCCTGTCCAGGACCAGAACCTGGAGGATTCTTCCAAGCACTTTGCTGAAGAGACCACCTTCTGCTCTCTGGGAGGCCAGGGCTCCAGTCCTGCTTTTTGCATTGCTCCCTCCTCTCTGGATCCTGACCTCAAACCCTGCATGATCACTGCAGCCCAGGCTGACCCTCACCTCCACATCCACCACCAGTTCTGCCCCCAGTGAAGTCTTCCCCAGCGCACTCCAGAAACCTGATCGACTCCTTGTGCCCTGCTGTGCTGTCCCACCAGCCAACACTGTGTGTGGTTCGTACCCCATGAGGACCAGGGCCAGTGATCGTGGGGCTTCTTCCAGCTCTCTGAAGAAGGCCTCCTCTAATCCTTGCTCCTGCTCAGGTGATCTGCAGTAGCCTCCCACCACAAAGCTGATCTTCTCCTTGAGCACTAGGTTATTGCTGGCTCACTGGACATCCCCCAGCAGAGCTCCACGCACTCCAGCTGCTCTCTCACAGAAAGGGCAATTGCCCCTCGTTCCCTTCCCAGCCTCTTTCCTACACAGCCTGGCTTCACCCACCACAGGACTCCTGGGAGCTCCCACACTGCAGCTCCATCAGCCCATCGCTCCGCAACCAGGCCACAGAGGAAAAACTGGGCCCGCATGGACAGGAGCTCAGGCACAACCCTGCCCTTCACCCTACAGTCTCTGAAGCTCCCAGAATAGAGCCTCCTGCACCATACACGCTCTCAGCCCTTCAACCTTCAACGACACTTCCCTTTCTCCTGTAAATGTCTCCCTGAACTCCTCATTCCAAGGCATCACTTGGTAACCCCAGCAGAAACACTTCAGAAGCTCCATGAAATTTTGTGCCTGGAGGACGAGTTTTCCTGTGTGTGTCGGAGCTTTCACAGAGAAACGGGATGTGAAAGCCCTTTGGGTGGTTCTTTCCTAAGAAAGGTTTGGATCAGCAGCTCAGCACGGCAGTCCCTGTGCTCCCAGAGCAGGGGACAGCAGCTGCTCAGGGTTCCCTTGACTCTCCCAGGGGGATTGTCAGCAGCCCGCGGAGAGGCCTCGTGCGCTCCCTGTCAGCAGGGGCCGGTGCCTGAGGCCGGCCCGAGGGCTGCCCGTGGGCAGGAGGAGCTCTGCTGCTCGCCTCCCCGGGCAGAGCAGAAAGTCGCTGCTGCTCACCGGGAGCCAGCGGGGCCGGCGGCTGCCATCGCTTCTTGCGGGCACCGCCGGACCCCGCAATCGCTGCGCTGGCGAGTCGTCCTCCCTGTCTCCGTCCCGGTGGGAGTGCAGGAGTGACTGGGGGGCTGAGGGGCAGGAGAAGGTTTCTGCCCGGTGGGCGGCTCCGGATCAGCGTCGGGGAAACGCCCCGAGGCTGCGGGGGCTGCTGCAAAGAAACGGGATGTGAAACCCCTTCGGTTCTTCTTCCCACGGGAAGTGCCGGTGCCGGGGATTCGGGGGAACCGACCCGCGGCTGGGGCCATGTCCGGGCGGGTCAGGGAGGATCCGCGGGGCCCCGTCGGGCGGAGCGGCAGCGCCTACCAGGACCGCCCCCGCCACCAGTCGCCGCCCGCCGCGGTTCGTGCCCGGCCGCAGCCCCGGCTCCTCTCGCCGTGTCTCCCAGCGCGCAGTAATACACCGCCGCGTCCCTGAGCCGGGGCCGGGAGAGCCACAGCGCGCTGGACCGGCGGTTCCCGGCCACCGTCAGCCGCCCCGGAGGGTTCTCCAGCTCAACAGTCCCACTGTAACCGTACGTGATATACGCGAGTTCTCGGCCTGGGAGCTGTCGGTACCAGTAGATACCTTCGTTGGACTTTATGTTGGGGTGTGAGCAGTCGATGGTGATACCGGTGCCCTCGGTGGTCTCTGCCGACGGCTCCTGCTGCACCTGGGCTCTGCCTGCAGCCACTGCGAGCAGAAACAGAAGAAGAAAATGCCCTCACAAGCTGCTTTCTGGCCAGCCCTGCCTGCTCTGGGCCAGAACAAATCCTGCAGAACCATCGAGGAACCAACAGAGACGAGCAGGAGAAGAGTTTCCAGAGGACGTCGACATCTGCAGTAAGGGGAGTGTCCATGACTAGCTGGTGGAGAGATGAATGCGTGAATGAGAGGTGGAAGAGTGGAGTCAGTGAGGGGGAAAAGGGGGGAGAAAGGAAAGAAAGGAAAAATGAAGGAAGGGATAAGGAATGTGTGTGTGTGAGTTGTATGGAAAGGGAGAGAGGAAAGGAAGGGAACAGGGAGGGTTGGACCCAGAACAGAGCGAGGGGTTTGCTGAGGAAACGTGGGATGGGAGCAGAGGGAGGGAGGGATGAGAAGCTGTTTCGGGGAGAGAAGTCGGTGAAGAATCGAGAGGGGACAGCAGCCTCGAGGGACCTGCGGGGGCCACCCCAGCCCCCTTCCCTCATCCACCCCCGCCATCCCCGCGCACCCAGGAGCACGGCGGCCAGAGCCACCAGCCCTGGGCCCCGGCACCGCCGCATCCCGCCGCTCCGCCGACACAGACCCGCTGCCCCTCAACAGCCACATTTCTACCCTCCCTTCCCTTCCCTCCATTCCCCTCTCCTCCCCTCTCCTCCAGCTCCGCCCCGAGGCTCAGCCCTGCCCCGGCGCCTCTCGGGGTCTCGCCCGCGCTGCCAGCGCTCAGGGGCTCTGCACGGCCAACACTTGGGCTCTGCCAATCCCCCTCTCGCCCTCCTCCACCAACCACTCCCCCGCAAGCAGAAGCCTGCCCAGCTCCAGCCGCAGCCTGCCACAGCAGCAGGGCCCTGGCCCGGCACACGCAGCAGCTTCCCAGCGCTGGCTGCCAGCTGCGGGGCTGCCAAGAGCGGCCACGCGTTTCCTGCGGCTGCCCGGGAGGAGGCTGAGAGCCTCCCTTCAGCTGCCCCTCGGCAGACCCAGCCCCAGCCCGAGAATTGGGCTTGAGCTAGAGTAGGGGGAGGACAACTGTGCCCATGGGTGTGCAGGGCTCTGGAAGGGCAGGGTGGCTGGGGAAGCACCGAGTCAGCAGGCAGGTCAGAAGGGACCTCCACAGGTCATCTAGATCATCCCTCTGCTCCTAGCAGATCCTCTTGGATCAGGTTGCTCAAGGTCATGTTCAGACCATTCTTGAACACCTTCCAGAATGGAGGTGCACAACCTCCCTGGGATACACATTCCTTTCCTCATTGTTTTTGCTTCTCTATTGCTTTATCAGACCTGGCCATGTTCTCCCTCTGGGGAACTTCCACAGACTTCGTCCGTTGTCTGTCTCCTCTGAACAAGGTGTTGGAGAAAGCAAAGACCTCTTGCCTGAGCCATGCCTTCTCCAAGAAGGGCAGGCCCTGTTCTCTCAGCCTCTCCTGGCATGTCATGTTTTATCAGCCCCCAAACTGACTTAGTGGCCTTTGATGGACTCATTTCAGCACGTTGATATCCTTCCTGGACCAGGAAGTCCCAACGTGGATGCCAGACTCCAGATGTGCTCTCCAAGGGCGAGAGGGGCAGGGTCAGCTTCCTGGGCAGCACTTGGACTAACAGAGCTCAGGATGCTGTTGTTCCTGGTTGCTGCAAAGGACCATGCTGCGCCCGCCCCAATGCCCCGCCTGCCCTCCCCGGCCACCACATGTGCCGGCTGTCGACACTGATGACTGACCCACGCCCCGAAAGCCGCCCTCGCCCGTGGCCTCCGCGCCCAGCCCAGCCGCGCCAGCGCTGCCCTCCCCGACCGCCTCTCACCTGCCGGCCCCGCTGCCACACACAACGCCACAAGCCACGGCCCCAGCCCGGATACCATCAGGCCCTGCCACACCACCAGCCGCCCCCGAGCTGAGCGCAGCTGCGCTCCGACGTGCTCCTGCCTGACCCGACGCATTGGACCTTTGCTGGGACAGCTGCCACACCTCCAACTGTACCCGAGCACACCCGACACGACCCGACCCACCATGGCTCTGCCCTGCCCTGCAGTGCCATGGCCCCTTCGGGGCAGGAGAAGTGAGGGCGCAGGACAGGACGTGGGACATGGGTCAGGGACATCAGCACAGAACGAGCACAGCGCCCCACCCGACGGAGGGTCCTGGCCCTCGGCTGCCAGAACTGCTCCACTGCTGTCCCGCCTCATGGCCCTGACGAGCCCTGCCAAGCACACCAGGGCACTGTAGAGTGGGATAATCGCACAGAATCACACACAGAATCATCTTCTTGGAAGAGACCTCTAAGATCATCGAGTCCAACTGTTTGCACTGCACTGTCAGGATCCCTAGACCATGTCCCTCAGGGCCACATCGACACATTTTTTAAACCCCCCGGGGAATGGGGACTCTACCAGTTCCATGGGCAGCCTGTTCCAAGGCTTCACAACCCTCTCTGTAAAGAAGTTCTTCCTGATATCTAACCTAGATCTCCCCTGGTGCAACCTAAGGCCATTACCTCTCATCCTGTCACTTGTTATATGGGAGAAGAGACCAACAGCCCCCTCTCTACAACCTCCTGTCAGGGAGTTTAGAGAGCAATAAGGGCTCCCCTGAGCTTCCTCTTCTCCAGGCTAAGCACCCCCAGGTCCCTCAGTTGCTCCTCATAAGACTTGTTCTCCAGACCCTTCACCAGCTTTGCTGCCCTTCTCTGAACATGCTCCAGCACCTCAATGTCCTTCTTGAAGTGAGGGGCACAAAACTGGACACAGTACTCAATGCGTGGCCTCACCAGTGCCCAGTACAGGGGAACAATAACTTCCCTACTCCTGCTGGTCACACTAATACAAGCCAGGATGCCGTTGCCTTTCTTGGCCACCTGGCCACACTGCTGGCTCATATTCATGGCTTGGCTTTGCGGACGAAGATTTGGGAAGGGCTTTAAAAGTGAGTACACCCTTCAAGCCTGCGCTGTGGATTTTTTAGGTGAGGCGCAGCGTGTGCGAGGCTGGCCCCACCCTTTACACCTGTGGTTCATCTGCCAGGGCCTAGCGAGCTTGGACGGTGACAGCGAAGTCAGGTTAGAGTATCCTTCTCTTAGATGGATGGCCTTACAGGGCTAAACAAGCTCCATCTGCCCGGGTTTGGAGTTAGAGTCGTCCTTCTCCTAGGATGGTTGCCCAAAGTCTAGTGAGCCCATCCTGCCCGTGGACACACTTTGTCTGACCCTTCAGTTGAGACCTGTCTGGCTTGGGAGACCCTACCGGAGGCATATGCCACCACCAGCATAGCTCTCAACTTCACAAGGGCACGCAAGCTCTTTCCCCACGGCAAGGGGGTGCCCGTGAAAGAGTGGCTCATATTCAGCCGGCTGACAAACAACACCCCCAGGTCCTTTTCCACTGGCCAGATTTCCAGCAACTCCTACCAAAGCCAGTAATGTTGCAGAGGGATGTTGTGGCCCAAGTGCAGGACCTGGCACTCAGTCTTATTGAACATTGTGCAGTTGACCTCAGCCCATCAATCCAGCCTGCCTGGCCAACCATACTGGGCTTGATGCACCCCCAGGACACAATTGGCCTTTTTCTCTCCCAGGACACGCTCTCAACTCCTGTTCAACTTGCCATCACCCCAAAGACCCACATCTCTTGCCACACCGCTGCTCTCCAGTCTCTTGGCCCCAAGTTTGGACATAGAACCAGGATTACTCTGTCCCAGCTGCAGAATCCAGCACCTGCTCTGGTTAAATTCCACACGGCTGGAGACTGCCCAGCTCTCTGCTATATCCAGAGCTCTCAGGAAGGCCGCTCTACTCTCGAGGGAGTCCACAGCTCCTCCTAGATTAGTACCATCACAAAGTTACTTAACGGACATTGGGTTCCTGCATCCAGATCATTTATAGAAACATTGAAGAGCTCTGGCCCTGACATTCAGCCCTGGGGAACCCCACTGGTGACTGGCTGCCAGCCTGATGGAACCCCATTGACTACAACTCCTTGAGCTTCACCCATCAGCCAGATGCTCACCCAATGTACTATGGAAGTCTCTAGCTGTGTGATGGACATTTTGTCCACAAGGATACTTGGAGAGACACTCTCAAGAGCTTTGCTAGAATCCAGAAACACTCCACGTCTACCGGCTTTCCTTGGTCAACTTCATGGGGGACCTTGACACAAAAGGACATTAAGTTAGATAAGCAGAACCTTCCCCTCGTGAACCCTTTCTGGCTGTGGTCAACGGCTGTGCTGTCTCTCAAGAGGTTTTCAGTAACTCCCCAAATAACCTTCTCCAGATTTTCACCAGGCGCTTAAGTGAGACTGACAGGCCTGGCATCACCAGCCTCTGCCTGCCTGCCTTCCTTCCTTCCTTCCTTCTCTTCAAGAAATCTCGGACAACATTTGCCAGCTGACAGGCATCTGAGACCTCTCCAGACAGTCAAGGCCATTGGTAACGAATGGCGAGAGGTCCTGTGATAACATCGGACAGCTCTGCCAGGACCCTAAAATGAATCCCAGAGGGCTCCATGGATTTATGTGCATCCAGCTGGAGCAATGCTACTCTGCTCTGGTGAGACCCCACCTGCAGTGCTGGGTGCAGCTCTGGGGTCCTCAGCAGAGGACAGACATGGACTCGTTACAGCAGGTCCAGAGGAGGCCACAGAAATGACCCAATGGCGAGAAACAACCCTCTCCTGTGAGGAAAAGCTGAGACATGGTACTGTTCAGCCTGGAGAAGAGAACGCTCCAGGGAGACCTTCTTGTGGCCTTTCAGTACTTAAAGGGGGCTTGTAAGAACGACGGGCACAGTCTTTTTGGCAGGGCCTGTTACAACAGGACAGGGGGTGATGGATTTAAAGTAAAAGAGGGAGATTTTGACTTCATATAAGGAAGAAATTTTGTAGAATGAGGGTGGTGAGACACTGGCCCACGTTACCCAGAGAGGTGGGAGAAGCCCCATCCCTGGAGACATTCCAGGTCAGCTTGAACCTCCGGTCTCTGAGCAACCAGACTGAGCAAAGATGTCCCTGCTCACTGCAGTGCAGTTGGGTTCGATGACCTTGAAAGGTCCCTTCCAACCCAAACCATTCCATGATTCAAAGAAATGCTGTGAAGTGTCCCCAAAGCCCGTTTTCCACTGGCCCCTGTGCCTCTGGGAAGAGAGGAAGGGAAGGAAGGAGTGAAGCTGAGCCTGGGAAGAAGGAGGGCAGGGAGGGAGGAAGGTTTCCTTAGGGTTGGGTATTTTTTTTTATTCTCACCATTCAACTCAAAGTTTATCGGCAATAAATAAAAATTGCTCGAATTAAACGAGTGCAGGAAAGGGCAGGAACAGCTGCAGTGCACAGTGATGGCACCTCACTGCCTGCCAAGAGCCCTGAGGGCCCCCCGGCCCCAGCACTCTCCTGCCCAGCAGCTCCCACACCCTGCGCCGGGCCCCAGCAGGTTTGTGTTAGAGCTCAGCTGGGTTTCCTGCCTCCGTGCGAACAGCACAAAAGTAGCGGGCAGAGTCCCGGGGTTGCAGGGACCGCAGGGACAGGGATGACTCGGAACGGGAATTGTCCCGGGTCGCCTCGGCTCGACCCCGCACTGCTGCGCTGTAATCTGTAGCACCCGATGTCAAGCAATTTGACACGAACTCCAGACTGCCACCGGGTGCCTGACGGTACCACCGAATTGTATAATCCTTGAAGGTGAAGCCGGTTCCGCGGCAGGTGAGGGTCACGGATTGCCCGGGCGCTCGCAGCCCTCCGCCGGCCTCCAGCAGCCTCGGCTGCGCCCACAGCCCTGCGGACGGAGAGCGCAGACAGCCGGGCAGAGCGCGACCACGGACCCAGCACGGGACCCCGACAAAGCCCCGACACAGACCCGCACGCCCCCCAACTCTCGCCCGACAAAGCCCCGACACCCACCCAATGCCCCGCCTGCCCTCCCCGGCCACCACACGCGCCCGCTGCCCACACTGACCCCCGACCCACGCCCCGAAAGCCGCCCTCGCCCGCGGCCTCCGCGCCCACACCAGCCGCGCCAGCGCTGCCCTCCCCGACCGCCTCTCACCTGCCGGCCCCGCCGCCACACACAACGCCACGAGCCACGGCCCCAGCCCGCACGCCATCGGGCCCTGCCGCGCCGCCAGCCGACCCCGAGCCGAGCGCAGCCGCGCTCCCACACGCTCCTGCCCGACCCGACGCCTCGGACCCTGGCCGGGACACGAGCCGCGCCTCCCACCCGCCCCAACACACCCGACACGGCACGGCACGGCCAGGCCCCGCGCTGCCGCGGCCCCTTCGCGGCAGCACAAGGGCGGGCGCGGGGCGGGACGCGGGGCAGGGCCGTCGGCACAGGACGAGCGCGGCGCCCCGCCCGACGGAGCCTCCCGGCCCGCGGCTGCCAGCGCCGCTCCGCCGCTGTCCCGCCTCATGGCCCTGACGAGCCCTGCGGAACGGCGGCGGAGACTCGGAACGGACCCGCTGCGGACGCTGTCCCTGTCCCAGCCCCAGCCCCATCGCCATCATCAGGACCGGGCTGCCGGTCCGCAGCCTCCCCTCACGGGACCCTCCCCGGGACCCGCACCACCAGCCCGACCCGACCTCACTCCGAGACCCCGACCACCGACACAAGACACACGGAGGCCTCTGCTGGCACCCGGAGGGAGCTCCACTGCCTGGACAAATGGGCTCGTGCTAACGTCCTGCACTTGGACAAGGGCAAGAGCCAAGTCCTGCCCCTGGCCAGGAACAACCCCGTGCCCCAGGGCACGCTGGGGGCTGCTCCCATGGGAAGCACATTCTCAGGAAAGGACCCGAGGGCCCTGGTGGTCAACAACTTGACCACAAGCCAAGAATGTGCCCTTGTTACAAAGGTGTGTTCTTCAGGGGTCACAACTGGGCTCTGTTCTGTTAATAACTTTATCAATGATCTGGATGAGGGGATCGAGTGCACCCTCTGCAAGCTTAGAGAAAACAGGGAGCTGGGCCAAAGTGTTCATCTGCTGGAGGGTCAGGAGGCTCTACATAGGCATCTGGAGCAATGTGCCGAGGCCAATGGGCTGAGGTTCAACAAGGCCAAGTGCCGGGTCCTGCATTTGAGTCACAACAACCCCCTGCAGCGCTACAGGCTGGGGGAAGAGTGGCTGGGAAATGTCCAGGGGAAAGGACGTGGAGGTGTTGGTCAAGAGCCAGCTGAGCATGAGCCAGCTGCGTGCCCAGGTGTGCCAAGAGGCCAACAGCATCCTGCCTTGAATCATACATACTGTGGCCAGTAGCACCAGGGCAGGGATTGTCACTCCGTACCCAGCACTGGTGAGGCCACGCTTTGAATCCTGGGTTTTGGGCCCCTCTCTCCAAGAAGGACATTGAGGTGCTGGAGCATTTCCAGAGCATGGCAACAAAGCTGGTGAAGGGTCTAGAGCCCAAGTCCTTTGAGGAGCTGCTGAGGGACCTGGGAGTGTTTAGTGTGGAGAAAAGGAGGCTCAGGGGAGACCTTCTCGCTCTCCACAACTCCCTGACACGAGGTTGCGGTGAGTGAGTAGTCGGTCTTTTCTCCCACGTAACAAGTGATCAGACAAGAGAGAATGGGTTCAAGTATCACCAGGGAAGGTTCAAATTGGGTATTAGGAAAGAGATGTCAAGCATTGGAACAGGCTGCCCAGGGAAGTGTTGGAGTCCCCCTCCCTGGGGGGATTTAAAGGATGTGTCGATGTGGCACTCAGGGACGAGGTTTAGTGGTGGACTTGGTGGGGGTTACAGTTGGAGTCGCTGATCTGAAGGGTCTTCCCCAACCTAAATGATTCCCTGATTCCAGGGGGCTAATGGTGTCCGGGACTGCACCAGGAGAAGTGTTTCCAGCAAGTCAGGGAGGGGATCCTGCCCCTCTGCTCAGCACTGCTGAGGTCACACCTGGAGTACTGGCTCAACCGCTTGGGAACCCAGTGCAATAAACTGGAGAGAAGACAGTGGAGGCAAAAATGGTGATAATGGGACTGGAGTGCCTCTTACAAGAGGAGAAGCTGAGAGAGCTGGCACTCTTTACCCAGCCATCAGGAGTGCCAGGTCCCAGAGTCCTGGGGGAAAGGCTGAGCAAGGAACACGCACCCTGGCACAGTCCCCCTCACCGAGCACTTCTCGAGTCCATCATCAATCGCTTTCTCACAAGCTTCTGCTTGTGCTCTCCACGATCCAGCAGCTCCAAACACACATGCTCACAAGCTCTTGCTCCCTTGATAGTCTGGGATCTGTGACAGCAGCACAGAATTCCCTGTTCTACCACAAAACTCCCAAATCACCCTCTGTACTTTCCCCATTTTCTCTGCTCGCCCCCGAGGGAGCAAAACCCATGGGCTGCACTGAGTGGACCCGAGCTGTGCCCAAAAGGAGAGCAGAGCTGTTCCACCCCTCACCAGCTGGGCCAGGACGGGCTGGCTGTGCCACTGGCAACTAACGGGAACAGCAAAACTGGTTTCCAAAGGAGAAGGAATTTTGGAGTGTGAGAGGAGAGATGGTTCCCATGACGCGTGGGAAGATGGCAAGCAGAAGGGTTAGAGCTCCTCTGGGGAGGGAGAAAGATCAGACATCCCTGTTCAGAACGAAACCTTTGAGAACTGTGGGCTGCAACTACATGACTGTGGCAGTGCAACCCCCCTGACTGCTTGCACGGAGCTTGCAGAAAAGACAGGCCCTGCAGAAGCACCTCATGAACACCAGGAGCTACTCCCCAGGAATAGCGGTGCCTCGGAGTCTAGATTCCGTTAACTGCATCCTGTCTGTGTTGCCTGAAAGTGCCCACAGCTCACACTCGACCAGGGTATGAATGGGGCCCTGCCGGAGAACCACTTTGGAGTCGGTTCTCCTCGGAGCAGCAGGTGGTGCGGTTGGAGACTCTCCCCTCCAGTCGGGACGCCGTCCGAGTGTACCTCCCTGGGACTGAGTGACACTTACCCCAGCGTTGGTAAGTGACCCTCCCGGTACCACTAGCTGAGAGATTCTCCCTTTGCACCAGTGAGCTGTGCACATTTTGGGTCATCCTTCCTTAGAGTTTGTTTTTAGTGTTCAGAAATCTGCTGTGCAGAAATAATTCCCAACTGACATCCGAACCTGCACAGTTGGACTGCCAGGCACATTTGTTTGCAATAAATCCACCGTTTTTTGGGATAGCTGCTGCTGTCTGGTTTGTGGGTGCCTCCGTGACAACGACTCTCTGGGAGCGACACTGAACATCTGTGGGACACAGCTCCTCCCAGCTCGGAGGCCTGGAGCCAGGACCCTGGTAGCAGGTTTGTGTTAAAGCTCAGCTGGATTTCCTGTCTCCGTGCAAACTGAGCAGAAGTAGCGGGCAGAGTCCCCACGATGCAGGAGGTGCAGGCTGAGAGATGCCTCGCACAGGGAATTGTGCCGGGAGGCTGCGACTCGACCCTCCACTGCTGGCCAGGATTGACTCTGTGATGAATAATGGCTTCTCCAGGACACCCACTCGACTTTGCCACTGGGTGCCGATGGTGCCACCAAACACAACGATTCTCAAAGTCAAAGCCGACTCTGTGGCAGGAGAGCAGCGCAGAATCCCCGTGTGCTCACAGCCTTCCAACGGCCTCCACCAGCCTCAGCTTTGCCCACACCCCTGGGGACAGAGAACGCAGCCACAGTAGAACCATTATACATAGAGAGACTGGGACCATTGTGAGAATAAGAGCAGCTGTCCTAGAACCCGCCCCTGTGCAGGACCATAACCCATGAGAAGGTTGGACCTTTACACTGTCAGGACACGCTCTCAATTCCTGTTCAACTTGCCATCACCCCAAAGACCCACATCTCTTGCCACGCCGCTGCTCTCCAGCCTCTTGGCCCCAGCTTGGACATAGAACCAGGATTACTCTGTCCCAGCTGCAGAATCCAGCACCTGCTCTGGTTAAATTCCACACAGCTGGAGACTGCCCAGCTCTCTGCTCTAGCCAGAGCTCTCAGGAAGGCTTCTCCACCCTCGAGGTGTGAGAAACGAGCAAAACCTCCTAAAAGAGACTCAGGTAAAGACCCCACAGTGAAGCACTTCCTTTTATTATGTTCCTGCAAGAGCGGGTGTCTAACTTGTCAGAGCAATACACGGATTTTTATACCCTGTTCCCGGCCGCGAAATCCTTCACGCCTTGTCGTCAGAGACAAGCCGTGTGTTCCCAGTTGTGCCTGTGAAAGTAGCGGATACCTGAATGTCTTTACTCAGCACGGCTGGGAACAAAAGCGGGAGTGTTTTACAGGTAGCACTTCCCCAGGCTGTTTCCTCCTGCTATAGTGCAAGAACGCGCTCCATCCCTGCAGGATCATGGGACCATCCGAGGGGAAAAGGAACAGCTTGCGCTTTAGGTCTACCTGAGGCACACGCGTAGCAATCACTCTGGTTTAAACTTTTCACAGGGTATTTTATCCGTTCTACCCAGGCATTTGTTTCTCCGTATTCTGTTTCCATCTCAAAGGTTTGTCTTAAGTCCTTAATTTCACCTACCTTTACTCATTTAGGATCATTTGGAGGGTCCCTATTTCTATTGTAGGGGAAGTGGCCTCTACAGCTTCTTTTTCCATTTTATTTCTCAAGTTCCAAACTACTATTCTAAACCTACCTACAGGATCTGTTCCTGCCACGTCTACCCCAAGTCCATAGGTCCGGTTTACCCCTCTATATGTTCCATCTGCCCTAACTACTCGTTCTTCCTCTTACAAGAATTCAATATTATCACCGTTCTCCATGTTAACATTGAGTGTGTCTCTCTTTCCCATGCCCCCAAAACCTACGTTTTTCTATACAACAACTAAACACTCATCCAATGACACTCACAAGTAAAACCTCTGCTACAATTACTTCATCGGTTAATAACATTGACCATTTTTGCTTTCCTGTTACGATATACTCATTGCTTTTTCAGTCTGATGTGTAGAGGGTCTTTGGTGGGGTACGCGTGCCACTGTTCATCCTCGAGGGGAGGGTCTGCTGCTCCTTTGAGTCTGCTGTAAGGAGTCCAGCCTTTCTCAGCCGTTCTCACTGCTGTCTCTGCAGTCAGTAGCACCTGAACGGGCCTTCCCAGGCGGGCTGCAGTTTAGTTCCTTTCCAGGACTGGATCAGGGCCCACTCTCCGGGCTGGATGGGAAGAACCGCAAACTCAAGCGGTGGCGTTTGAGCTAGAAGTCCTTTATTCCTGAGAAAAGACAAAGAAGACGACAGCCCCAGCACATAGTCCCTACGAAAAACACCCTTGGTTTCCAATTGAGGAAGGCTGTCTCCTTTACCCGTAGAAGGTAACCCACAGAACAGTTCATGGGGTGAAATCCCCGTGTCTTCCCTCGGAGCAGCCCTAATTCTCAGTAGGGCTAAGGGTAAACACTGTGTCCAGGATAGTTTGGATTCTAGAACCAATTGTGACAATTTTGTCGTTCAGTTCATCCTCTCGACTCTCCCTGAGGATGGTGGGTGCCAAGGAGTATGAAGGTCCCAGGATACCTCTAGGCCCTCCATCATTCTCTGAAGTATTTTAGAAGTGAAATGACTGCCCTGAGCAGAATCTATATTTTCTACTCTTCCATACCTAGGAATAATTTGTTCTAAGATGGTTTTGGCCACTCCAGCTGCGGTGGCAGTTACCATTGGGTAAGCTTCTACCCACCCAGTAAGTGGATCTACTAAACCCAAAAGATATTTCAGTTTACCTGTTGGTGGTAATTCAGTAAAGTCTACCTGCAGGCTTTTTTTTTTTACTTTTTAAACCAGGCTCCCTTCCTCCTGAGGGTTACTTCCTCAGAACCCTTTTTGTTTATCCTCCTGCAGGTCACACATCGCTCACAAAGTTGCTTGGCCACCGTATGAATTCCTGTACATCTGTATTTTCTCAGAACTAAATCACACAGTGCTTGTCCTCCCCAGTGGCTTCCTGGATGTAAAATGGCCATTCCTTCCCTCAGGGTTTGTTCATTCAACATTTCTCTCCCATCGGGCAGAATCCATTTCCCCTCTGTTCCAATGGCTCCCAGCTCCCTTAACGTTTCCTTCTCTTTTTCTGTGGATATAGGCGTTGCTTTTGGTACAGGTACCTGTGGGGTGACATTATACATAGTCACAATCTCGTGGCCCAACGCTGCTGCTTTGGCTACTTCATCAGCCAGCCCGTTTCCCCTGGCTTGGAAAGAGTTTCCTCTTTGATGTCCATTTACATGAACTACGCAATCTCATTTGGAAGCAATAAATTCTTTAGCACTTGTTTAATTAATTCTCCATGCACTAATTCCTTCCCTTTACTGTTGATTAAACCTCTTGCTTCCCATATCCTTCCAAAAGTCTGTACCACGCCAAAGGCACCTTGAATCTGTATGAATCGTTCTCTCTTTTCCTTCTAACAGTTGTAAGGCTCTGTTTAAGGGATGTAACTCACATGGTTGGGCTGACCAGGTGTTGGTAGCTGCCTGCTTCTCTTCAGCGGGTGCGTTTTATCCGGCTCCTTTGGCCGCTACAGGCGGAGGGGACTGAGAACCGCTGGTAGCTTTGGGCTGTGGCAGAGCAGGAGGAGCTGCGGGGTCCTGACTTCCACCCCATGATTTCCAGAACTGCACAAGCAGCCGCTGGGGCAGGTTCCGTTCCTCTCCCAGGGGCGCGGAATGGTTCACTGTGCTGTCCTGCACAGGCAGCAGTGCCGGGGCAGCCGCTTTCCCCGGCTCTCCCCATCTCCCCTCTCATACTCCCGGTGGGGAGGGGGCAGCCCAGCTTGGGGCCTTGACCTGGCTGCCAGACCCTCCTGCTCCCATCGGCACCGCCGCCGGTATCAGTCCATCCTATTTCACACCCCTAAGTGTACACGGCCTGGGCACAGGCAGCCCTGTGCCCTCCTCCCGCCAGCTCTGGTAACCCTTTAACGCGGACAGTGCCCGGCTCTGCCCGCTCTGGGGAACGCGTACCCCCAGCCCAATGCGCCACTACGGGAGTTCCCGCCCCACGGCCCTGGACATCTTTCTGTTTTAACAACACATCACACCGCCTTTTCCTCTAAGTTACCCATTTCGTCAGAACTACTGCCACTGCTGTCTCCCATGTGTCCACGTCCCTCTTCCTCGCTGCAGTTCTGGTTCTAGTCCCTGTTTCACCACCTGATCTACTGAAGAAACCATCCTCTTCACTTTCTGTCCTCACTTTTCCTCCTCCCTCTTCACATACACTTTCTGGGCTTCCCTCAACAAATCTTCCCATGGGTTTTCACTCCAACCATCTATTTTCTGTAATTTTTTTCTGGATATCCGGCCATGCCTTGGTAACAAAATGGATCTTTAAATGTCCCTGGGCTACAGGGTCTTCAAAATTCATTCCCAAATATTTTCCCATTTGATCTCTCAACCGCTGCAGAAATGCAGGCGGCGTCTCATCTCTTTCCTCCTGTGGTTCAAAGGCTTTTGCAAAGTTTTGAGATTTGGGAGCGGCTTCCCTTATGCCTTGTATTATTAACTCCCTTAAATCTGTCATGTTAACTCTATGTTCTGGATTATTATTGTCCCAACTAGGATCAGCATTAGGGAATTTTTGCTCTGCTGGTGCTATGCCCTGTCCTGGTGGGCTTCTTCTTTCCCACTCGCGCATAGCAGCCCTCCTAATCATTCCTCTTTCTTCTCCACTAAATAAAATACGCATTATAGACATCATCTCTGGCCAAGAATAGAAGTCTGGCCCTAAAACTTGACCCAGCTAACGAGCCAATCCTATAGGATCTTCAGTTAGAGATTTCATTTCTTTCTTACAACTTCTTATTGCACTACTACTAAGCGGGGTACTTACATATCCCACTTTTCCCATACCAAGGGGAACTTCCCGCAAGGGGGAAACTTTTTCTGTACCCCCCTCCCTTTCTTTCAGATTTTTCTTTTCCTAATGGTAAGGGAAAATTAAAAAGTCTCTTTGACACTGCTCTCAGTCTGGGAAATGTGTTGGGAGGAGGAGCACTAGCCATGGCTCCCCAGGAGCCTTTCCTGACTCCTTTCTTGGGTAGGGAGGTCTGTCACCCCCTCCGACCTGTATTTTGGCCAGAACACAGATGGATCCTTGATGTTTTCCTTTATCCAGATGAAAAAACAATACCGTATCATCTTTTCCTTATCTTTATCCCTTGTACAAGGCGTGTTTTCCCAACGCTCCAAAATGCTCCCTTAAAAGACAGTCTGGAGGGATGTTCCCAGGACCCTTTTCCCCGTCCTGCTTATTTTCCTTAGGACTATTATTTTTATTCCCCATTCTCATTTCCTGAGACTTTTTCTGTCACTCCATTCTTTTGCTTCGTCCCTCTCCGGCTGTTTTCCTCGCGGAATAACAGAACCGCGGATCCGGACTGCAGCACTCACTTCGTAACAATGGTACGTCTCATTCACTCACACACAAAAAGTCTCTCAGAATGGCCCAACCACCAAGGTCATACTTTAACAGTCCATTTTCTTACCTTGGTCCGTGCACAGAGTTGCCTGGTTGTCACGATTGTGCCTCCTTTTTTTTTATCCTTCCTCTGTGGTTCACTGGGTCTGCCTTTAAAATTGGACTCAGGATACTAGTCGGTCCCCTGCATAACCTCCGCAAATGATCCACGAGACCGTTGAAATCAACGGGACGCGTCTCCCCATTCTTCACAGGCAGAGATTCCCAGGATGATGACTTAGAATCCCGGACGGGCCCCAACTGTGAGAAAAGAGCAAAACCTCGCAAAAGAGACTCAGGTCAGACCCCACAATGAAGCACTTCATTTTATTACGTTCCTGCAAGAGTGGGTGTCTAACTTGTCAGAGCAACACATGGATTTTTATACCCTATTCCTGGCCGCGAAATCCCTCCCTTGTTTCCCCATTGGCTGGGTACTCCAAAGTTCACAGACTAACCCGACACGCCTTCTACATGCCACAGTACATATCAGTTCATGCGTCGCATGTCTCATTGTCGCAAGATTATGCCTTCCCTGGGAGGAGAAGTTAATATTCAATACCCCATTAAGCAAGCGCAGTCCTGCTTCCAAAGACCCCATCCATCCTGAGCAACCCTGGCTGGCACGTTTAAGGTTTTAGAATCTCCTCTCTAGCACTTTCTCCCTTTAATTGCTCTCTGCTTTCTTTCTTAATCTGCAAGACAACCTCCTGTTTGCCTTATCAGGTTCTTATCATGCAAGAACAACATTCTTTGTCTTACAGAGGGAGTCCACAGCTCCTCCTAGTTTAGGACCATCACACAGTTCCTTAATGGACATTGGATTCCTGCATCCAGATCATTTATAGAAACGTTGAAGAGCTCTGGCCCTGACATTGAGCCCTGGAGAACCCCACTAGTGACTGGCCACCAGCCTGATGGAACCCCATTGACTACAACTCTTTGAGCTTCACCCATCAGCCAGTTGCTCACCTAACGTACTATGGACATGTCTAGCTGTGTGATGGACATTTTGTCCACAAGGATACTTGGAGAGACACTCTCAAGAGTTTTGCTAGAATCCAGAAACACTCCACATCTACCAGCTTCCCTTGGTCAACTCCCTGCGGGACTTTGACACAAAAAGACATTAAGTTAGATAAGCAGAACCTTCCCCTCGTGAACCCTTCCTGGCTGTGGTCAATGACTGTGCTGTCTCTCAAGAGGTTTTCAGTAACTCCCCGAATAAACTTCTCCGATTTTCACCAGGCGCTTAAGTGAGACTGACAGGCCTGGCATCACCAACCTCTGCCTGCCTGCCTGCCTCCCTGCCTGCCTGCCTTCCTTACTGCCTGCCTGCCCTCTTTCCTGCCTTCCTTCCTGGCTTCCTGCCTGCCTCCCCTCCCTCCCTCCCACCGTCTATCCTTCTTTCTGTCCTGCCTTCCTTCCCTCCTTCCTTCCTTCCCTTCATGACATCGGGGACAACATTTGCCAGCTGACAGGCATCTGAGACCTCTCCAGACAGCCAAGGCCATTGGTAATGAATGGCGAGAGGTCCTGTGATAACATCGGGCAGCTCTGCCAGGACCCTGCGATGAATCCCAGCGGGCTCCATGGATTTACGTGCATCCAGCTGGAGCAATGCTACTCTGCGCTGGTGAGACCCCACCTGCAGTGCTGGGTGCAGCTCTGGGGTCCTCAGCAGAGGACAGACATGGACCCGTTAGAGCGGGTCCAGAGGAAGCCACAAAAATTAAGCAAGGGCTGGAACATCTCTCCTGTGAGGAAAAGCTGAGAGATGGTGTTGTTCAGCCTGGAGAAGAGAATGCTCCGGGGAGACTTTCTTGTGGCCTTTCAGTACTTAAAGGGGGCTTGTAAGAACGATGGGCACAGTCTTTTTAGCAGGGCCTGTTGCAACAGGACAGGGGATGATGGATTTAAAGTAAAAGAGGGAGATTTGAACTTGATATAAGGAAGAAATTTTGCAGAATGAGGGTGGTGAGACACTGGTCCACGTTGCCCAGAGAGGTGGGAGAAGCCCCATCCCTGGAGACATTCCAGGTCAGCTTGGACCTCAGGACTCTGAGCAACGTGACCTAGTAAAGATGTCCCTGCACACTGCAGTGCAGTTGGGCTAGAGGACCTTGAAATTCTCTTCCAAATAAAACCATTCCATAATAATGAAATGCTGTGAACTGTCCCCAAAGCCCATTTTCCATTGGCCCCTGTGCCTCTGGGAAAAGAGGAAGGGAAGGAAGGAGTGAAGCTGAGCCTGGGAAGAAGGAGGGCAGGGAGGGAGGAAGGTTTCTTTAGGGTTGGGTATTTTGTTTTTATTCTTACCAATCAACTCAATGTTAATTGGGAATCACTTAAAATGGCTCAAAATAAACGAGTGCAGGAAAGGGCAGGAACAGCTGCAGTGCACAGTGATGGCACCTCACTGCCTGCCAAGAGCCCTGAGGGCCCCCCGGCCCCAGCACTCTCCTGCCCAGCAGCTCCCACACCTTGCGCCGGGCCCCAGCAGGTTTGTGTTAGAGCTCAGCTGGGTTTCCTGCCTCCGTGCAACAGCACAGAAGTAGCGGGCAGAGTCCCGGGGTTGCAGGGACCACAGGGACAGGGAAGACACGGAACGGGAATTGTCCCGGGACACTCTGGCTCGACCCTGCACTGACTGCCCGTAGTACTTTACACTATGCGAGAGACCCATGTATGACACCCACTCCAGACTGCCACCGAGTGCCTCTCGGTACCAGAAAACATAATAATCCTTGAAGGTGAAGCCGGTTCCGCGGCAGGTGAGGGTCACGGATTCCCCGGGCGCTCGCAGCCCTCCGCCGGCCTCCAGCAGCCTCGGCTGCGCCCACAGCCCTGCGGACGGAGAGCGCAGGCAGCCGGGCAGGGCGCGACCACGGACCCAGCACGGGACCCCGACAAAGCCCCGACACAGACCCGCACGCCCCCCAACTCTCGCCCGACAAAGCCCCGACACCCACCCAATGCCCCGCCTGCCCTCCCCGGCCACCACACGCGCCCGCTGCCCACACTGACCCCCGACCCACGCCCCGAAAGCCGCCCTCGCCCGCGGCCTCCGCGCCCACACCAGCCGCGCCAGCGCTGCCCTCCCCGACCGCCTCTCACCTGCCGGCCCCGCCGCCACACACAACGCCACGAGCCACGGCCCCAGCCCGCACGCCATCGGGCCCTGCCGCGCCGCCAGCCGACCCCGAGCCGAGCGCAGCCGCGCTCCCACACGCTCCTGCCCGACCCGACGCCTCGGACCCTGGCCGGGACACGAGCCGCGCCTCCCACCCGCCCCAACACACCCGACACGGCACGGCACGGCCAGGCCCCGCGCTGCCGCGGCCCCTTCGCGGCAGCACAAGGGCGGGCGCGGGGCGGGACGCGGGGCAGGGCCGTCGGCACAGGACGAGCGCGGCGCCCCGCCCGACGGAGCCTCCCGGCCCGCGGCTGCCAGCGCCGCTCCGCCGCTGTCCCGCCTCATGGCCCTGACGAGCCCTGCGGAACGGCGGCGGAGACTCGGAACGGACCAGCTGCGGACGCTGTCCCTGTCCCAGCCCCATCGCCATCGTCAGGATCGGGCTCCCGGCCCGCAGCGTCCACTCACGGGACCCTCCGCGGGACCCGCACCCCCAGTCCGACCTGCTCTCTCTCCCATCTCCTGGCCGCAGGAACAAGCAGGTCAGGGAGGTGATCCTGCCCCTCTGCTCAGCACTGCTGAGGTCACACCTGGAGTACTGGTTCAACGGCTTGGGAATCCAGTGCAAGAGAGAGTTGGATAAACTGGGGAGAGGCAAAAACGGTGATAATGGGACTGGAGTGTCTCTTACAAGAGGAAAAGCTGAGAGAGTTGGCACTCTTTACCCAGCCATCAGGACTGCCAGGTCCCAGAGTCCTGGGGGAAAGGCTGAGCAAGGAACGCGCACCCTGGCACAGTCCACCTCACTGAGCACTTCTCGAGTCCATCATCAATCGCTTTGGCTACAATGGTGCTGAGAAAGACAGTGCTGAAAGCGTAACCAAATCCAGAATGCACAACAGCTACTCCCTCCGCATCCACCAACACCATCGTCTTGTTGGAGAAGGCCTGAAAGGTGCTTCAGCAGCATTTCCACTTCACACGCCCATGCGGACTGTTCCCATGCTGACTTTTCATCCTTCACAGGATTGGGAATGGTTTCCAGACCGATTTGCTTCATCACCTTTGCAGGAACTTAGATGAGGCTGAGAGGCCTGGAGGTCCTCACATCCTCCCTCCTGACAATGGCACTCTCCTTTCCTTTCCCATTCTCGCAGCCCACAGAAACCTCTCCCAATCACCGTGACATGTCAAAGGTTATTGAGAGTGGCCTCACAGGGACATCAGCCAGCTCCCTCAGCACTCGGGCAGGCACCCTCTCACTTCCCAGGCAGGTGGGTCCCTCCAGGTCCTTTGACTCTGCCTTGGCATTGTCCTCCTCCACGGACACAAGTCTTCCTGGCTCTGGACACTCCAAATGGTCTCAGAGCCCTGGGATTCCTGAAAGCCACTACTGCCTGCAAAGAGACAGTCAACCCAGATCCCTGCCAGATCCCCTCTGCTTGACTTTCTGCTTCCTCAAGAGCAACCATCCTGGAGCCTGAACAAGCTGAGCTGGGAAATCAATCACCTCTAATAGAGCTCAAGTCTCCTCCCAGCTCTCACTCACCTCACACCTCCAGCCCCTTCGGGCAACCCAAACATCCCAACTCCCTCATGAAGCAGGAAGTGGGCATGCCTTGAGGCTGTGCTCAGTGTGTCCAGTCCATACTTTCTCCATCTCCTGGGCCTGAAATCTTAAGGTTCATAGTCCTGTCAAACAGCCTCATGCTCTCGACACTGAGCCACTGCGAGGAGCGCTGGCAGGTGGCCATGACCTCGACAGCCCCTTCTCCTGTAAATGTCTCCCTGAACTCCTCATTTCAAGGCATCCCTTGGTAACCCCAGCGGAAACACTTCAGAAGCTCCATGAAATTCTGTGGCTGAAGATCGAGTTTTCCTGTGTGTGTCGGAGCTTTCACAGAGGAACGGGATGTGAAAGCCCTTTGGGTGGTTCTTTCCTAAGAAAGGTTTGGATCAGCAGCTCAGCACGGCAGTCCCTGTGCTCCCAGAGCAGGGGACAGCAGATGCTCAGGGTTCCCTTGACTCTCCCAGGGGGATTGTCAGCATCCCGTGGAGAGGCCTCGTGTGCTCCCTGTCAGCAGGGGCCGGTGCCTGAGGCCGGCCCGAGGGCTGCCCGTGGGCAGGAGGAGCTCTGCTGCTCGCCTCCCCGGGCAGAGCAGAAAGTCGCTGCTGCTCACCGGGAGCCAGCGGGGCCGGCGGCTGCCATCGCTTCTTGCGGGCACCGCCGGACCCCGCAATTGCTGCGCTGGCGATTCGTCCTCCCTGTCTTCGTCCCGGTGGGAGTGCGGGAGTGATTGAGGGGATGAGGGGCAGGAGAAGGTTTGTGCCCGGTGGGCGGCTCCGGATCAGCGTCGAGGAAACGTCCTGGGGCTGCGGGTGCTGCTGCAAAGAAACGGGATGTGAAACCCCTTCGGTTGTTCTTCCCACGGGAAGTGCCGCTGCCGGGGATTCGGGGGAACCGACCCGGGGCTGGGGCCGTGTCCGGGCGGGTCAGGGAGGGTCCCCGTGGCCCCGTCGGGCGGAGCGGCATCGCCCCCTGGCGGGCCCGACCGGAGCTGTACCCACGGCACCGGCACCACCCCCGCCTCCCGGCGCCGCCCGCCGCGGTTCGTGCCCGGCCGCAGCCCCGGCTCCTCTCGCCGTGTCTCCCAGCGCGCAGTAATACACCGCCGCGTCCCTGAGCCGGGGCCGGGAGAGCCACAGCGCGCTGGACCGGCGGTTCCCGGCCACCGTCAGCCGCCCCGGAGGGTTCACCAGCTCACTGGTCCCACTGTAACCGTTCGTGATATACGCGAGTTCTCGGCCTGGGAGCTGTCGGTACCAGTAGATATCTTCGTTGGACTTTATGTTGGGGTGTGAGCAGTCGATGGTGATACCGGTGCCCTCGGTGGTCTCTGCCGACGGCTCCTGCTGCACCTGGGCTCTGCCTGCAGCCACTGCGAGCAGAAACAGAAGAAGAAAATGCCCTCACAAGCTGCTTTCTGGCCAGCCCTGCCTGCTCTGGGCCAGAACAAATCCTGCAGAACCATCGAGGAACCAACAGAGACGAGCAGGAGAAGAGTTTCCAGAGGACGTCGATATCTGCAGTAAGGGGAGTGTCCATGACTAGCTGGTGGAGAGATGAATGCGTGAATGAGAGGTGCAAGAGTGGAGTCAGTGAGGGGAAAAAGGGGGAGAAAGGAAAGAAAGGAAAAATGAAGGAAGGGATAAGGAATGAGTGTGTGTGAGCTGTATGGAAAGGGAGAGAGGAAAGGAAGGGAACAGGGAGGGTTGGACCCAGAACAGAGCGAGGGCTTTGCTGAGGAAACGTGGGATGGGAGCAGAGGGAGGGAGGGATGAGAGGCTGGTTCGGGGAGAGAGGTCGGTGAAGAATCGAGAGGGGTCGTCAGCCTCGAGGGACCTGCGAGGACCACCCCAGCTCCAGCCCTCTTCCCTCATCCACCCCCGCCATCCCCGCGCACCCAGGAGCACGGCGGCCAGAGCCACCAGCCCTGCGCCCCGGCACCGCCGCATCCCGCCGCTCCGACGACAGCGCCTCCGCTGCCCCTCGATAGCCCCGGGTCCCCTGCCCTCCGCTGCCCTCCCCTCCCCTCCAGCTCCGCCCCGGGGCTCAGCCCTGCCCCCGCGCCCCTCGGGGTCTCGCCCACGCTGCCAGCGCTCAGGGGCTCTGCACGGCCAACACTTGGGCTCCTGCCAATCCCCTTCTCGCCCTCCTCCACCAACCACTCCCCCGCAAGCAGAAGCCTGCCCAGCTCCAGCTGCAGCCTGCCACAGCAGCAGGGCCCTGGCCCGGCACACGCAGCAGCTTGCCAGCGCTGGCTGCCAGCTGCGGGGCTGCCAAGAGCGGCCACGCGTTTCCTGCGGCTGCCCGGGAGGAGGCTGAGAGCCTCCCTTCAGCTGCCCCTCGGCAGACCCAGCCCCAGCCCGAGAATTGGGCTTGAGGCAGAGTGGGGGGAGGACAACTGTGCCCATGGGCGTGTAGGGCTCAGGAAGGGCAGGGTGGTGGCTGGGGAAGCACCGAGTCAGCAGGCAGGTCAGAAGGGACCTCCACAGGTCATCTAGATCACCCCTCTGCTCCTAGCAGATCCTCTTGGATCAGGTTGCTCAAGGTCATGTTCAGTCCATTCTTGAACACCTTCCAGAATGGAGGTGCACAACCTCCCTGGGATACACATTCCTTTCCTCATTGTTTTTTCTCCTCTATTGCTTTATCAGACCTGGCCATGTGCTCCCTCCAGGGATCTTCCACAGACTATGTCCATTGTCTGTCTCCTCTGAATAAGGAGTTGGAGAAAGCAAAGACCTCTTGCCTGAGCCATGCCTTCTCCAAGAAGGCCAGGCCCTGTTCTCTCAGCCTCTCCTGGCATGTCATGTTTTATCAGCCCCCAAACTGACTTAGTGGCCTTTGATGGACTCATTTCAGCACGTTGATATCCTTCCTGGACCAGGAAGTCCCAACGTGGATGCCAGACTCCAGATGTGCTCTCCAAGGGCGAGAGGGGCAGGGTCAACTTCCTGGACAGCACTTGGACTAACAGAGCTCAGGATGCTGTTGGTCCTGGTTGCTGCAAAGGCCCAGGCTGCGCCCGCCCCAATGCCCCGCCTGCCCTCCCCGGCCACCACACGTGCCTGCTGCCCACACTGAACCCCGACCCACGCCACGAAACCCACCCTCGCCCGCGGCCTCCACGCCCAGCCCAGCCGCACCAGCACTGCCCTCCCCGACCGCCTCTCACCTGCCAGTCCCGCCACCACACAAAATGCCACGAGTCACGGCCCGAGCCCAGATGCCATCGGGCCCTGCCGCGCTGCCAGCCGCCCCCGAGCCGAGCGCAGCCGCGCTCCGACACGCTCCTGCCCGACCTGACGCATCAGACTTTTGCTGGGGAAGCTGCCACACCTCCGATGGTACCCCAACACACCCGATACGAAGTGACCCACCATGGCCCTGCCCGGCCCCACAGTGCCATGGCCCCTTCGGGGCAGAAGTGAGGGCGCAGGACAGCACGCAGGACGCGGTTCAGGGCCACCGGCACAGGATGAGCGTAGTGCCCCACCCGACGGAGTCTCCTGGCCTTCAGCTGCCAGCACCGCTCCACCGCCATCTCGCCTCATCGCCCTGACGAGCCCTGCCAAGCACACCAGGGCACTGTAGAGTGGGATAATTACACAGAGTCACACACAGAATCATCTTCTTGGAAGACGCCTGTAAGATCATTGAGTCCAACTGTTTGCACTGCACTGTCAGGATCCCTAGACCATGTCCCTCAGGGCCACATCGACACATTTTTTAAACCCCTCCGGGAATGGGGACTCCACCAGTTCCATGGGCAGCCTGTTCCAAGGCTTCACAACCCTCTCTGTAAAGAAGTTTTTCCTGATATCTAACCTAGATCTCCGCTGGTGCAACTTAAGGCCATTACCTCTCATCCTGTCGCTTGTTATATGGGAGAAGAGACCAACATCCACCTCTCTACAACCTCCTGTCAGGGAATTTTAGAGAGCAATAAGGGCTCCCCTTATCCTCCTCTTCTCCAGGCTAAACACCTCCAGGTCCCTCAGTTGTTCCTCATCAGACTTGTACTCCAGACCCTTCACCAGCTTCGTTGCCCTTCTCTGAACACACTCCAGCACCTCAAGGTCCTTCTTGACGTGAGGGGCCCAAAACTGGACACAGTACTCAATGCGTGGCCTCACCAGTGCTCAGTACAGGGGGAACAATCACTTCCCCACTCCTGCTGGTCACACTAATACAAGCCAGGATGTCATTGGCTTTCTTGGCCACCTGGCCACACTGCTGGCTCATATTCAGCCGGCTGACAAACAACACCTCCAGGTCCTTTTCCACTGGCCAGATTTCCAGCCACTCCTCCCAAAGCCGGTAACGTTGCAGAGGGATGTTGTGGCCCAGTGCAGGACCTGGCACTCAGTCTTATTGAACGCCATACAGTTGACCTCAGCCCATCAATCCAGCCTGCCTGGCCAGCCATACTGGGCTTGATGCACCTCCAGGACACAATTGGCCTTTTTCTCTCCCAGGACACGCTCTCAACTCCTCTTCAACTTGCCATCAACCCAAAGCCCCACATCTCTTGCCACGCCGCTGCTCTCCAGCCTCTTGGCCCCCAGCTTGGACATAGAACCAGGATTACTCTGTCCCAGCTGCAGAATCCAGCACCTGCTCTGGTTAAATTCCACACGGCTGGAGACTGCCCAGCTCTCTGCTCTAGCCAGAGCTCTCAGGAAGGCTTCTCTACCCTCGAGGTGTGAGAAACGAGCAAAACCTCGCAAAAGAGACTCAGGTCAGACTCCACAGTGAAGCACTTCCTTTTATTACGTTCCTGCAAGAGTGGGTGTTTAACTTGTCAGAGCAATACACAGATTTTTATACCCTATTCCTGGCCGCGAAATCCCTCCCTTGTTTCCCCATTGGCTGGGTACTCCAAAGTTCACAGACTAACCCGACACGCCTTCTACATGCCACAGTACATATCAGTTCATGCGTCGCATGTCTCATTGTCGCAAGATTATGCCTCCCTGGGAGGAGAAGTTAATATTCAATACCCCATTAAGCAAGTGCAGTCCTGCTTCCAAAGACCCCATCCATCCTGAGCAACCCTGGCTGGCAGGTTTAAGGTTTTAGAATCTCCTCTCTAGCACTTTCTCCCTTTAATTGCTCTCTGCTTTCTTTCTTAATCTGCAAGACAACTTCCTGTTTGCCTTATCAGGTTCTTATCATGCAAGAACAACATTCTTTGTCTTACAGAGGGAGTCCACAGCTCCTCCTAGTTTAGTACCATCACACAGTTCCTTGATGGACATTGGATTCCTGCATCCAGATCATTTATAGAAACGTTGAAGAGCTCTGGCCCTGACATTGAGACCTGGAGAACCCCACTAGTGACTGGCCGCCAGCCTGATGGAACCCCATTGACTACAACTCTTTGAGCTTCACCCATCAGCCAGTTGCTCACCTAACGTACTATGGACATGTCTAGCTGTGTGATGGACATTTTGTCCAGAAGGATACTTGGAGAGACACTCTCAAGAGTTTTGCTAGAATCCAGAAACACTCCACATCTACCGGCTTCCCTTGGTCAATTTCATGGGGGACCCTGACACAAAAGGACGTTAAGTTAATTAAGCAGGACCTTCCCCTCGTGAACCCTTGCTGGCTGTGGCCAATGACTGCGTTGCCTCTCGAGTGGTCGGACCGACACGAACACACCCGAAATGACACGACCCTCCACAGTCCGGCCTGGTCCGACCCCGCGCTGCCGCGGCCCCTTCGCGGCAGCACAAGGGCGGGCGCGGGGCGGGACGCGGGGCAGGGCCGTCGGCACAGGACGAGCGCGGCGCCCCGCCCGACGGAGCCTCCCGGCCCGCGGCTGCCAGCGCCGCTCCGCCGCTGTCCCGCCTCATGGCGCTGACGAGCCCTGCGGAACGGCGGCGGAGACTCGGAACGGACCCGCTGCGGCCAGTCCCGGCCCCATCGGCAGGACCGGGCTGCCAGCCCGCAGCGGCCACTCGCATGTCCTCCCAGGGACCCGCACCCACAGCCCGACCCGACCTCGCTCCCAGACCCCGACCGCCGACACAAGACACACGGAGGCCTCTGCTGCCATCCGCAGGGAGCTCCACTGCCTGGACAAACGGGCTCGCACGAACGTCCCACTCCTCTCTCCTTGCTACACACTCCCCCTTCCCCTCTTCCGCTGCAGCCCAACAAGCCCTGTAAATATTTCCCACGTCTTGCATCCTAGTCTTACCATTGTTTCCTCCTGTCCTGCTGGGAACCAGGGACATCAGGTTATGTCTTCCATGCCTTCCAAGTTGAAGAATCGGTAGAAGTGGACAGTGGGAGATACTGGTGGGGAGGTGCGGGTGCTACAGGGACCTGTTCGGGCTCTCAGACACCAAGTGTCCTTGGTCCAATTCTTCCTGTGAAGGGATAGAATCCCACGGACACGGGACTCCACACAGCCAGAACTGCTCCATCTTATGCACTCCCACCTTTCCTCACATTTGTCCTGCCTGTACCCTTGTCACCTCTGCCTGCTTCTCCTTCACCCCACTCAATGCTCCCATCAGAGCCCTCTTACTCCCTTGGTGCTCCTCTGGCCTGTGCCAATCCTCAACCCAAAAGCTGAGAGGTGGGAAAGAGCAAGGAGTTGCAATTGCCAGGGCACACTTGAGAGCCTTTTCCTGTCACTCCTGCTAGGACACAAGAAGGTGTCCTTCAGATCTAGTGCGGTGATGCCCAGGGTACTGCAGTTAGGGTTCTCCTGGTGGGAAGGTCTCTTGTGGGAGACTGCCCCTCCATGGATGCAGGAGGGTCACTGGCCTCTTCTATGGGGAGAACAGCCCAAGCTGAGCCCTGCCTGGGCTTGGGGCTGCCCAAACCAAATGGCTTTTGCGTGACCAGTGCTACCAAGCACTGAGCACAACCCCAGGGTAACCCCACCTTCTTCTTCTTCATCATCATCATCACCACCATCATCATCCTTTTCATCTTTTTCTTCATCTTCACCATTATTGGATGATGTCAGGGCAGTGTTAGGGGGTGCCTAATGTAATATGTAGAACCTCTTGCCTCACGGACTGCAAGGCTATTGGTCGCTTGGGGGTTTCCTAGTTTTACTACGCTGTCTTTAGCTTTTCTCTGGACAGTATTTTCCAGAGAAGCTGACTTCACGCTGCCTGGGCTGTGGGAGAAGCTCATCCTTCGGCCACACGCAGCACACAGGATACCCTGCCCGGTGCTGAGGCATTAATGTAAAAGCTCCTTCCCTGCTCCTGGGCTGCTCTGCAAAGAGGAGCAAGGTGAGGGTCTGTGGTCTGTCGGGTAGCTGTGTTGAGGGCTACAGCTGGCCAGGAGCAAAGCAGAGAAATGGTTCCCCCGGCTTTGCCCACAGCCGGGTCAAGACCTCGGCCAGGACGCTGTCACCCCACCAGCACTGGGTTCTGCACAGTCAGCTCCCAGAGGAACCAAGAGCAGGTAAGGATTGATGCTGCAGCTGGAGGTCAGGTCCAGGGGTACCCATCAGTTCCTTGAGGGCTGTTGTTTTCTGTGTGAGGAACTGAGGAAAGCTGAGTGTCTCAGCTCATCTGCAAACAGCCCTGTGGTCCTGCATTTCTAAGTCCTTGGTCTGAATACCTCTTCTTAGGTGGGGTCTTTGAGAAAAGTAGGGAGGAGATGGGCTGGGAGATGTTGGAAAGCTTGATGTAAGAAGAGAGGATCATTTCAGGGATGGAGGCACTGCCAACTTGGGGAGATGCAGAGCCTTACCCCTCCTGTGCTGTTCTTGCTGTTGCAGATTTTGCACGAGCCGAAATAGGGCTTAGCTTAACGTGGCGCTCCACAGCACAGTAATACATCGCAGCGTCCTGCAGAGAGACAGTCGCGATTTCTAAGGGGGCTCTTTTGTTTTTGTAGACCACCATAGAGAACTGGCCAGTCCGGAACTTGACATTCTCTGGAGCACTAGATGCATCCAGGACATATTGCAAGGTTTTCCCCGGGAGCTGACGGTACCAGAAGAAATATAAATTGTTGACGCTGTCTTTGCTGGTGGACTGGCAGGGCAGAACCACCCGCTGCCCAACAGTAGCTGACACCTCGGGCATGAATTGCTTCTGGGGGTCCCCTCCAACAAGACCTGCAACACAGGCAGAAATGTGTCAGTGGAGCAGCTCACCTCCTTCCCTCACACTCTCTGTGTTTAAGGCTGTGTTTCCCTCAAAGCTTTCCATCTTTCCAAAGGAATGGAAAGTTCAGAGATCTACTTCCATCACCCCTCTGCATTTCTCCCTCACCTCATCATCCTGTCAGCACGATCTCCACATCGCCCACTAAAAACTGTGGGAGACAATAGGAAGCACACGAATACTCCCACCTGACTGGAGTAGCAGGACACATGCTGGCACTTTCTTGTGTGCTCTTTGTTGGTGGGAGGGCTTTTGAAAACACAAGGGCTCCTCACAACAGCCTTCGGGGCTCTGGGAAACACAGCTGCAGTGCTCATCTCAAAGGGTTTCAGGTTTCTCTAGTTCAGCCTCTGTTGTTTTGGAAGCAGCTGTTTGGTGTTTCTCCACTCATGAGGAGTCAGAGACAGGGGGAGGAAGCTGAGAAAGGGGAAAGAAAGGTATTTGAATGGGGGATCCTATAAATTCCTAGAATAGGGGGATAGAGTCCTGATTCTGAGGGGTTGGCTCAGTGCTGGCTGGCTCAGGGCAGGTTGGTGGGGTGGGGGGGATCTGCAGCTCCATCTGCAGTGCAGATCAATGCCAGCGCAAGGCATCAGGGCAGGGCTTGGGGCTCCCCAGCAGCTGCTGGGAGAGTGAAAAGGAAAGGGACTGAGACTGGGAGAGGGACAGGAGGCAAAATCCCGGTGTTTGGAGCCAGTGAGTGCAGAAGTGCCAAGGAGTAACCCTGGCACAGGGAGCAACTGCTCCTGGGCAGCACCTTTCTCTCTCTCCAGCCTCCTGGCAAACCTGCAGCCTCTGCTGTGTTTCTCATGTTGGTGAGTACTTTGCCAATGGAGAGAGGAGCCTTCACTGCTTTTCATCTCATTCTGCAGTAATGTCCTCCTCTGACAGTCAAGGCTGCAAGGTGAGGTTGGCCCTGGAACTCACAGAGCCTCAGCTGAAACCTGCCCAGGTGGTGCACATGCCCTGGACAAAGCAGCCACTGTCCTTGGAGCACCTGGCAGTACCCACAAGGTACCTGGGCTCACTGCTCCCAGGTGACCAGTGTCAGAAGAAGGAGGGATTTCAGTGCAAGGAGGTGATGGTGCAGGTGCCTGCAACAGACTGCCCAGCTGCTGGGAGCACCTTGAGAGCCACCATGGGAAGGAGCTGTTTTGGTGCAGTGCCTCTGGGAGGGCAACAAGGTACCCATGCTTCCCCTTTCCATCAAGGAAAACCTCCCAGCAGGGAAGGAGAAGTTATACCGTACTTTTTGTTGTTGTTGCACAAAATAAAAGGCACGGGAGCAAACCGAAAGCTCTTCCTGGATGGGATCTGTGCAGCAGGTCTTGGGAAAATGCACTGGGCTCTGTGCCATGCAGGATGAATGCAGAGTTCCCAGCATCTGCAGGGAGGAAGGGTTTACCTGCTATCCCTACTCCTCTGGTTATTCTGTCTTTCTAAACCAGACATTTTACTATGACATTTGTTGTCAGGTCTTTCTTTCTGAGAGCTGGAAAAGACCCTGCACCACATCTCTCCCCATGCCCCCTCCCTGGAGTAGAGCTGGAGGAGGCAAAACAGGCCAGCAGGATTTTCCTGGGAGCAGTGTTAGGTGGGATAGGGTCATACCCAGCAGAGGGGCCACTCCTTGTCAACAGGGCCACAAAAAGACCCAAAGGTGCGATCCCCACTGGCATCATTTACTTGACTCATCCAGGGTGTGAGCTGAATTCGCTGCCCACACTGACATATTTTGCTCCAGAAATGCCTGGGCCTTTCATCCTGTCACACAAAAGATGCCTTCACTGGGAATGTGCCTGCCATAACGCAGGAAATGGGAAGACAGCAATTCAGGAAGCCAAAACACAGCCCACAGCAACAGCTGGGATGTTTTGCATTCAACATGAGCTCCTCAGAAAGTAATCACCTCTGCCAGGGCCAGGAAAGGTCCTTGATAAAAGCCAACCCAGCTCCTCACCCTCTCATCCATTTCTCTTGCCTCCTGTTCCTTGAGAGGAAGGTGAGTCTGAAGGCCCTTCTCCTTCTCCACTATCTCTAAAAGGAGTTCTCACCTCAGTGGACCTCTTGGCTGACACCAGCTTTGTCCTCTGCTGGATCTTGGGGCTGCTTGGCATGGCAGAGGCAGACAGTCAGACAGGGAGGGACACTGGGCCTGTACTGAGGTGACTCAGGGGCTGAGCTAGGGCTGGTTTTGGGGTGCTGTCAGGGTGAGGCAAGAAGCTCTCACAGATCTCTGCACAGCCTCTACCTTCCGACCCTGCATGTGCTTTGACTCCTGCCTCAGCCCCATCACCAGAAGCAGGCTGCAGGCCCTCAGCGTCCCCTCGCGGGACCTTCCCTGCGACCCGCACCCCCAGCCCACCCCACCCTCGACCCCATCCTATGACCAATGCCACAAGACAAACAGACGCCTCTGCTGCCATCCAGAGGAAGCTCCACTGCCAGGAGAAAATGGCTCACAGGAATGTCCTGCACTTGGACAAAGGCAAGAGCCAAGTCCTGCCCCTGGCCAGGAACAACCCCGTGCCCCAGGGCACGCTGGGGCCTGCTCCCATGGAACGCACAGTCTGAGGAAAGGAGCCCTGACGACTGCGGGACGGCGGCGGAGACTCGGAACGGACCCACTGCGGCCGGTCCTGGCCCCATCAGCATTTTCAGGACCGGGCTGCCGGCCCATGAGTGGCCCCTTGCAGGAGCCGCCCCGCGACCCGCACCGACAGCCCGACCCGACCTCGCTCCCAGACCCCGACCACCGACACAAGACACACGGAGGCCTCTGCTGCCATCCGCAGGGAGCTCCACTGCCTGGACAAATGGGCTCGTACGAACATCCTGCACTTGGACAAGGGCAAGAGCCAAGTCCTGCCCCTGCCCAGGAACAACCTCGTGCCCCAGGGCACACTGGGGGCTGCTCCCATGGAAAGCACAGTCTCAGGAAAGGGAACGAGGGCCCTGGTGGTCAACAACTTGACAATGAGCCAGGAACGTGCCCTTGCTACAAAGGTGCGTTCTTCAGGGGTCACAGTTGGGGTCTGTTCTGTTAACAGCTTTATCAGTTACCTGGATAAAGGGATCATTTGTACCCTCTGCAAGCTTGCAGAAACCAGGGAGCTGGGCCAAAGTGGTGATCTGCTGGAGGGTCAGGAGGCTCTACAGAGGGATCTGGACAGGCTGGAGCAATGTGCCGAGGCCAATGGGCTGAGGTTCAACAAGGCCAAGTGCCGGGTCCTGCACTTGAGTCACAACAACCCCCTGCAACGCTGCAGGCTGGGGGAAGAGTGGCTGGGAAATGTCCAGGGGAAAGGTGATGAGGGGGAGGTGGTCAACAGCAGCTGAAGATGAGCCAGCAGTGTGCCCAGGTGACCAAGAGGCCAACAGCATCCTGCCTTGAATCATACATACTGTGGCCAGTAGCACCAGGGCAGAAATCGTCCCCCTGTATTTGGCACTGCTGAGGCCACACTTTGAACCCGGGGTTTTGGGCCTCTCGCTCCAAGAATGGCATTGAGGTGCTCGAGCGCATCCAGAGAAGGGCAGCGAAGCTGGTGAAGGGTCTAGAGCCCAAGCCCTTTGAGGAGCTGCTGAGGGACCTGGGGGTGTTTAGTGTGGAGAAAAGGAGGCTCAGGGGAGACCTTCTCACTCTCCACAACTCCCTGACACAAGGCTGGAGCAAGGTTAGGTTCAGTCTTTTCTCCCACGTAACTAGTGATCAGACAAGAGAGAATGGGTTCAAGTATCACCAGGGAAGGTTCAAACTGGGTATTAGGAAAGAGATGTCAAGATTTGGAACAGGCTGCCCAGGGAAGTGTTGGAGTCCCCCTCCCTGGGGGGATTTAAAGGATGTGTTGATGTGGCACTCAGGGACCTGGTTTAGTGGTGGACTTGGTGGGGGTTACAGTTGGAGTCAGTGATGTGAAGGGTCTTCCCCAACCTAAATGATTCCCTGATTCCAGGGGGCTAATGGTGTCCGGGACTGCACCAGGAGAAATGTTTCCAGCAAGTCAGGGAGGGGATCCTGCCCCTCTGCTCAGCACTGCTGAGGTCACACCTGGAGTACTGGCTCAACAGCTTGGGAACCCAGTGCAATAAACTGGAGAGAAGACAGTGGAGGCAAAGATGCTGATAATGGGACTGGAGTGCCTCTTACAAGAGGAAAAGCTGAGAGAGCTGGCACTCTTTACCCAGCCATCAGGAATGTCATGTCCCAGATTCCTAGGGGAAAGGCTGAGCAAGGAACACGCACCCTGGCACAGTCCCCCTCACCGAGCACTTCTCGAGTCCATCATCAATCGCTTTCTCACAAGCTTCTGCTTGTGCTCTCCACGATCCAGCAGCTCCAAACACACATGCTCACAAGCTCTTGCTCCCTTGATAGTCTGGGATCTGTGACAGCAGCACAGAATTCCCTGTTCTACCACAAAGCTCCCAAATCACCCTCTGTACTTTCCCCATTTTCTCTGCTCGCCCCCGAGGGAACAAAACCCATGGGCTGCACTGAGTGGACCCGAGCTGTGCCCAAAAGGAGAGCAGGGCTGTTCCACCCCTCACCAGCTGGGCCAGGACGGGCTGGCTGTGCTACTGGCAACTAATGGGAACAGCAAAACTGGTTTCCAAAGGAGAAGGAATTTTGGAGTGTGAGAGGAGAGATGGTTCCCATGACGCGTGGGAAGATGGCAAGCAGAAGGGTTAGAGCTCCTCTGGGGAGGGAGAAAGATCAGACATCCCTGTTCAGAACGAAACCTTTGAGAACTGTGGGCTGCAACTACACGACTGTGGCAGTGCAACCCCCCTGACTGCTTGCACGGAGCTTGCAGAAAAGACAGGCCCTGCAGAAGCACCTCATGAACACCAGGAGCTACTCCCCAGGAATAGCGGTGCCTCGGAGTCTAGATTCCGTTAACTGCATCCTGTCTGTGTTGCCTGAAAGTGCCCACAGCTCACACTCGACCAGGGTATGAATGGGGCCCTGCCGGAGAACCACTTTGGAGTTGGTTCTCCTCGGAGCAGCAGGTGGTGCGGTTGGAGACTCTCCCCTCCAGTAGGGACGCCGTCCGAGTGTACCTCCCTGGGACTGAGTGATCCTTACCCCAGCATTGGTAAGTGACCCTCCCGGTACCACTAGCTGAGAGATTCTCCCTTTGCACCAGTGAGCTGTGCACATTTTGGGTCATCCTTCCTTAGAGTGTGTTTTCAGTGTTCAGAAATCTGTTGTGCAGAAATAATTCCCAACTGACATCCGAACCTGCACAGTTGGACTGCCAGGCACATTTGTTTGCAATAAATCCACGGTTTTTTTGGATAGCTGCTGCTGTCTGGTTTGTGGGTGCCTCTGTGACAACGACTCTCTGGGAGCGACGCTGAACATCTGTGGGACACAGCTCCTCCCAGCTCGGAGGCCTGGAGCCAGGACCCTGGTAGCAGGTTTGTGTTAAAGCTCAGCTGGATTTCCTGTCTCCGTGCAAACTGAGCAGAAGTAGCGGGCAGAGTCCCCACGATGCAGGAGGTGCAGGCTGAGAGATGCCTCGCACAGGGAATTGTGCCGGGAGGCTGCGACTCGACCCTCCACTGCTGGCCAGGATTGACTCTGTGATGAATAATGGCTTCTCCAGGACACCCACTCGACTTTGCCACTGGGTGCCTGATGGTGCCACCAAACACAACGATTCTCAAAGTCAAAGCCGACTCTGTGGCAGGAGAGCAGCGCAGAATCCCCGTGTGCTCACAGCCTTCCAACGGCCTCCACCAGCCTCAGCTTTGCCCACACCCCTGGGGACGGAGAACGCAGCCACAGTAGAACCATTATACATAGAGAGACTGGGACCATTGCGAGAATAAGAGCAGCTGTCCTAGAACCCGCCCCTGTGCAGGACCATAACCCATGAGAAGGTTGGACCTTTACACCGTCAGGACACGCTCTCAACTCCTGTTCAACTTGCCATCACCCCAAAGCCCCACATCTCTTGCCACGCCGCTGCTCTCCAGCCTCTTGGCCCCAGTTTGGACAAAGAACCAGGATTACTCTGTCCCAGCTGCAGAATCCAGCACCTGCTCTGGTTAAATTCCACACGGCTGGAGACTGCCCAGCTCTCTGCTCTAGCCAGAGCTCTCAGGAAGGCTTCTCTACCCTCGAGGTGTGAGAAACGAGCAAAACCTCCTAAAAGAGACTCAGGTAAAGACCCCACAGTGAAGCACTTCCTTTTATTATGTTCCTGCAAGAGCGGGTGTCTAACTTGTCAGAGCAATACACGGATTTTTATACCCTGTTCCCGGCCACGAAATCCTTCACGCCCTGTCGTCAGAGACAAGCCGTGTGTTCCCAGTTGTGCCTGTGAAAGTAGCGGGTACCCGAACGTCTTTACTCAGCACGGCTGCGAACAAAAGCGGGAGTGTTTTACAGGTAGCACTTCCCCAGGCTGTTTCCTCCTGCTATAGTGCAAGAACGCGCTCCATCCCTGCAGGATCATGGGACCATCCGAGGGGAAAGGGAACAGCTTGCGCTTTAGGTCTACCTGAGGCACACGCGTAGCGATCACTCTGGTTTAAACTTTTCACAGGGTATTTTATCCGTTCTACCCAGGCATTTGTTTCTCCATATTCTGTTTCCCTCTCAAAGGTTTGTCTTAAGTCCTTAATTTCACCTACCTTTACTCATTTAGGATCATTTGGAGGGTCCCCCTTTCTATTGTAGGGGAAGTGGCCTCTACAGCTTCTTTTTCCATTTTATTTCTCAAGTTCCAAACTACTATTCTAAACCTACCTACAGGATCTGTTCCTGCCACGTCTACCCCAAGTCCATAGGTCCGGTTTACCCCTCTATATGTTCCATCTGCCCTAACTACTCGTTCTTCCTCTTACAAGAATTCAATATTATCACCGTTCTCCATGTTAACATTGAGTGTGTCTCTCTTTCCCATGCCCCAAAAATCTACGTTTTTCTATACAACAACTAAACACTCATCCAATGACACTCACAAGTAAAACCTCTGCTACAATTACTTCATCGGTTAATAACATTGACCATTTTTGCTTTCCTGTTACGATATACTCATTGCTTTTTCAGTCTGATGCGTAGAGGGTCTTTGGTGGGGTACGCGTGCCACTGTTCATCCTCGAGGGGAGGGTCTGCTGCTCCTTTGAGTCTGCTGTAAGGAGTCCAGCCTTTCTCAGCCGTTCTCACTGCTGTCTCTGCAGTCAGTAGCACCTGAACGGCCCTTCCCAGGCGGGCTGCAGTTTAGTTCCTTTCCAGGACTGGATCAGGGCCCACTCTCCGGGCTGGATGGGATGAACCGCAAACTCAAGCGGTGGCGTTTGAGCTAGAAGTCCTTTATTCCTGAGAAAAGACAAGGAAGACGACAGCCCCAGTATATAGTTACTAAGAAAAACACCCTTGGTTTCCAATTGAGGAAGGCTGTCTCCTTTACCCGTAGAAGGTAACCCACAGAACAGTTCATAGGGTGAAATCCCCGTGTCTTCCCTCGGAGCAGCCCTAATTCTCAGTAGGGCTAAGGGTAAACACTGCGTCCAGGGTAGTTTGGATTCTAGAACCAATTTTGACAATTTTGTCGTTCAGTTCATCCTCTCGACTCTCCCTGAGGATGGGGGGTGCCAAGGAGTATGAAGGTCCCAGAATACCTCTAGGCCCTCCATCATTCTCTGAAGTATTTTAGAAGAGAAATGACTGCCCTGAGCAGAATCTGTATTTTCTACTCTTCCATACCTAGGAATAATTTTTTCTAAGATGGTTTTGGCCACTCCAGCTGCGGTGGCAGTTACCATCGGGTAAGCTTCTACCCACCCAGTAAGAGGATCTACTAAACCCAAAAGATATTTCCGTTTACCTGTTGGTGGTAATTCAGTAAAGTCTACCTGCAGGCTTTTTTTTTTTTACTTTTTAAACCAGGCTCCCTTCCTCCTGAGGGTTGCTTCCTCAGAACCTTTTTGTTTATCCTCCTGCAGGTCACACATCGCTCACAAAGTTGCTTGGCCACCGTATAAATTCCTGTACATCTGTATTTTCTCAGAACTAAATCACACAGTGCTTGTCCTCCCCAGTGGCTTCCTGGATGTAAAATGGCCATTCCTTCCCTCAGGGTTTGTTCATTCAACATTTCTCTCCTATCGGGCAGAATCCATTTCCCCTCTGTTCCAATGGCTCCCAGCTCCCTTAACTTTTCCTTCTCTTTTTCTGTGGATATAGGCGTTGCTTTTGGTACAGGTACCTGTGGGGTGACATTATACATAGTCACAATCTCGTGGCCCAACGCTGCTGCTTTGGCTACTTCATCAGCCAGCCCGTTTCCCCTGGCTTGGAAAGAGTTTCCTCTTCGCTGTCCGTTTACATGAACTACGCAATCTCATTTGGAAGCAATAAATTCTTTAGCACTTGTTTAATTAATTCTCCATGTACTAATTCCTTCCCTTTACTGTTGATTAAACCTCTTGCTTCCCATATCCTTCCAAAAGTCTGTACCACGCCAAAGGCACCTTGAATCAGTATGAATCGTTCTCTCTTTTCCTTCTAACAGTTGTAAGGCTCTGTTTAAGGGATGTAACTCACATGGTTGGGCTGACCAGGTGTTGGTAGCTGCCTGCTTCTCTTCAGCGGGTGCGTTTTATCCGGCTCGTTTGGCCGCTACAGGCGGAGGGGACTGAGAACCGCTGGTAGCTTTGGGCTGTGGCAGAGCAGGAGGAGCTGCGGGGTCCTGACTTCCACCCCATGATTTCCAGAACTGCACAAGCAGCCGCTGGGGCAGGTTCCGTTCCTCTCGCAGCGGTGCGGAAGGGTTCACTGCGCTGTCCTGCGCAGGCAGCAGTGCCGGGGCAGCCGCTTTCCCCGGCTCTCCCCATCTCCCCTCTCATACTCCCGGTGGGGAGGGGGCAGCCCAGCTTGGGGCCTTGACCTGGCTGCCAGACCCTCCTGCTCCCGTCGGTGCCACCGCCCGTCTCAGTCCATCCTATTTCACACCCCTAAGCGTACACGGCCTGGGCACAGGCAGCCCTGTGCCCTCCTCCCGCCAGCTCTGGTAACCCTTTAACGCGGACAGTGCCCGGCTCTGCCCGCTCTGGGGGACGCGTACCCCCAGCCCAATGCGCTGCTCTGGGGGTTCCTGCCCCACGGCCCTGGACGTTTCTCCATCTCTCCGTTTTAACAACACACCGCACCGCCTTTTCCTCTAAGTTACCCATTTCGTCAGAACTACTGCCACTGCTGTCTCCCATGTGTCCACGTCCCTCTTCCTCGCTGCAGTTCTGGTTCTAGTCCCTGTTTCACCACCTGATCTACTGCAGAAACCATCCTCTTCGCTTTCTGTCCTCACTTTTCCTCCTCCCTCTTCACATACACTTTCTGGGCTTCCCTCAACAAATCTTCCCATGGGTTTTCACTCCAACCATCTATTTTCTGTAATTTTTTTCTGGATATCCGGCCATGCCTTGGTAACAAAATGGATCTTTAAATGTCCCTGGGCTACAGGGTCTTCAAAATTCATTCCCAAATATTTTCCCATTTGATCTCTCAACCGCTGCAGAAATGCAGGCGGCGTCTCATCTCTTTCCTCCTGTGGTTCAAAGGCTTTTGCAAAGTTTTGAGATTTGGGAGCGGCTTCCCTTATGCCTTGTATTATTAACTCCCTTAAATCTGTCATGTTAACTCTATGTTCTGGATTATTATTGTCCCAACTGGGATCAGCATTAGGGAATTTTTGCTCTGCTGGTACTATGCCCTGTCCTGGTGGGTTTCTTCTTTCCCACTCGCGCATAGCAGCCCTCCTAATCATTCCTCTTTCTTCTCCACTAAATAAAATACGCATTATAGACATCATCTCTGGCCAAGAATAGAAGTCTGGCCCTAAAACTTGACCCAGCTAACGAGCCAATCCTATAGGATCTTCAGTTAGAGATTTCATTTCTTTCTTACAACTTCTTATTGCACTACTACTAAGCGGGGTACTTACATATCCCACTTTTCCCATACCAAGGGGAACTTCCCGCAAGGGGGAAACTTTTTCCGTACCCCCCTCCCTTTCTTTCAGATTTTTCTTTTCCTAATGGTAAGGGAAAATTAAAAAGTCTCTTTGACACTGCTCTCAGTCTGGGAAATGTGTTGGGAGGGGGAGCACTAGCCATGGCTCCCCAGGAGCCTTTCCTGACTCCTTTCTTGGGTAGGGAGGTCTGTCACCCCCTCCGACCTGTATTTTGGCCAGAACACAGATGGATCCTTGATGTTTTCCTTTATCCAGATGAAAAAACAATACCGTATCATCTTTTCCTTATCTTTATCCCTTGTACAAGGCGTGTTTTCCCAACGCTCCAAAATGCTCCCTTAAAAGACAGTCTGGAGGGATGTTCCCAGGACCCTTTTCCCTGTCCTGCTCATTTTCCTTAGGCCTATTATTTTTATTCCCCATTCTCATTTCCTGAGACTTTTTCTGTCACTCCGTTCTTTTGCTTCGTCCCTCTCTGGCTGTTTTCCTCGCGGAATAACAGAACCGCGGATCCGGACTGCAGCACTCACTTCGTAACAATGGTACGTCTCATTCACTCACACACAAAAAGTCTCTCAGAATGGCCCAACCACCAAGGTCATACTTTAACAGTCCATTTTCTTACCTTTGTCTGTGCACAGAGTTGCCTGGCTGTCACGATTGTGCCTCCTTTTTTTTTATCCTTCCCCTGTGGTTCACTGGGTCTGCCTTTAAAATTGGACTCAGGATACTAGTCGGTCCCCTGCATGACCTCCGCCAACGATCCACCAGACCGTTGAAATCAACGGGACGCGTCTCCCCGTCCTTCACCGACAGAGATTCCCAGGATGATGACTTAGAATCCCGGACGGGCCCCAACTGTGAGAAAAGAGCAAAACCTCGCAAAAGAGACTCAGGTCAGACCCCACAATGAAGCACTTCATTTTATTACGTTCCTGCAAGAGCGGGTGTCTAACTTGTCAGAGCAACACACGGATTTTTATACCCTATTCCTGGCCGCGAAATCCCTCCCTTGTTTCCCCATTGGCTGGGTACTCCAAAGTTCACAGACTAACCCGACACGCCTTCTACATACCACAGTACATATCAGTTCATGCGTCGCATGTCTCATTGTCGCAAGATTATGCCTCCCCTGGGAGGAGAAGTTAATATTCAATACCCCATTAAGCAAGCGCAGTCCTGCTTCCAAAGACCCCATCCATCCTGAGCAACCCTGGCTGGCACGTTTAAGGTTTTAGAATCTCCTCTCTAGCACTTTCTCCCTTTAATTGCTCTCTGCTTTCTTTCTTAATCTGCAAGACAACCTCCTGTTTGCCTTATCAGGTTCTTATCATGCAAGAACAACATTCTTTGTCTTACAGAGGGAGTCCACAGCTCCTCCTAGTTTAGTACCATCACACAGTTCCTTAATGGACATTGGATTCCTGCATCCAGATCATTTATAGAAACGTTGAAGAGCTCTGGCCCTGACATTGAGCCCTGGAGAACCCCACTGGTGACTGGCCGCCAGCCTGATGGAACCCCATTGACTACAACTCTTTGAGCTTCACCCATCAGCCAGTTGCTCACCTAACGTACTATGGACATGTCTAGCTGTGTGATGGACATTTTGTCCACAAGGATACTTGGAGAGACACTCTCAAGAGTTTTGCTAGAATCCAGAAACACTCCACATCTACCGGCTTCCCTTGGTCAACTCCCTGCGGGACTTTGACACAAAAAGACATTAAGTTAGATAAGCAGAACCTTCCCCTCGTGAACCCTTCCTGGCTGTGGTCAATGACTGTGCTGTCTCTCAAGAGGTTTTCAGTAACTCCCCAAATAACCTTCTCCAGATTTTCACCAGGCGCTTAAGTGAGACTGACAGGCCTGGCATCACCAGCCTCTGCCTGCCTGCCTGCCTCCCTGCCTGCCTGCCTTCCTTACTGCCTGCCTGCCTTCTTTCCTGCCTTCCTTCCTGGCTTCCTGCCTGCCTCCCCTCCCTCCCTCTCACCCTCTATCCTTCTTTCTGTCCTGCCTTCCTTCTCTCCTTCCTTCCTTCCCTTCATGACATCGGGGACAACATTTGCCAGCTGACAGGCATCTGAGACCTCTCCAGACAGCCAAGGCCATTGGTAATGAATGGCGAGAGGTCCTGTGATAACATCGGGCAGCTCTGCCAGGACCCTGCAATGAATCCCAGCGGGCTCCATGGATTTACGTGCATCCAGCTGGAGCAATGCTACTCTGCTCTGGTGAGACCCCACCTGCAGTGCTGGGTGCAGCTCTGGGGTCCTCAGCAGAGGACAGACATGGACCCATTACAGCGGGTCCAAAGGAAGCCACAAAAATTAAGCAAGGGCTGGAACATCTCTCCTGTGAGGAAAAGCTGAGACATGGTGTTGTTCAGCCTGGAGAAGAGAACGCTCTGGGGAGACTTTCTTGTGGCCTTTCAGTACTTAAAGGGGGCTTGTAAGAACGATGGGCACAGTCTTTTTAGCAGGGCCTCTTCCAACAGGACAGGGGGTGATGGATTTAAAGTAAAAGAGGGAGATTTGAACTTGATATAAGGAAGAAATTTTGCAGAATGAGGGTGGTGAGACACTGGCCCACGTTGCCCAGAGAGGTGGGAGAAGCCCCATCCCTGGAGACATTCCAGGTCAGCTTGGACCTCAGGACTCTGAGCAACCAGACTGAGTAAAGATGTCCCTGCTCACTGAAGTGCAGTTGGGCTCGATGACCTTGAGAGGTCCCTTCCAACTCAAACCACGTCATGATTCAAAGAAATGCTGTGAACTGTCCCCAAAGCCCATTTTCCACTGGCCCCTGTGCCTCTGGGAAGAGAGGAAGGGAAGGAAGGAGTGAAGCTGAGCCTGGGAAGAAGGAGGGCAGGGAGGGAGGAAGGTTTCTTTAGGGTTGGGTATTTTGTTTTATTCTCACCATTCAACTCAATGTTTATTGGCAATCAATAAAAATTGCTCAAAATAAACGAGTGCAGGAAAGGGCAGGAACAGCTGCAGTGCACAGTGATGGCACCTCACTGCCTGCCAAGAGCCCTGAGGGCCCCCCGGCCCCAGCACTCTCCTGCCCAGCAGCTCCCACACCCTGCGCCGGGCCCCAGCAGGTTTGTGTTAAAGCTCAGCTGGGTTTCCTGCCACCGTGCAACAGCACAGAAGTAGCGGGCAGAGTCCCGGGGTTGCAGGGACCGCAGGGACAGGGATGACTCGGAACGGGAATTGTCCCGGGTCGCCTCGGCTCGACCCCGCACTGCTGCGCTGTAATCTGTAGCACCCGTCGGCGAGCAGTTTGACACCCACTGGAGACTGTCACTGGGTGCCTCACGGTACCAGACAATATAAAAATCACTAAAGTCGAGGCCGGTTCCGCGGCAGGTGAGGGTCACGGATTGCCCGGGCGCTCGCAGCCCTCCGCCGGCCTCCAGCAGCCTCGGCTGCGCCCACAGCCCTGCGGACGGAGAGCGCAGGCAGCCGGGCAGGGCGTGACCACGGACCCAGCACAGGACCCCGACAAAGCCCCGACACAGACCCGCACGCCCCCCAACTCTCGCCCGACAAAGCCCCGACACCCACCCAATGCCCCGCCTGCCCTCCCCGGCCACCACACGCGCCCGCTGCCCACACTGACCCCCGACACACGCCCCGAAAGCCGCCCTCGCCCGCGGCCTCCGCGCCCAGACCAGCCGCGCCAGCGCTGCCCTCCCCGACCGCCTCTCACCTGCCGGCCCCGCCGCCACACACAACGCCACGAGCCACGGCCCCAGCCCGCACGCCATCGGGCCCTGCCGCGCCGCCAGCCGACCCCGAGCCGAGCGCAGCCGCGCTCCCACACGCTCCTGCCCGACCCGACGCCTCGGACCCTGGCCGGGACACGAGCCGCGCCTCCCACCCGCCCCAACACACCCGACACGGCACGGCACGGCCAGGCCCCGCGCTGCCGCGGCCCCTTCGCGGCAGCACAAGGGCGGGCGCGGGGCGGGACGCGGGGCAGGGCCGCCGGCACAGGACGAGCGCGGCGCCCCGCCCGACGGAGCCTCCCGGCCCGCGGCTGCCAGCGCCGCTCCGCCGCTGTCCCGCCTCATGGCCCTGACGAGCGCTGCGGAACGGCGGCGGAGACTCGGAACGGACCAGCTGCGGACGCTGTCCCTGTCCCAGCCCCATCCCCATCGCCATCGTCAGGACCGGGCTGCCGACCCGCAGTGTCCCCTTACGGGACCCTCCCAGGGAATCGCACCCACAGCCCGACCCGACCTCGCTCCCAGACCCCGACCGCCGCCACAAGACACACGGAGGCCTCTGCTGCCATCCGCAGGGAGCTCCACTGCCTGGACAAATGGGCTCGCACGAACGTCCTGCACTTGGACAAGGGCAAGAGCCAAGTCCTGCCCCTGGCCAGGAACAGCCCCGGGCCCCAGGGCACGCTGGGGGCTGCTCCCATGGAAAGCCCATTCTCAGAGAAGGACTCAAGGGCCCTGGTGGTCAACAACTTGACCACAAGCCAAGAATGTCCCCTTGTTACAAAGGTGTGTTCTTCAGGGGTCACAATTGGGCTCTGTTCTGTTAACAGCTTTATCAGTTACCTGGATAAGGGGATCAATTCCACCCTCTGCAAGCTTGCAGAAACCAGGGAGCTGGGCCAAAGTGGTGATCTGCTGGAGGGTCAGGAGGCTCTACAGAGGGATCTGGACAGGCTGGAGCAATGTGCCGAGGCCAATGGGCTGAGGTTCAACAAGGCCAAGTGCCGGGTCCTGAGTTGGGTCACAACAACCCCCTGCAATGCTACAGGCTGGGGGAAGACTGGCTGGGAAATGTCCAGGGGAAAGGTGCTGAGGGGGGGTTGGTCAACAGCAGCTGAAGATGAGCCAGCAGTGTGCCCAGGTGACCAAGAGGCCAACAGCATCCTGCCTTGAATCATACATACTGTGGCCAGTAGCACCAGGGCAGGGATCGTCCCCCTGTACTTGGCACTGCTGAGGCCACACTTTGAACCCGGGGTTTTGGGCCTCTCGCTCCAAGAACGACATTGAGGTGCTCGAGCGCATCCAGAGAAGGGCAGCGACGCTGGTGAAGGGTCTAGAGCCCAAGTCCTTTGAGGAGCTGCTGAGGGACCTGGGGGTGTTTAGTGTGGAGAAAAGGAGGCTCAGGGGAGACCTTCTCACTCTCCACAACTCCCTGACACGAGGCTGGAGCAAGGTTAGGTTCAGTCTTTTCTCCCACGTAACTAGTGATCAGACAAGAGAGAATGGGTTCAAGTATCACCAGGGAAGGTTCAAATTGGGTATTAGGAAAGAGGTGTCAAGGACTGGAACAGGCTGCCCAGGGAAGTGCTGGAGTCCCCCTCCCTGGGGGGATTTAAAGGATGTGTTGATGTGGCACTCAGGGACCTGGTTTAGTGGTGGACTTGGTGGGGGTTACAGTTGGAGTCAGTGATGTGAACGGTCTTCCCCAACCTAAATGATTCTCTGATTCCAGGGGGCTAATGGTGTCTGGGACTGCACCAGGAGAAGTGTTTCCAGCAAGTCAGGGAGGTGATCCTGCCCCTCTGCTCAGCACTGCTGAGGTCACACCTGGAGTACTGGCTCAACAGCTTGGGAACCCAGTGCAAGAGAGAGTTGGATAAACTGGGGAGAGGCCAGTGGAGGCCAAAAATGGGATAATGGGACTGGAGTGCCTCTTACAAGAGGAAAAGCTGAGAGAGTTGGCACTCTTTACCCAGCCATCAGGACTGCCAGGTCCCAGAGTCCTGGGGGAAAGGCTGAGCAAGGAACACGCACCCTGGCACAGTCCACCTCACTGAGCACTTCTCGAGTCCATCATCAATCGCTTTGGCTACAATGGTGCTGAGAAAGACAGTGCTGAAAGCGTAACCAAATCCAGAATGCACAGCAGCTACTCCCTCCGCATCCACCAACACCATCGTCTTGTTGGAGAAGGCCTGAAAGGTGCTTCAGCAGCATTTCCACTTCACAAGCCCATGTGGACTGTTCCCATGCTGACTTTTCATCCTTCACAGGTTTCCAGACCGATTTGCTCCATCACCTTTGCAGGAACTTAGATGAGGCTGAGAGGCCTGGAGGTCCTCACATCCTCCCTCCTGACAATGGCACTTCCCTTACCATTCTCTTTCTTGCAGTCCATAGAAACCTCTCCCAATCACCGTGACGTGTCCAAGGTTATTGAGAGTGGCCTCACAGGGACATCTGCCAGCTCCCTCAGCACTCGGGCAGGCACCCTCTCACTTCCCAGGCAGGTGGGTCCCTCCAGGACCTTTGACTCTGCCTTGGCATTGTCCTCCTCCACGGACACAAGTCTTCCTGGCTCTGGACACTCCAAATGGTCTCAGAGCCCTGGGATTCCCGAAAGCCACTACTGCCTGCAAAGAGACAGTCAACCCAGATCCCTGCCAGATCCCCTCTGCTTGACTTTCTGCTTCCTCAAGAGCAACCATCCTGGAGCCTGAACGAGCTGAGCTCAGAAAATCAAGCAGCTCTCCGAGACCCCTCCCCTGTCCAGGACCAGAACCCAGAGGATTCTTCCAAGCACTTCGCTGAAGAGACCACCTTCTGCTCTCTGGGAGTCTAGGGCTCCAGTCCTGCTTTTGCATTGCTCTCTCCTCTCTGGATTCTGTCCTCAAACCCTGCATGATCACTGCAGCCCACGCTGACCCTCACCTCCACATCCACCACCAGTTCTGCCCCCAATGAAGTCTTCCCCAGCGCACTCCAGAAACCTGATCGACTCCTTGTGCCCTGCTGTGCTGTCCCACCAGCCAACACTGTGTGTGGTTCACGTACCCCATGAGGACCAGGGCCAGTGATCGTGGGGCTTCTTCCAGCTCTCTGAAGAAGGCCTCCTCTAATCCTTGCTCCTGCTCAGGTGATCTGCAGTAGCCTCCCACCACAAAGTTGATCTGCGCTCTAGCTTATTGCTGGCTCACTGGACATCCCCCAGCAGAGCTCCACGCACTCCAGCTGCTCTCTCACAAAAAGGGCAATTGCCCCTCGTTCCCTTCCCAGCCTCTTTCCTACACAGCCTGGCTTCACCCACCACAGGACTCCTGGGAGCTCCCACACTGCAGCTCCATCAGCCCATCGCTCCGCAACCAGGCCACAGAGGAAAAACTGGGCCCGCATGGACAGGAGCTCAGGCACAACCCTGCCCTTCACCCTACAGTCTCTGAAGCTCCCAGAATAGAGCCTCCTGCACCATACACGCTCTCAGCTCTTCAACCACACTTCCCTTCACTGCCTTTCCCTGCAAGCACGTCAAAGGCCTGTTCCCTGCACCTGCCACTGCGAGACACCAACAACACTCTCTGTAGCAGCTGCTGCAAAGAAACGGCAACAAGTCTGTATTCTCCGTCCGCGGGTTTATGGCCCACCCTGCTGCAGAGCTGCTCCGGGGTGAAGCCAGCAGCACAGTAATACACGGCTTCATCCCCCTGCTCTGCTGCCAGGATCCGCAGTGTGCATCTGTTCTGGGAGCTCTCCACTGATCCCTTAAAGCGACCCTGGAGTCCTTTGCCATAGGCGTCACCTTCCCGGTAAATCCAGTCCAGAGTGCCACGTGGGCCCTGCCGGTACCAGAACATGTAGTAGCTGCTCATGCTCGCTCCCCTCATGCTGCATTGGAAGGTGACTCCATCGCCAGCTCGCACGGCCTCTTCCCTGATGTGTTGCTCCAAGGCCGGCTGGCCAGAGACTGCTGCAGAGAGGAAGGACAAGCCACGATCACTCCAAGAGTCGGCAAAGGTCAGGGCACTGCTGGTGGGCTCGTGGCAATGGCACTCGACCAGTGGGAGGACATTGTCAGTCTCTCTGAAGCCGGCTGACAAAGCTGGGCAGAGGAATAGAGCTGGTACCAGGACTCCGGGCTCACCAGCAAGGACACAGCATGTTTCCCTCCCTCCTTTTTGCTCTCAGACAGGGAACTCTTTCTGATTTTCCCAAGAAAAACAACAAATTTTTATCGAGGGGGACAAACCCCTTTGTCTTTGCCAAGCTGGGATGGTGAGGAACCCACTGCCCTATCCCCGAAACTGCTCTGCAAGCACACGGGACCTCTCACAGGCAAGGGGGGCTTGGGCCCCCTCTGCTGCCATCCTCCACCTGCTCTTTGCAAGATGGGCTGCAGCACCCCACGAGCAGAGGGTCCGCACCCAGTGCAAAGCATTAGGCCCCAAGATGTGGGAGCAGCAGGTGGGTGCCCTGCCTGCCCCCACACTGCAAAGGAGTCAGGCTGGACGGAGGTGCCTGGCTCACGGCTGGGAGAGGAGGAGGCCTCCTCCCGCTGTTCTCCACAGGGATGGGTGAGGAGGTCGAGCCAGGAGAAAGTCAGGCTGCAAGCGGTCACCACAGCTCCACAGAGCCGTGCACAGCACCGGGGCATGCTCCGTTCCTCAGGGGAGCATCACCCCTTCCTGCCACCTACCTACAATGGCCAAGAACTCCACGCACACGGCAGTCCACATGGCCAGGCCCGCTCGCTCTCGCCTCTCTCCAGCTTCTCGCTGCCTGCAGAGCAGCTCTGCCCACATCTGCCCTGGCTCTGCCTGTGTCACTGCAGACACTCCTAGTCCCTCCCTCGGTCCATGACAACAGCAAAGACGACAGGTGGGGCTGCAGGAGTAGAAGCACTTGATGCTGCTGGGTCACTGCCGGGGGTCTCTCCCCCTGCACGGTGTGACAACAGAGCACCCGCTTGGCAGCAAACCTCTGCTGGGCAGAAGGGGATGCGTTGCTCGAGAGACACCCCTGACCTTCCCCTGACAGAGAACCACAGCAGGAGCTGCTGGGACTTTGGAGCTGGACCTGGGGATGGCACATTGTCCTCCCATGCTGGCCATGTCCCTTGGTGCTGCTGAGATGCTGCTCCCACGTGGGACCCCCCTGAGCCCACCTCCACTTGGACAGGACACCCCTAGGCACACATGCTCCCTACCCTCCTCCCGGCACCCGTGCCCTCCACACGAATCCTCCACTCGCTCCTTCCTGCTGACACTTCTCCCACTGCCTCTTCCCATCCAAGCCCCGCCAGACCTCTCAAGCAGCAAAGGCAGCAAAGGGCAGGGGAGTCCCAGGAGGGGCTTCCGGCTGAAGCTCTGGGCTAAATGTGTAGGCTCAACCTCCTGGACACCCCCTCTCTGTGCTCATCCTGCTCAGCAGGAACCCAGAGCTCCCCCTACGACCACAGCCTCGGACACCTCCTGAGCCCTGACACACTGTCACCCTCTTGACAGCTACCACCATAGTGGGGACCATTGCCCACCCCACAGTGACCCTCCACAGACTGTCCGAGTCCTGCCCCTCCACACTCCTCTCATGCCTGCTCCAACGTGGCCTCTTGAGAAGAGCATCCAGGGCAGCCCTGGAAAGGGGAGTGGCAGAACGTAGAGGAGCCCACTGAAACTGGAGCCTTGAGGCTGGCAGAAGGATCAGGGGATGCAGGGCCAGGGGGACCTAGGCTGCACTGGGACACTTGGAGCGGCCGCAGCATGGCAGGACATAGCGGGTTCCCTATGGCCCAACCCCATGGAGGCCTGGAGTGTTGTTCTGGCACAGGGCACCTCCATATCCTCCTTCATGGAGTCTCCCACAAAAAGCCACGCTGGCCCTCACTGTACCCAAAGGAGCATATACGCACATGGAGCCAACACTAACAACACAACTCAGAGACTCTGCACCATGTCCAGGGGAACAGAGCTCTGCAGCCCAGCTCCTGCTCTTGCACCACTCTAAGGCTCCCGAACAACAGGAGGTTTCAAAACTCTGTTCATCTCTGGATTTCCATGATCAAGTTTTACTTCTTCAATTCAACCCTGTGTTTCTTCTAAAATCACACCCAAAATCTTCTTTCTCTGGGGCTTTCTGCCTGTGGGAGAGCTTGAGAAGAAAGGAAGAAGGTTAATAACATCTCCATGGTTCTGTCTGTGCTGGTGGGAGACTCTGCTGCTGCCGCTGCTGCTGCTGCTGCTGCTGCTGCTGCTGCTGCTGCTGCTGCTGCTGCTGCTGCTGCTGCTGCTGCAGCACCTCTGGGCCTGTTCCTGGAAAAAGCCAGACCACACTGCTCTTGGGACTAGGACTTCAGGTGGGCTCAGAGGCCTCTGCCTACTCCTGACAAAGGGCACAGGCAAGCCCGGGAGACACGGATGAACACACAGAGAGAGCTCAAACAATCTCTTCATATGCCCTGCCACTCCCTGAGCTTCTGCTTGTGCTCTCCAGGATCCAGCAGCTCCAAACACACATGCTCACAAGCTCTTGCTCCCTTGATAGTCTGGGATCTGTGACAGCAGCACAGAATTCCCTGTTCTCCCACTGAGCTCCCAAATCACCCACTGTACTTTCCCCATTCTCTCTGCTCACCACCGAGGGAGCAAAACCCATGGGCTGCACTGAATGGACCTGAGCCGTGCCCAAAAGGAGAGCAGGACTGTTCCACCCCTCACCAGTTGGGCCAGGACGGGCTGGCTGTGCCACTGGCAACGAATGGGAACAGCAAAACTGGTTTCCAAAGGAGAAGGAGTTTTGGGATGTGAGAAGAGTGAGGATTGGTGTGAGACATGGGAAGGCGGCAAGAAAAAGGGGTAGAGCTGAAGGGGACAGAAACAGTTAAAACGTCCCTGTTACAATGAAACATTTGAGAACTGTGTGCTGTAACCACAGGACTCTCGCAGCGCAGCATCAAAAGCCTGTGGGACTCTTCAACCCTTGCAGCTCCCTGGGCCACAGCCAGGACCCTGGCAGCAGGTTTGTGTTAGAGCTCAGCTGGGTTTCCTGCCTCCGTGCGAACAGCACAGAAGTAGCGGGCAGAGTCCCGGGGTTGCAGGGACCGCAGGGACAGGGATGACTCGGAATAGGAATTGTCCCGGGTCGCCTCGGCTCGACCCCGCACTGCTGCGCTGTAATCTGTATAGCTCAACGTTGAGCAGTATGACACCCACTCCAGACTGTCACCGAGAGCTTGACGGTACCAGAGCACTACATAATCCTTGAAGGTGAAGCCGGTTCCGCGGCAGGTGAGGGTCACGGATTCCCCGGGCGCTCGCAGCCCTCCGCCGGCCTCCAGCAGCCTCGGCTGCGCCCACAGCCCTGCAGACGGAGAGCGCAGGCAGCCGGGCAGGGCGCGACCACGGACCCAGCACGGGACCCCGACAAAGCCCCCACACAGACCCGCACGCCCCCCAACTCTCGCCCGACAAAGCCCCGACACCCACCCAATGCCCCGCCTGCCCTCCCCGGCCACCACACGCGCCCGCTGCCCACACTGACCCCCGACACACGCCCCGAAAGCCGCCCTCGCCCGCGGCCTCCGCGCCCAGACCAGCCGCGCCAGCGCTGCCCTCCCCGACCGCCTCTCACCTGCCGGCCCCGCCGCCACACACAACGCCACGAGCCACGGCCCCAGCCCGCACGCCATCGGGCCCTGCCGCGCCGCCAGCCGACCCCGAGCCGAGCGCAGCCGCGCTCCCACACGCTCCTGCCCGACCCGACGCCTCGGACCCTGGCCGGGACACGAGCCGCGCCTCCCACCCGCCCCAACACACCCGACACGACACGGCACGGCACGGCCAGGCCCCGCGCTGCCGCGGCCCCTGCGGGGCAGCACAAGGGCGGGCGCGGGGCGGGACGCGGGGCAGGGCCGTCGGCACAGGACGAGCGCGGCGCCCCGCCCGACGGAGCCTCCCGGCCCGCGGCTGCCAGCGCCGCTCCGCCGAAGTCCCGCCTCATGGCCCTGACGAGCCCTGCGGAACGGCGGCGGAGACTCGGAACGGACCAGCTGCGGCCAGTCCCGGCCCCAGCCCATCCCCATCGCCATCGTCAGGACCGGGCTGCCGGCTCGCAAGGTCCCCTCGCAGGTCCTCCCCGGCACCCGCACCCACAGCCCGACCCGACCTCACTCCGAGATCCAGACCGCCGACACAAGACACACGGAGGCCTCTGCTGGCACCCGGAGAGAGCTCCACTGCCTGGACAAATGGGCTCGCATGAACGTCCTGCACTTGGACAAGGGCAAGAGCCAAGTCCTGCCCCTGGCCAGGAACAACCCCGTGCCCCAGGGCACGCTGGGGGCTGCTCCCATGGAAAGCACATTCTCAGGAAAGGGCACGAGGGCCCTGGTGGTCAACAACTTGACCACAAGCCAAGAATGAGCCCTTCTTACAAAGGTGCGTTCTTCAGGGGTCACAATTGGGGTCTGTTCTGTTAACAGCTTTATCAGTTACCTGGATAAAGGGATCAATTGCACCCTCTGCAAGCTTGCAGAAACCAGGGAGCTGGGCCAAAGTGTTGATCTGCTGGAGGGTCAGGAGGCTCTACAGAGGGATCTGAACAGGCTGGAGCAATGTGCCGAGGCCAATGGGCTGAGGTTCAACAAGGCCAAGTGCCGGGTCCTGAGTTGGGTCACAACAACCCCCTGCAACGCTGCAGGCTGGGGGAAGAGTGGCTGGGAAATGTCCAGGGGAAAGGTGCTGAGGGGAGGTTGGTCAACAGCAGCTGAAGATGAGCCAGCAATGTGCCCAGGTGAGCAAGTGGCCAACAGCATCCTGCCTTGAATCATACATACTGTGGCCAGTAGCACCAGGGCAGGGATCGTCCCCCTGTACTTGGCACTGCTGAGGCCACGCTTTGAACCCGGGGTTTTGGGCCTCTCGCTCCAAGAAGGACATTGAGGTGCTCGAGTGCATCCAGAGAAGGGCAGCGAAGCTGGTGAAGGGTCTAGAGCCCAAGTCCTTTGAGGAGCTGCTGAGGGACCTGGGGGTGTTTAGTGTGGAGAAAAGGAGGCTCAGGGGAGACCTTCTCACTCTCCACAACTCCCTGACACGAGGCTGGAGCAAGGTTAAGTTCAGTCTTTTCTCCCACGTAACTAGTGATCAGACAAGAGAATGGGTTCAAGTATCACCAGGGAAGGTTCAAATTGGGTATTAGGAAAGAGATGTCAAGGACTGGAACAGGCTGCCCAGGGAAGTGCTGGAGTCCCCATCCCTGGGGGGATTTAAAGGATGTGTCGATGTGGCACTCAGGGACCTGGTTTAGTGGTGGACTTGGTAGGGGTTATAGTTGGAGTCCGTGATCTGAAGGGTCTTCCCCAATCTAAATGATTCTCTGATTCCAGGGGGCTAATGGTGTCCGGGACTGCACCAGGAGAAGTGTTTCCAGCAAGTCAGGGAGGTGATCCTGCCCCTCTGCTCAGCACTGCTGAGGTCACACCTGGAGTACTGGCTCAACGGCTTGGGAACCCAGTGCAAGAGAGAGTTGGATAAACTGGGGAGAGGCCAGAGGAAGCCAAAAATGGGATAATGGGACTGGAGTGCCTCTTACAAGAGGAGAAGCTGAGAGAGTTGGCACTCTTTACCCAGCCATCAGGAGTGCCAGGTCCCAGAGTTCTGGGGGAAAGGCTGAGCAAGGAACACGCACGCTGGCACAGTCCACCACACTAAGCACTTCTCGAGTCCATCATCAATCGCTTTGGCTACAATGGTGCTGAGAGAGACAGTGCTGAAAGCGTAACCAAATCCAGAATGCACAACAGCTACTCCCTCCTCATCCACCAACACCATCGTCTTGTTGGAGAAGGCCTGAAAGGTGCTTCAGCAGCATTTCCACTTCACAAGCCCATGCGGACCATTCCCATGCTGATGTTTCATCCTTCACAGGATTGGGAATGGTTTCCAGACCGATTTGCTCCATCACCTTTGCAGGAACTTAGATGAGGCTGAGAGGCCTGGAGGTCCTCACATCCTCCCTCCTGACAATGGCACTCTCCTTTCCTTTCTCTTGCAGTCCATAGAAACCTCTCCCAATCACCGTGACGTGTCCAAGGTTATTGAGAGTGGCCTCACAGGGACATCAGCCAGCTCCCTCAGCACTCGGGCAGGCACCCTCTCACTTCCCAGGCAGGTGGGTCCCTCCAGGTCCTTTGACTCTGCCTTGGCATTGTCCTCCCCCACGGACACAAGTCTTCCTGGCTCTGGACACTCCAAATGGTCTCAGAGCCCTGAGATTCCTGAAAGCCACTGTCGGAGAATGATAATGACGGACAGCACGCACTTTGTGAAAGGATAACGCAGACCTTTAATCAGTGCCACAGCAAGCCTTATATACCCTCTGTCTCTCAAGCAGTGATTTTCCACTAAAACAGCACCTTCCCATTATCTTATCAGCTCAGCCTCTACTCCCTGTATTTCCCAGCGCTTGTCTGTTATTTCCCAGCGCTTGTCTGCTATTTTTTAACTGGCGGTTTTCTTTCTCCCGTGTCTTCTGCAGCTGCTCACGGATCCCACGGCTTCTTGCTTACCAAAGCGATTATGTCTTGAATTTCTGGTGATCCCTGAATTTCTGTCGGTGATCGATCGCCAGCTGTTCCCACAAGCCACTACTGCCTGCAAAGAGACAGTCAACCCAGATCCCTGCCAGATCCCCTCTGCTTGACTTTCTGCTTCCTCAAGAGCAACCATCCTGGAGCCTGAATGAGCTGAGCTCAGAAAATCAAGCAGCTCTCCTAGACCCCTCCCCTGTCCAGGACCAGAACCCAGAGGATTCTTCCAAGCACTTCGCTGAAGAGACCACCTTCTGCTCTCTGGGAGGCCAGGGCTCCAGTGCTGCTTTTGCATTGCTCTCTCCTCTCTGGATTCTGTCCTCAAACCCTTCATGATCACTGCAGCCCAGGCTGACCCTCACCTCCACATCCACCACCAGTTCTGCCCCCAATGAAGTCTTCCCCAGCGCACTCCAGAAACCTGATCGACTCCTTGTGCCCTGCTGTGCTGTCCCACCAGCCAACACTGTGTGTGGTTCACGTACCCCATGAGGACCAGGGCCAGTGATCGTGGGGCTTCTTCCAGCTCTCTGAAGAAGGCCTCCTCTAATCCTTGCTCCTGCTCAGGTGATCTGCAGTAGCCTCCCACCACAAAGTTCATCTGCGCTCTAGCTTATTGCTGGCTCACTGGACATCCCCCAGCAGAGCTCCACGCACTCCAGCTGCTCTCTCACAGAAAGGGCAATTGCCCCTCGTTCCCTTCCCAGCCTCTTTCCTACACAGCCTGGCTTCACCCACCACAGGACTCCTGGGAGCTCCCACACTGCAGCTCCATCAGCCCATCGCTCCGCAACCAGGCCACAGAGGAAAAACTGGGCCCGGATGGACAGGAGCTCAGGCAGCTCTGGTTGGAAGGGACATCAAAAGATCATCTGGTCCAATCTTTCACAGGAAAGAGCTTTTCTCACACCCTGTCCACTTGCAGCTTGGAAACTTCCAGTGATGGGGATTCTCTCATACCCCTGGGAAGGTTGTTCCAGTGAATGACTGTTCTCACTCTAAAAAGATTCTTTCTTGTATCAAGATGAGCCTCTCCCAGTGTGACTTTGACCTGTTAACCCCTTGTCTTCTCCATGTGGCTCCTTGCGAAGGATGAGCCTCTGTCTCCTTTATAAGCCACCCTTTAAGTACTGGAATACCGTGATGAGGTCATTCTCTCCTCATAGGGCAGGTTCTCCAGCCCTTTGATCATCTTTGTGGCTGTTCTTTGGACCCTCTCCAGTCTATCCGTGTCTGACTTGAATTGTGTGGACAAAGTGGGGTTGGGCCACAGGGCTGAGAGGGCACACACGGGTTGTAGCAGCACATGTCTAAGGGTTGACATGCACCTGGCAGAGAGGGCAGAGAGGAAGCAGAGCACAGGGGTGGATGAGGAGCAGCCCGGTTACATTACCAGAAGGGAGCCAAGGCCACTGCTGAGTGGGGAGTTGGGAGCTGTGCCTGGAGTAACACGGCTTTCATCACCCTATAAAGAGCAGCCTGGCCTTCCCCTGGGATGTTGTTCCCACTTCCCTCTGTCATGACAAGAAGATACAGACCCCAGCATAGGACAGAGGAATATCAGCTAAGAGGTTCATTGAGGGACATTCTCACTGCAGAACAGCAGAAAAGGTTCACACCCACCTAGTTCCTGAGGAAAAGGAGGCAAGAGAAGTGGATGAGAGGCACTTGCGGTGCCTCTGATACCTTGGTGATGATCCCCCTAATCTCAATCCAAAGGTGTTTGACAAAACTTTTCTGGTCCCATAGCTCACGTCCATACACTCAAATTTCTCTTGTACGTGAAGAGCAACTCCAATTCCTCTTCTTCCCTTCCGATCTTTCTGAGAGAGTTTGTAGCCATCCATGTGCATCCATTGTGCTCTTCCAGTCATGTGAGACTTCCTACCAAGGTTCTGTGATTCTTAGGATATTACAGCTCTCAGACTGGGCATGGAGCTCCAGTTCCCCCTGTTTGCTGCCCAGACAACATGAATTGGTGTACATGCACTTGAGGTGGATGAACTTAGGGTTCCTGACTTTGGAAAGGCTTGGGGAGCATTTCTCGTTGCTCAGATAGCTGTGCGTATCCTCTCTGTTGCGTATGGATATGCAGATGTCACAGCTTTGGGCGCTACTCACCAAGGTCATGAGTTTAAAGCACAATTCCCTAAGTCAGATAATCTGCTAGTAAAGATCCTCCTGCCTCTTCTGGATAGGTAGGTCCCAACTCTGCCGAAGAGGCTATATTCATCAAAGAATGTGATCACAGAAACCAAAGCCCTGGCAACGACACCAGAAGAAAAAGATCACCTTGGCACCTGTCCCTTTTACTTACACCCCCATGAACTGTGAAGTCCTGCTTGGAGTTGCCCAGTTTTGTAGGACTGTCAAGGGTTACGGCTGGGCCAGCCACTAGAGGAATGTCACAGGTTCTCTGTGGAGGGGAAGAGAAGGGGAATAAGGGAGAGAGACTCATGGATTTGAAAAGAAAACTAAAAGTGCTTTAATAAAAATAGTAACAATGACATGAAATACATAAAAAACCAATACTGAACCCAACCCCTCTGATGGCACCACGGCCTGTCACCACTGATGCTGTGGGCGGGTGCTGGGGAAGGACCAGGCTGGGCTCAGCAGCAGAGGGGAACTGGATGTAGGAGCTGGATTCTGGAACTGGATTCAGGAATGCACAGATTGGGATCGAAGGCGGAATGGACAGAGTCCTCCTCGGACACCAGCCATGGAAGAAGAGCTTGACCCATGGGACCCCTCAGTTTATACCAGATATGACATCTCTGGGATGGAACACCTGGCTGGTCAGGGCAGGGTCACCTCTCCTGCCCACACATCCTGCAGCTGCGGCCTCTCCCTTCCTGGCCCCCACCATGGGACACGGGGTCCAGCAGTGCCCTTGGTCTGCCCAGCAGCAAGTGTCAGCCAGAGCCTTTGTGCACCCCAACCCCTGGCCCTGACTGTGACCATCCGGCGCTGTCACTGCCAGGAGCAGCCGCTGTCTGCACAAACCTGCCGTGACCTTCAGAAAGTGCCATCACGGAGCAGAGACTGAGCGGGGCGGTGGAACCCCTGACGAGGAGGAGTTCTGTTCTAACTCAGACAAGGACAATGACCATGTCATTGGTGCCCACATGGAAAAGACGTAAGGGATAGGAGTCTGTGCTTTTTACCAGCGGTGTTAGTCTCTCTGAGACATCCTGGATCCCAGCTCCTGACAAGCAGCAAACTTCCCTTGACTGCATATGAGGCCCACAGACGGATGTCTCTGTGGCCCTCAGCAGTCACCCACTACCAGCAGTCACCGCGTCCTTTGGTAGCTTTTAGTATATGCCGCGGGTGCCGTTTCTCCCTGCAAATCTGGGTCATTGGTTTTGTCCTCTGCCATGGCTGGTACTTTGGAGGAAGGGGAGTAAAGGGTTATCCTGTCCCCACGGCTCACCAGAGACCATGGTGCCTCTTTCCCCAAGGTGCTGTCTGGTTGCTGTTGACTCCATTGCCGTCTTGCACAGCCAGTTCATTGGGGTGGCTCCAAGGACACCAAGACAGAGACAGCTGCAGTGAGGGAAAGGAATAAAGGCATGATCACTCCAGTGAGCAAAGGTCAGAGCAACGCTGGTGGGGCACTGTGATGACGCTGGACTAGTGGGAGGACTGAATCCTTCTCTTTGAATGTGGTGGTTTAACCCCATCCAGCAACTAAGCACTACACAGCCACTCGATCACTTCGCCCCCCAGCACGACGGCAGAGAAAATCAGTAAAAAAGTAAAATTCCTGGGTTGAGACAAAGGCACTTTAATAGGACATAAAAGGAAGAAAATAATAATTTCTTGGTGCTGCTAGTGCTCGTCCCAGATGGGAGCCCCCTGAGCCCACCTCCACTGGGCAACCCCAAGCAAAGGTGGTCCCCACTATGCTCCCTCCACTCCGGCCCCACACCCTACTCCTCCACACACTCCCTCATGCTGACACTTCTCCACCCACTTCTTACTTTGCAAGGACCTCCCAGACCACCGAAGCAGCAAAGGCCCTACGGGGCTCTAAGCAGGTGAGATCTGTGTTGTCCTTGGTGCAGAAGGTGTGGTCAGATGTGCAGGCTCAAGCCCCCCAGCTCATCCTCCAAAACTCATGTGCACAGGACTCAGCAGGGACCAGGCTGTTGGAGCTCCTCAGCAGAGCAGGGACACCTCGATCTCTGTGCATATCCTACTCAGGAGGAGCCCAGAGCTTCCCCTAGGACATTGGCAGCTGTGGGATGGGACACCTACTGAGCCCTCAGAAAGTGTCACTGCCTTAACTGGTACCACCATGTTAGGGAAAGCTGCTGGTTCAACACATTGTGTGAATCCTTCCTCTCACCTTTCACACCTGCTCCAACATGGCCCCTTGGAGAGGGAATCCAGGACAGGCAAGGGAAGGGGAGTAGAAGAGGGTAGAGAAACCCATGGAAAGCGGAGGCGTGAGGCTGGGAAAGGAAGAAGGGGGATGCAGGGCCAGGGTGGCCTAGAGGTTCACTGAGAGCTGCCCCAGCATCGCAGGACATGGGGGTTCCCTACGGCCCAACAACACGGAGGGCTGGAGTGTTATGCTGGCCCAGGGCATCCTCCTTATCCTCATTGGTGGGGTCTGCCACAAAAATCCTCAGTGGAATCCTGAGTGGATCCTCACTGGCCCTCAGTGTGCACACATGAACATACATGCAAATGATGCCAGCATATGTTCGGAGGAAAAGATGCTCGGCAGCTCAGCTCCTGCTGCTCACTATGCTGGGGCTTCCTAAACAACAAGAGGTTTCCAACCTCATTTCGACTCTGGGTTTCCATGTTCAAATCTCAGTCTTTCAATGCACCCCGTACTTCTTCCTAAAACACTTCCTTTGTTGCTTTCTGCCTGTGGAAGACACTGAGAAGAGTGGAACAAAATGTTCATGAGTTGTGTGTGTGTTTCTGAGAGACTCTCCTGCTGCACCTCAGGACCATCCTATACCTTTCAGGAAACAAGAGACCAGACTATACCTAAGAAGTCTTCTTGCAGCCAATGACACAAGTCCTGGCTGGATTTAACAATCCCCCTTCTTCTGCTGCTCTGGCTGTGCCCGTGTTTCAAGCCCTCTGCCCTTGGCCCAGCTCTCTGGTGCTATAGAAAGAGGCGGCTGGGTCTGTAGCTGATGGCGAGAACATTTCCAGAACAACTGGATCCTGGAGGTGTCTGCAGAGTTGGTGAGCCAGGTCTGGAAGGATGCAGCAAGGTGCTGGAGTCCCATGAAAGGATCCTGCAACGCTCTGTGCTGCAGGGCTGTGCCAGGAGTCTGTCGGATCCAGTCCCAAGCGTAGCTGCTGGTGGTGATGGGTACACCAGAGATGTCCCTGCTCACTGCAGTGCAGTTGGGTAGATGATTTGAAAGGTCCCTTCCAACCCAAACCCTTCCATGATTCAAAGAAATGCTGTGAACTGTCCCCAAAGCCCATTTTCCACTGGCCCCTGTGCCTCTGGGAAGAGAGGAAGGGAAGGAAGGAGTGAAGCTGAGCCTGGGAAGAAGGAGGGCAGGGAGGGAGGAAGGTTTCTTTAGGGTTGGGTATTTTTTTTCATTATTCTCACCATTCAACTCAAATGTAACTGGCAATAAATAAAAATTGCTCAAATTAAACGAGTGCAGGAAAGGGCAGGAACAGCTGCAGTGCACAGTGATGGCACCTCACTGTCTGCCAAGAGCCCTGAGGGCCCCCCGGCCCCAGCACTCTCCTGCCCAGCAGCTCCCACACCCTGCGCCGGGCCCCAGCAGGTTTGTGTTAGAGCTCAGCTGGGTTTCCTGCCAACGTGCAACAGCACAGAAGTAGCGGGCAGAGTCCCGGGGTTGCAGGGACCGCAGGGAAAGGGAAGACACGGAACGGGAATTGTCCCGGGACACTGTGGCTCGATCCTGCACTGACTGCCCGAAGTACTTATCACTACGTGAGAGACCGATGGATGACACCCACTCCAGACTGTCACCGGAAGCCTGACGGTACCACCGAATTGTATAATCCTTGAAGGTGAAGCCGGTTCCGCGGCAGGTGAGGGTCACGGATTCCCCGGGCGCTCGCAGCCCTCCGCCGGCCTCCAGCAGCCTCGGCTGCGCCCACAGCCCTGCGGACGGAGAGCGCAGGCAGCCGGGCAGGGCGCGACCACGGACCCAGCACGGGACCCCGACAAAGCCCCCACACAGACCCGCACGCCCCCCAACTCTCGCCCGACAAAGCCCCGACACCCACCCAATGCCCCGCCTGCCCTCCCCGGCCACCACACGCGCCCGCTGCCCACACCGACCCCCGACCCACGCCCCGAAAGCCGCCCTCGCCCGCGGCCTCCGCGCCCACACCAGCCGCGCCAGCGCTGCCCTCCCCGACCGCCTCTCACCTGCCGGCCCCGCCGCCACACACAACGCCACGAGCCACGGCCCCAGCCCGCACGCCATCGGGCCCTGCCGCGCCGCCAGCCGACCCCGAGCCGAGCGCAGCCGCGCTCCCACACGCTCCTGCCCGACCCGACGCCTCGGACCCTGGCCGGGACACGAGCCGCGCCTCCCACCCGCCCCAACACACCCGACACGGCACGGCACGGCCAGGCCCCGCGCTGCCGCGGCCCCTTCGCGGCAGCACAAGGGCGGGGGCGGGGCGGGACGCGGGGCAGGGCCGCCGGCACAGGACGAGCGCGGCGCCCCGCCCGACGGAGCCTCCCGGCCCGCGGCTGCCAGCGCCGCTCCGCCGCTGTCCCGCCTCATGGCCCTGACGAGCGCTGCGGAACGGCGGCGGAGACTCGGAACGGACCCGCTGCGGCCGTTCCCTGTCCCATCGGCATCGACAGGACTGGATTGCTGGCCCACGAGCGTCCCCTCGCAGGACTCGCCCCGGGACCCGCACCCACAGCCCGACCCGACCTCGCTCCCAGACCCCGACCGCCGCCACAAGACACACGGAGGCCTCTGCTGCCACCCGGAGGGAGCTCCACTGCCTGGACAAACGGGCTCGCACGAACGTCCCACTCCTCCCTCCTTGCTCCACACTCCCCCTTCCCCTCTGCCGCTGCAGCCCAACAAGCCCTGTAACATATTTCCCACGTCTTGCACCCTAGTCTTACCATTGTTTCCTCCTGTCCTGCTGGGAACCAGGGACATCGGGCTATGTCTGCCAAGTTGAAGAATCGGTACAAGTGGACAGTGGGAGATACTGGAGGTGAGCTGTGGGTGCTACAGGGACCTGTTCGGGCTCTCAGACACCAAGTGTCCTTGGTCCAATTCTTCCCGTGAAGGGATAGAATCCCACGGACACGGGACTCCACACAGCCAGAACTGCCCCATCTTATGCACTCCCACCTTTTCTCACATTTGTCCTGCCTGTACCCTTGTCACCTCTGTCTGATCTTCCTTCACCCCACTCTACGCTCCCACCAGAGCCCTCTTACTCCCTTGGTGCTCCTCTGGCCTGTGCCAATCCTCAACCCAAAAGCTGAGAGGTGGGAAAGAGCAAGGAGTTGCAATTGCCAGGGCACACTTGAGAGTCTTTTCCTGTCACTCCTGCTAGGACACAAGAAGGTGTCCTTCAGATCTAGTGCGGTGATGCCCAGGGTGCTGCAGTTATGGTTCTCCTGGTGGGAAGGTCTCTTGTGGGAGACTGGCCCTCCATGGATGCAGGAGGTTCACTGGCCTCTTCTATGGGGAGAACAGCCCAAGCTGAGCCCTGCCTGGGCTTGGGGCTGCCCAAACCAAATGGCCTTTGCATGACCAGTGCTACCAAGCAGTTAGCACAACCCCAGGGTAACCCCATCTTCTTCCTCGTCATCGTCATCACCATCATCATCCTATTCATCTTTTTCTTCATCTTCACCATTATTGGATGATGTCAGGGCAGTGTTAGGGGGTGCCTAATGTAATATGTAGAACCTCTTGCCTCATGGACTGCAAGGCTATTGGTCGCTTGGGGGTTTCCTAGTTTTAGTACGCTGTCTTTAGCTTTTCTCTGGACAGTATTTTCCAGAGAAGCTGACTTCACGCTGCCTGGGCTATGGGAGGAGCTCATCCTTCGGCCACACGCAGCACACAGGATACCCTGCCCGGTGCTGAGGCATGAATGTAAAAGCTGCTTCCCTGCTCCTGGGCTGCTCTGCAAAGAGGAGCAAGGTGAGGGTCTGTGGTCTGTCAGGTAGCTGTGTTGAGGGTTGCAGCTGGCCAGGAGCAAAGCAGAGAAATGGTTCCCCCGGCTTTGCCCACAGCCTGGTCAAGACCTCGGCCAGGATGCTGTCAGCCCACCAGCACTGGGTTCTGCACAGTCAGCTCCTGGAGGAACCAAGAGCAGGTGAGGATTGATGCTGCAGCTGGAGGTCAGGTCCAGGGGTACCCATCGGTTCCTTGACAGGCTGTTGTTCTCTCTGTGAGGAACTGAGGAAAGCTGAGTGTCTCAGCTCATCTGCAAACAGCCCTGTGGTCCTGCATTTCTAAGTCCTTGGTCTGAATACCTCTGCTTAGGTGGGGTCTTTGAGAAAAGTAGGGAGGAGATGGGCTGGGAGATGTTGGAAAGCTTGATGTAAGAAGGGAGGATCATTTCAGGGATGGAGGCACTGCCAACTTGGGGAGATGCAGAGCCTCACCCCTCCTGTGCTGTTCTTGCTGCTGCAGATTTTGCACGAGCCGAAATAGGGCTTAGCTTAACGTGGTGCTCCACAGCACAGTAATACATCGCAGCGTCCTGGAGAGAGACAGTCGCGATTTCTAAGGGGGCTGTTTTATTTTCGTAGACCCCCATAGAGAACTGGCCATTGCGGAACTTGACTGTCCCTGGAGCACTAGATGCATCCAGGACATATTGCAAGGTTTTCCCCGGGAGCTGACAGTACCAGAAGAAATACAAATTGTTGACGCTGTCTTTGCTGGTGGACTGGCAGGGCAGAACCACCCGCTGCCCAACAGTAGCTGACACCTCGGGCAAGAATTGCTTCTGGGGGTCCCCTCCAACAAGACCTGCAACACAGGCAGAAATGTGTCAGTGGAGCAGCTCACCTCCTTCCCTCCCACTCTCTGTGTTTAAGGCTGTGTTTCCCTCAAAGCTTTCCGTCTTTCCAAAGGAATGGAAAGTTCAGAGATCTACTTCCATCACCCCTCTGCATTCCTCTCTCACCTCATCATCCTGTCAGCACGACCTCCACATCGCCCACTAAAAACTGTGGGAGACAATAGGAAGCACACGAATACCCCCACCTGACTGGAGCAGCAGGACACATGCTGGCACTTTCTTGTGTGCTCTTTGTTGGTGGGAGGGCTTTTGAAAACACAAGGGCTCCTCACAACAGCCTTCGGGGCTCTGGGAAACACAGCTGCAGTGCTCATCTCAAAGGGTTTCAGGTTTCTCTAGTTCAGCCTCTGTTGTTTTGGAAGCAGCTGTTTGGTGTTTCTCCACTCATGAGGAGTCAGAGACAGGGGGAGGAAGCTGAGAAGGGGGAAAGAAAGGTATTTGAATGGGGGATCCTATAAATTCCTCGAATAGGGGGATAGAGTCCTGATTCTGAGGGGTTGGCTCAGTGCTGGCTGGCTCAGGGCAGGATGGTGGGGTGGGGGGGATGTGCAGCTCCATCTGCAGTGCAGATCAACACCTGTGCAAGGCATCAGGGCAGGGCTTGGGGCTCCCCAGCAGCTGCTGGGAGAGTGAAAAGGAAAGGGAGTGAGACTGGGAGAGGGACAGGAGGCAAAATCCCGGTGTTTGGAGCCAGTGAGTGCAGAAGTGCCAAGGAGTAACCCTGGCACAGGGAACAACTGCTCCTGGGCAGCACCTTTCTCTCTCTCCAGCCTCCTGGCAAACCTGCAGCCTCTGCTGTGTTTCTCATGTTGGTGAGTACTTTGCCAATGGAGAGAGGAGCCTTCACTGCTTTTCATCTCATTCTGCAGTAATGTCCTCCTCTGACAGTCAAGGCTGCAAGGTGAGGTTGGCCCTGGAACTCACAGAGCCTCAGCTGAAACCTGCCCAGGTGGTGCACATGCCCTGGACAAAGCAGCCACTGTCCTTGGAGCACCTGGCAGTACCCACAAGGTACCTGGGCTCACTGCTCCCAGGTGACCAGTGTCAGAAGAAGGAGGGATTTCAGTGCAAGAGGTGATGGTGCAGGTGCCTGCAACAGACTGCCCAGCTGCTGGGAGCACCTTGAGAGCCACCATGGGAAGGAGCTGTTTTGGTGCAGTGCCTCTGGGAGGGCAACAAGGTACCCAGGCTTCCCCCTTCCATCAAGGAAAACCTCCCAGCAGGGAAGGAGAAGATATACAGTACTTTTTGTTGTTGTTGCACAAAATAAAAGGCACGGGAGCAAACCTCAAGCTCTTCCTGGATGGGATCTGTGCAGCAGGTCTTGGGAAAATGCACCGGGCTCTGTCCCATGCAGGATGAATGCAGAGTTCCCAGCATCTGCAGGGAGGAAGGGTTTACCTGCTATCCCTACTCCTCTGCTTATTCTGTCTTTCTAAACCAGACATTTTACTATGACATTTGTTGTCAGGTCTTTCTTTCTGAGAGCTGGAAAGGACCCTGCACCACATCTCTCCCCATGACCCCTCCCTGGAGTAGAGCTGGAGGAGGCAAAACAGGCCAGCAGGATTTTCCTGGCAGCAGTGTTAGGTGGGATAGGGTCATACCCAGCAGAGGGGCCACTCCTTGCCAACAGGGCCACAAAAAGACCCAAAGGTGCGATCCCCACTGGCATCATTTACTTGACTCATCCAGGGTGTGAGCTGAATTCTCTGCCCACACTCACATGTTTTGCTCCAGAAATGCTTGGGCCTTTCATCCTGTCACACAAAAGATGCCTTCACTGGGAATGTGCCTAGCATAACGCAGGAAATGGGAAGACAGCAATTCAGGAAGCCCAAACACAGCCCACAGCAACAGCTGGGATGTTTTGCATTCAACATGAGCTCCTCAGAAAGTAATCACCTCTGCCAGGGCCAGGAAAGGTCCTTGATAAAAGCCAGCCCAGCTCCTCACCCTCTCATCCATTTCTCTTGCCTCCTGCTCCTTGAGAAGAAGGTGAGTCTGAAGGCCCTTCTCCTTCTCCACTAGCTCTAAAAGGAGTTCTCACCTCAGTGGACATCTTGGCTGACACCAGCTTTGTCCTCTGCTGGATCTTGGGGCTGCTTGGCATGGCAGAGGCAGACAGTCAGACAGGGAGGGACACTGGGCCTGTAATGAGGAGACTCAGGGGCTAAGCAAGGGCTGGTTTTGGGGTGCTGTCAGGGTGAGGCAAGAAGCTCTCACAGATCTCTGAACAGCCTCTACCTTCCGACCCTGCATGTGCTTTAACTCCTGCCTCAGACCCATCACCAGGAGCAGGCTGCAGGCCCTGAGCGTCCCCTTGCGGTACCTTCCCTGCGACCCGCACCCCCAGCCCACCCCACCCTCGACCCCATCCTATGACCAATGCCACAAGACAAACAGACGCCTCTGCTGCCATCCGGAGGAAGCTCCACTGCCTGGAGAAAATGGCTCACGGGAATGTCCTGCACTTGGACAAGGGCAAGAGCCAAGTCCTGCCCCTGGCCAGGAAGAACCCCGTGCCCCAGGGCACGCTGGGGGCTGCTCCCATGGAAAGCCGATCCCGGTAGTCAAGAACTTGACAACGAGCCAGGAATGTGCCCTTGTTACAAAGGTGTGTTCTTCAGGGCTCACAACTGGGGTCTGTTCTGTTAACATCTTTATCAGTTACCTGGATAAAGGGATCAATTGCACCCTCTGCAAGCTTGCAGAAATCAGGGAGCTGGGCCGAAGTGGTGATCTGCTGGAGGGTCAGGAGGCTCTACAGAAGGATCTGAACAGGCTGGAGCAATGTGCCGAGGCCAATGGGCTGAGGTTCAACAAGGCCAAGTGCCAGATCCTGAGTTGGGTCACAACAACCCCCTGCAACGCTGCAGGCTGGGGGAAGAGTGGCTGGGAAATGTCCAGGGGAAAGGTGCTGAGGGGAGGTTGGTCAACAGCAGCTGACCATGAGCCAGCAGTGTGCCCAGGTGAGCAAGAGGCCAACAGCATCCTGCCTTGAATCATACATACTGTGGCCAGTAGCACCAGGGCAGGGATCGTCCCCCTGTACTTGGCACTGCTGAGGCCACGCTTTGAACCCGGGGTTTTGGGCCTCTCGCTCCAAGAAGGACATTGAGGTGCTCGAGCGCATCCAGAGAAGGGCAGCGAAGCTGGTGAAGGGTCTAGAGCCCAAGTCCTTTGAGGAGCTGCTGAGGGACCTGGGGGTGTTTAGTGTGGAGAAAAGGAGGCTCAGGGGAGACCTTCTCACTCTCCACAACTCCCTGACACAAGGCTGGAGCAAGGTTAGGTTCAGTCTTTTCTCCCACGTAACTAGTGATCAGACAAGAGAGAATGGGTTCAAGTATCACCAGGGAAGGTTCAAATTGGGTATTAGGAAAGAGATGTCAAGCATTGGAACAGGCTGCCCAGGGAAGTGCTGGAGTCCCCCTCCCTGGGGGGATTTAAAGGATGTGTTGATGTGGCACTCAGGGACCTGGTTTAGTGGTGGACTTGGTGGGGGTTACAGTTGGAGTCGGTGATGTGAAGGGTCTTCCCCAACCTAAATGATTCCCTGATTCCAGGGGGCTAATGGTGTCTGGGACTGCACCAGGAGAAATGTTTCCAGCAAGTCAGGGAGGGGATCCTGCTCCTCTGCTCAGCACTGCTGAGGTCACACCTGGAGTACTGGCTCAACAGCTTGGGAACCCAGTGCAAGAGAGAGTTGGATAAACTGGGGAGAGGCCAGTGGAGGCAAAGACAGTGATAATGGGACTGGAGTGCCTCTTACAAGAGGAAAAGCTGAGAGAGCTGGCACTCTTTACCCAGCCATCAGGACTGCCAGGTCCCAGAGTCCTGGGGGAAAGGCTGAGCAAGGAACGCGCACCCTGGCACAGTCCCCCTCACTGAGCACTTCTCGAGTCCATCATCAATCGCTTTGGCTACAATGGTGCTGAGAGAGACAGTGCTGAAAGCGTAACCAAATCCAGAATGCACAACAGCTACTCCCTCCTCATCCACCAACACCATCGTCTTGTTGGAGAAGGCCTGAAAGGTGCTTCAGCAGCATTTCCACTTCACAAGCCCATGTGGACTGTTCCCATGCTGACTTTTCATCCTTCACAGGATTGGGAATGGTTTCTAGACCGATTTCCTCCATCACCTTTGCAGGAACTTAGATGAGGCTGAGAGGCCTGGAGGTCCTCAGATCCTCCCTCCTGACAACGGCACTCTCCTTTCTTTTCCCCTTCTGGCAGCCCATAGAAACCTCTCCCAAACACCGTGACGTGTCCAAGGTTATTGAGAGTGGCCTCACAGGGACATCAGCCAGCTCCCTCAGCACTCGGGCAGGCACCCTCTCACTTCCCAGGCAGGTGGGTCCCTCCAGGACCTTTGACTCTGCCTTGGCATTGTCCTCCTCCACGGACACAAGTCTTCCTGGCTCTGGACACTCCAAAAGGTCTCAGAGCCCTGGGATTCCTGAAAGCCACTACTGCCTGCAAAGAGACAGTCAACCCAGATCCCTGCCAGATCCCCTCTGCTTGACTTTCTGCTTCCTCAAGAGCAACCATCCTGGAGCCTGAACGAGCTGAGCTCAGAAAATCAAGCCGCTCTCCGAGACCCGTCCCCTGTCCAGGACCAGAACCCAGAGGATTCTTCCAAGCACTTTGCTGAAGAGACCACCTTCTGCTCTCTGGGAGTCTAGGGCTCCAGTGCTGCTTTTGCATTGCTCTCTCCTCTCTGGATCCTGTCCTCAAACCCTGCATGATCACTGCAGCCCACGCTGACCCTCACCTCCACATCCACCACCAGTTCTGCCCCCAGTGAAGTCTTCCCCAGCGCACTCCAGAAACCTGATCGACTCCTTGTGCCCTGCTGTGCTGTCCCACCAGCCAACACTGTGTGTGGTTCACGTACCCCATGAGGACCAGGGCCAGTGATCGTGGGGCTTCTTCCAGCTCTCTGAAGAAGGCCTCCTCTAATCCTTGCTCCTGCTCAGGTGATCTGCAGTAGCCTCCCACCACAAAGATGATCTGTGCTCTAGCTTATTGCTGGCTCACTGGACATCCCCCAGCAGAGCTCCACGCACTCCAGCTGCTCTCTCACAGAAAGGGCAATTGCCCCTCGTTCCCTTCCCAGCCTCTTTCCTACACAGCCTGGCTTCACCCACCACAGGACTCCTGGGAGCTCCCACACTGCAGCTCCATCAGCCCATCGCTCCGCAACCAGGCCACAGAGGAAAAACTGGGCCCGCATGGACAGGAGCTCAGGCACAACCCTGCCCTTCACCCTACAGTCTCTGAAGCTCCCAGAATAGAGCCTCCTGCACCATACACGCTCTCAGCTCTTCAACCACACTTCCCTTCACTGCCTTTCCCTGCTAGCGCGTCAAAGGCCTGTTCCCTGCACCTGCCACTGCGAGACACCAACAACACTCTCGGTAGCAGCTGCTGCAAAGAAACGGCAACAAGTCTGTATTCTCCGTCCGCGGGTTTTTGACCCACCCTGCTGCAGAGCTGCTCCGGGGTGAGGCGAGCAGCACAGTAATACACGGCTTCATCCCCCTGCTCTGCTGCCAGGATCCGCAGTGTGCATCTGTTCTGGGAGCTCTCCACTGATCCCTTAAAGCGACCCTGGAGTCCTTTGCCATAGGCGTCACCTTCCCGGTAAATCCAGTCCAGAGTGCCACGTGGGCCCTGCCGGTACCAGAACATGTAGTAGCTGCTCATGCTCGCTCCCCTCATGCTGCGTTGGAAGGTGACTCCATCGCCAGCTCGCACGGCCTCTTCCCTGATGTGTTGCTCCAAGGCCGGCTGGCCAGAGACTGCTGCAGAGAGGAAGGACAAGCCACGATCACTCCAAGAGTCGGCAAAGGTCAGGGCACTGCTGGTGGGCTCGTGGCAATGGCACTCGACCAGTGGGAGGACCTTGTCGTTCTCTTTGAAGCCGGCTCACAAAGCTGGGCAGAGGAATAGAGCTGGTACCCGGACTCCGGGCTCACCAGCAAGGACACAGCATGTTTCCCTCCCTCCTTTTTGCTCTCAGACAGGGAACTCTTTCTGATTTTCCCAAGAAAAGCAACAAGTTTTTCATCGGGGGGGACAAACCCCTTTGTCTTTGCCAAGCTGGGATGGTGAGGAACCCACTGCCCTATCCCCAAAACTGCTCTGCAAGCACACGGGACCTCTCACAGGCAGGGGGGGCTTGGGCCCCCTCTGCTGCCATCCTCCACCTGCTCTTTGCAAGATGGGCTGCAGCACCCCACGAGCAGAGGGTCCGCTCCAAGTGCAAAGCATTAGGCCCCAAGATGTGGGAGCAGCAGGTGGGTGCCCTGCCTGCCCCCACACTGCAAAGGAGTCAGGCTGGACGGAGGTGCCTGGCTCACGGCTGGGAGAGGTCGAGGCCTCCTCCCGCTGTTCTCCACAGGGATGGGTGAGGAGGTCGAGCCAGGAGAAAGTCAGGCTGCAAGCGGTCACCACAGCTCCACGGAGCCGTGCACAGCACCGGGGCACACTCCGTTCCTGGGGGGAGCATCACCCCTTCCTGACACCTACCTACAATGGCCAAGAACTCCACGCACACGGCAGTCCACATGGCCAGGCCCACTCGCTCTCGCCTCTCTCCAGCTTCTCGCTGCCTGCAGAGCAGCTCTGCCCACATCTGCCCTGGCTCTGCCTGTGTCACTGCAGACACTCCTAGTCCCTCCCTCGGTCCATGACAACAGCAAAGGCGACAGGCGGGGCTGCAGGAGCAGAAGCACTTGATGCTGCTGGGACACTGCCGGGGGTCTCTCCCCCTGCAGAGTGTGACAACAGAGCACCCGCTTGGCAGCAAACCTCTGCTGGGCAGAAGGGGATGCGTTGCTCGAGAGACACCCCGATGTTCCCCTGACAGAGAACCACAGCAGGGAGCTGCTGGGACTTTGGAGCTGGACCTGGGGATGGCGCATTGTCCTTCCATGCTGGCCATGTCCCTTGGTGCTGTTGAGCTGCTGCTCCCGCATGGGACCCCCCTGAGCCCACCTCCACTTGGACAGGGCACCCCTAGGCTCACATGCTCCCCACCCTCCTCCCTGCACCTGTGACCTCCACACAAATCCTCCACTCGCTCCTTCCTGCTGACACTTCTCCCACTGCCTCTTCCCATCCAAGCCCCGCCAGACCTCTCAAGCAGCAAAGGCAGCAAAGGGCAGGGGAGTCCCAGGAGGGGCTTCTGGCTGAAGCTCTGGGCTAAATGTGTAGGCTCAACCTCCTGGACACCCCCTCTCTGTGCTCATCCTGCTCAGCAGGAACCCAGAGCTCCCCCTACGACCACAGCCTGGGACACCTCCTGAGCCCTGACACACTGTCACCCTCTTGACAGCTACCACCATTGTGGGGAGCATTGCCCACCCCACAGTGACCCTCCACAGACTGTCCGAGTCCTGCCCCTCCACACTCCTCTCATGCCTGCTCCAACGTGGCCTCTTGAGAAGAGCATCCAGAGAAGCCCTGGAAAGGGGAGTGGCAGAAGGTAGAGGAGCCCACTGAAACTGGAGCCTTGAGGCTGGCAGGAGGATCAGGGGATGCAGGGCCAGAGGGACCTAGGCTGCACTGGGACACTTGGAGCGGCCGAAACGTGGCAGGACATAGTGTGTTCCCTACGGCCCAGCCCCACGGAGGCCTGGAGTGTTGCTCTGGCACAGGGCACCTCCATATCCCCCTTCATGGGGTCTCCCACAAAAAGCCACGCTGGCCCTCACTGTACCCAAAGGAGCATATACGCACATGGAGCCAACACTAACAACACAACTCAGAGACTCTGCACCATGTCCAGGGGAACAGAGCTTTGCAGCCCAGCTCCTGCTCTTGCACCACTCTAAGGCTCCCGAACAACAGGAGGTTTCAAAACTCTGTTCATCTCTGGATTTCCATGATCAAGTTTTACTTCTTCAATTCAACCCTGTGTTTCTTCTAAAATCACACCCAAAATCTTCTTTCTCGGGGGCTTTCTGCCTGTGGGAGAGCTTGAGAAGAAAGGAAGAAGGTTAACAACATCTCCATGGTTCTGTCTGTGCTGGTGGGAGACGCTGCTGCTGCTGCTGCTGCTGCTGCTGCTGCTGCTGCTGCTGCTGCTGCTGCTGTTGCTGTTGCTGCTGCTGCTGCTGCTGCACCTCTGCGCCTCTTTCTGGGAAAAGCCAGACCACACTGCTCTTGGGACTAGGACTTCAGGTGGGCTCAGAGGCCTCTGCCTACTCCTGACAAAGGGCACAGGCAAGCCCGGGAGACACGGATGAACACACAGAGAGAGCTCAAACAATCTCTTCATATGCCCTACTATTCCCTGAGCTTCTGCTTGTGTTTGCCACGATCCAGCAGCTCCAAACACACATGCTCACAAGCTCTTGCTCCCTTCATAGTCTGGGATCTGTGACAGCAGCACAGAATTCCCTGTTCTACCACAAAGCTCCCAAATCACCCACTGTACTTTCCCCATTTTCTCTGCTCACCACCGAGGGAGCAAAACCCATGGGCTGGACCGAGTGGACCTGAGCCGTGCCCAAAAGGAGAGCAGGACTGTTCCACCCCTCACCAGCTGGGCCAGGACGGGCTGGCTGTGCTACTGGCAACTAACGGGAACAGCAAAACTGGTTTCCAAAGGAGAAGGAATTTCGGGGTGTGAGAAGAGTGAGGATTGGTATGAGACATGGGAAGGCGGCAAGAAAAAGGGGTAGAGAAGAAGGGGACAGAAGCAGTTAAAACATTCCTGTCAGGAAGAAACATTTGAGAACTGTGTGCTGTAACCACAGGACTCTCGAAGAGCAGCACCAAAAGCCTGTGGGACTCTTCAACCCTTGTAGCTCCCTGGACCAGAGCCAGGACCCTGGCAGCAGGTTTGTGTTAGAGCTCAGCTGGATTTCCTGTCTCCGTGCAAACTGAGCAGAAGTAGCGGGCAGAGTCCCCACGATGCAGGAGGTGCAGGCTGAGAGATGCCTCGCACAGGGAATTGTGCCGGGAGGCTGCGACTCGACCCTCCACTGCTGGCCAGGATTGACTCTGTGATGAACAATGGCTTCTCCAGGACACCCACTCGACTTTGCCACTGGGTGCCTGATGGTGCCACCAAACACAACGATTCTCAAAGTCAAAGCCGACTCCGTGGCAGGAGAGCAGCGCAGAATCCCCGTGTGCTCACAGCCTTCCAATGGCCTCCATCAGCCTCAGCTTTGCCCACACCCCTGCGGACAGAGAACGCAGGCACAGTAGAACCATTATACATAGAGAGACTGGGACCATTGCGAGAATAAGAGCAGCTGTCCTAGAACCCGCCCCTGTGCAGGGCCATAACCCATGAGAAGGTTGGACCTTTACACTGTCAGGACACTCTCTCAACTCCTGTTCCACTTGCCATCAACCCAAAGACCCACATCTCTTGCCACGCCACTGCTCTCCAGCCTCTTGGCCCCAGCTTGGACATAGAACCAGGATTACTCTGTCCCAGCTGCAGAATCCAGCACCTGCTCTGGTTAAATTCCACACGGCTGGAGACTGCCCAGCTCTCTGCTCTAGCCAGAGCTCTCAGGAAGGCTTCTCCACCCTCGAGGTGTGAGAAACGAGCAAAACCTCCTAAAAGAGACTCAGGTAAAGACCCCACAGTGAAGCACTTCCTTTTGTTATGTTCCTGCAAGAGCGGGTGTCTAACTTGTCAGAGCAATACACGGATTTTTATACCCTGTTCCCAGCCGCGAAATCCTTCACGCCCTGTCGTCAGAGACAAGCCGTGTGTTCCCAGTTGTGCCTGTGAAAGTAGCGGGTACCCGAACGTCTTTACTCAGCGAGGCTGGGAACAAAAGCGGGAGTGTTTTACAGGTAGCACTTCCCCAGGCTGTTTCCTCCTGGTGTAGTGCAAGAACGCGCTCCATCCCTGCAGGATCATGGGACCATCCGAGGGGAAAGGGAACAGCTTGCGCTTTAGGTCTACCTGAGGCACACGCGTAGCAATCACTCTGGTTTAAACTTTTCACAGGGTATTTTATCCGTTCTACCCAGGCATTTGTTTCTCCATATCCTGTTTCCCTCTCAAAGGTTTGTCTTAAGTCCTTAATTTCAACTACCTTTACTCATTTAGGATCATTTGGAGGGTCCCCCTTTCTATTGTAGGGGAAGTGGCCTCTACAGCTTCTTTTTCCATTTTATTTCTCAAGTTCCAAACTACTATTCTAAATCTACCTACAGGATCTGTTTCTGCCACGTCTACCCCAAGTCCATAGGTCCGGTTTACCCCTCTATATGTTCCATCTGCCCTAACTACTCGTTCTTCCTCTTACAAGAATTCAATATTATCACCGTTCTCCATGTTAACATTGAGTGTGTCTCTCTTTCCCATGCCCCAAAAATCTACGTTTTTCTATGCAACAACTAAATGCTTGTCCAATGACACTCACAAGTAAAACCTCTGCTACAATTACTTCATCGGTTAATAACATTGACCATTTTTGCTTTCCTGTTACGATATACTCATTGCTTTTTCAGTCTGATGTGTAGAGGGTCTTTGGTGGGGTATGCGTGCCACTGTTCATCCTCGAGGGGAGGGTCTGCTGCTCCTTTGAGTCTGCTGTAAGGAGTCCAGCCTTTCTCAGCCGTTCTCACTGCTGTCTCTGCAGTCAGTAGCACCTGAACGGCCCTTCCCAGGCGGGCTGCAGTTTAGTTCCTTTCCAGGACTGGATCAGGACCCACTCTCCGGGCTGGATGGGAAGAACCGCAAACTCAAGCGGTGGCGTTTCAGCTAGAAGTCCTTTATTCCTGAGAAAAGACAAGGAAGACGACAGCCCCAGTATATAGTTCCTACGAAAAACACCCTTGGTTTCCAACTGAGGAAGGCTGTCTCCTTTACCCGTAGAAGGTAACCCACAGAACAGTTCATGGGGTGAAATCCCCCTGTCTTCCCTCAGAGCAGCCCTAATTCTCAGTAGGGCTAAGGGTAAACACTGCGTCCAGGGTAGTTTGGATTCTAGAACCAATTGTGACAATTTTGTCGTTCGGTTCATCCTCTCGACTCTCCCTGAGGATGGGGGGTGCCAAGGAGTATGAAGGTCCCAGGATACCTCTAGGCCCTCCATCATTCTCTGAAGTATTTTAGAAGTGAAATGACTGCCCTGAGCAGAATCTATATTTTCTACTCTTCCATACCTAGGAATAATTTGTTCTAAGATGGTTTTGGCCACTCCAGCTGCGATGGCAGTTACCATCGGGTAAGCTTCTACCCATCCAGTAAGATGATCTACTGAACCAAACGATATTTCAGTTTACCTGTTGGTGGTAATTCAGTAAAGTCTACCTGCAGGCTTTTTTTTTTTACTTTTTAAACCAGGCTCCCTTCCTCCTGAGGGTTGCTTCCTCAGAACCTTTTTGTTTATCCTCCTGCAGGTCACACACACATCGCTCACAAAGTTGCTTGGCCACCGTATAAATTCCTGTACATCTGTATTTTCTCAGAACTAAATCACACAGTGCTTGTCCTCCCCAGTGGCTTCCTGGATGTAAAATGGCCATTCCTTCCCTCAGGGTTTGTTCATTCAACATTTCTCTCCCATCGGGCAGAATCCATTTCCCCTCTGTTCCAATGGCTCCCAGCTCCCTTAACTTTTCCTTCTCTTTTTCTGTGGATATAGGCGTTGCTTTTGGTACAGGTACCTGTGGGGTGACATTATACATAGTCACAATCTCGTGGCCCAACGCTGCTGCTTTGGCTACTTCATCAGCCAGCCCGTTTCCCCTGGCTTGGAAAGAGTTTCCTCTTCGCTGTCCGTTTACATGAACTGCGCAATCTCATTTGGAAGCAATAAATTCTTTAGCACTTGTTTAATTAATTCTCCATGTACTAATTCCTTCCCTTTACTGTTGATTAAACCTCTTTCTTCCCATATCCTTCCAAAAGTCTGTACCACGCCAAAGGCACCTTGAATCAGTGTGAATCGTTCTCTCTTTTCCTTCTAACAGTTGTAAGGCTCTGTTTAAGGGACGTAATTCACATGGTTGGGCTGACCAGGTGTTGGTAGCTGCCTGCTTCTCTTCAGCGGGTGCGTTTTATCCGGCTCCTTTGGCCGCTACAGGCGGAGGGGACTGAGAACCGCTGGTAGCTTTGGGCTGTGGCAGAGCAGGAGGAGCTGCGGGGTCCTGACTTCCACCCCATGATTTCCAGAACTGCACAAGCAGCCGCTGGGGCAGGTTCCGTTCCTCTCCCAGGGGCGCGGAAGGGTTCACTGTGCTGTCCTGCACAGGCAGCAGTGCCGGGGCAGCCGCTTTCCCCGGCTCTCCCCATCTCCCCTCTCATACTCCCGGTGGGGAGGGGGCAGCCCAGCTTGGGGCCTTGACCTGGCTGCCAGACCCTCCTGCTCCCATCGGCGCCGCCGCCCATATCAGTCCATCCTATTTCACACCCCTAAGTGTACACGGCCTGGGCACAGGCAGCCCTGTGCCCTCCTCCCGCCAGCTCTGGTAACCCTTTAACACGGACAGTGCCCGGCTCTGCCCGCTCTGGGGGACGCGTACCCCCAGCCCAATGCGCCGCTCCGGGGGTTCCTGCCCCACAGCCCTGGACATCTCTCCGTTTTAACAACACACCGCACCGCCTTTTCCTCTAAGTTACCCATTTCGTCAGAACTACTGCCACTGCTGTCTCCCATGTGTCCACGTCCCTCTTCCTCGCTGCAGTTCTGGTTCTAGTCCCTGTTTCACCACCTGATCTACTGCAGAAACCATCCTCTTCGCTTTCTGTCCTCACTTTTCCTCCTCCCTCTTCACATACACTTTCTGGGCTTCCCTCAACAAATCTTCCCATGGGTTTTCACTCCAACCATCTATTTTCTGTAATTTTTTTCTGGATATCCGGCCATGCCTTGGTAACAAAATGGATCTTTAAATGTCCCTGGGCTACAGGGTCTTCAAAATTCATTCCCAAATATTTTCCCATTTGATCTCTCAACCGCTGCAGAAATGCAGGCGGCGTCTCATCTCTTTCCTCCTGTGGTTCAAAGGCTTTTGCAAAGTTTTGAGATTTGGGAGCGGCTTCCCTTATGCCTTGTATTATTAACTCCCTTAAATCTCTCATGTTAACTCTATGTTCTGGATTATTATTGTCCCAACTGGGATCAGCATTAGGGAATTTTTGCTCTGCTGGTACTATGCCCTGTCCTGGTGGGTTTCTTCTTTCCCACTCGCGCATAGCAGCCCTCCTAATCATTCCTCTTTCTTCTCCACTAAATAAAATACGCATTATAGACATCATCTCTGGCCAAGAATAGAAGTCTGGCCCTAAAACTTGACCCAGCTAACGAGCCAATCCTATAGGATCTTCAGTTAGAGATTTCATTTCTTTCTTACAACTTCTTATTGCACTACTACTAAGCGGGGTACTTACATATCCCACTTTTCCCATACCAAGGGGAACTTCCCGCAAGGGGGAAACTTTTTCTGTACCCCCCTCCCTTTCTTTCAGATTTTTCTTTTCCTAACGGTAAGGGAAAATTAAAAAGTCTCTTTGACACTGCTCTCAGTCTGGGAAATGTGTTGGGAGGGGGAGCACTAGCCATGGCTCCCCGGGAGTCTTTCCTGACTCCTTTCTTGGGTAAGGAGGTCTGTCACCCCCTCCGACCTGTATTTTGGCCAGAACACAGATGGATCCTTGATGTTTTCCTTTATCCAGATGAAAAAACAATACCGTATCATCTTTTCCTTATCTTTATCCCTTGTACAAGGCGTGTTTTCCCAACGCTCCAAAATGCTCCCTTAAAAGACTGTCTGGAGGGATGTTCCCAGGACTCTCTTCCCCGTCCTGCTTATTTTCCTTAGGCCTATTATTTTTATTCCCCATTCTGATTTCCTGAGACTTTTTCTGTCACTCCGTTCTTTCACTTCGTCCCTCTCCGGCTGTTTTCCTCGCGGAATAACAGAACCGCGGATCCGGACTGCAGCACTCACTTCGTAACAATGGTACGTCTCATTCACTCACACACAAAAAGTCTCTCAGAATGGCCCAACCGCCAAGGTCATACTTTAACAGTCCATTTTCTTACCTTGGTCCGTGCACAGAGTTCCCTGGTTGTCACGATTGTGCCTCCTTTTTTTTTATCCTTCCCCTGTGGTTCACTGGGTCTGCCTTTAAAATTGGACTCAGGATACTAGTCGGTCCCCTGCATAACCTCCGTCAACGATCCACGAGACCGTTGAAATCAACGGGACGCGTCTCCCCGTCCTTCGCTGGCAGAGATTCCCAGGATGACGACTTAGAATCCCGGACGGGCCCCAACTGTGAGAAACGAGCAAAACCTCGCAAGAGACTCAGGTCAGACCCCACAATGAAGCACTTCATTTTATTACGTTCCTGCAAGAGCGGGTGTCTAACTTGTCAGAGCAACACACGGATTTTTATACCCTATTCCTGGCCGCGAAATCCCTCCCTTGTTTCCCCATTGGCTGGGTACTCCAAAGTTCACAGACTAACCCGACACGCCTTCTACATGCCACAGTACATATCAGTTCATGCGTCACATGTCTCATTATTGCAAGATTATGCCTCCCTGGGAGGAGAAGTTAATATTCAATACCCCATTAAGCAAGCGCAGTCCTGCTTCCAAAGACCCCATCCATCCTGAGCAACCCTGGCTGGCAGGTTTAAGGTTTTAGAATCTCCTCTCTAGCACTTTCTCCCTTTAATTGCTCTCTGCTTTCTTTCTTATCCTGCAAGACAACCTCCTGTTTGCCTTATCAGGTTCTTATCATGCAAGAACAACATTCTTTGTCTTACAGAGGGAGTCCACAGCTCCTCCTAGTTTAGGACCATCACACAGTTCCTTAATGGACATTGGATTCCTGCATCCAGATCATTGACAGAAACATTGAAGAGCTCTGGCCCTGACATTCAGCCCTGGGGAACCCCACTGGTGACTGGCCGCCAGCCTGATGGAACCCCATTGACTACAACTCCTTGAGCTTCACCCATCAGCCAGTTGCTCACCTAACGTACTATGGACATGTCTAGCTGTGTGATGGACATTTTGTCCACAAGGATACTTGGAGAGACACTCTCAAGAGCTTTGCTAGAATCCAGAAACACTCCACATCTACCGGCTTCCCTTGGTCAACTCCATGGGGGACCTTGACACAAAAGGACATTAAGTTAGATAAGCAGAACCTTCCCCTCGTGAACCCTTCCTGGCTGTGGTCAACGACTGCGTTGTCTCTCAAGAGGTTTTCAGTAACTCCCCAAATAACCTTCTCCAGAATTTCACCAGGTGCTGAAGTGAGACTGACAGGCCTGGCATCACCAGCCTCTGCCTGCCTTCCTTCCTTCCTTCCTTCCTTCCTTCCTTTCTTCCTTGCTTACCCTCAAGAAATCAGGGACAACATTTGCCAGCTGACAGGCATCTGGGACCTCTCCAGACAGTCAAGGCCATTGGTAACGAATGGCGAGAGGTCCTGTGATAACATCGGGCAGCTCTGCCAGGACCCTGCGATGAATCCCAGCGGGCTCCATGGATTTACATGCATCCAGCTGGAGCAATGCTACTCTGCTCTGGTGAGACCCCACCTGCAGTGCTGGGTGCAGCTCTGGAGTCCTCAGCAGAGGACAGACATGGACCCGTTACAGCGGGTCCAGAGGAGGCCACAAAAATTAAGCAAGGGCTGGAACATCTCTCCTGTGAGGAAAAGCTGAGAGATGGTGTTGTTCAGCCTGGAGAAGAGAGCGCTCCAGGGAGACTTTCTTGTGGCCTTTCAGTACTTAAAGGGGGCTTGTAAGAACGATGGGCACAGTCTTTTTAGCAGGGCCTGTTGCAACAGGACAGGGGGTGATGGATTTAAAGTAAAAGAGGGAGATTTGAACTTGATATAAGGAAGAAATTTTGTAGAATGAGGGTGGTGAGACACTGGCCCACGTTGCCCAGAGAGGTGGGAGAAGCCCCATCCCTGGAGACATTCCAGGTCAGCTTGGACCTCAGGTCTCTGAGCAACCAGACTGAGTAAAGATGTCCCTGCTCACTGAAGTGCAGTTGGGCTCGGTGACCTTGAAAGGTCCCTTCCAACTCAAACCACGTCATGATTCAACGAAATGCTGTGAACTGTCCCCAAAGCCCATTTTCCACTGGCCCCTGTGCCTCTGGGAAGAGAGGAAGGGAAGGAAGGAGTGAAGTTGAGCCTGGGAAGAAGAAGGGCAGGGAGGGAGGAAGGTTTCTTTAGGGTTGGGTATTTTTTTTTTATTCTCACCATTCAACTCAATGTTTATCGGCAATAAATAAAAATTGCTCGAATTAAACGAGTGCAGGAAAGGGCAGGAACAGCTGCAGTGCACAGTGATGGCACCTCACTGCCTGCCAAGAGCCCTGAGGGCCCCCCAGCCCCAGCACTCTCCTGCCCAGCACCTCCCACACACTGCGCCGGGCCCCAGCAGGTTTGTGTTAGAGCTCAGCTGGGTTTCCTGCCTCTGTGCGAACAGCACAGAAGTAGCGGGCAGAGTCCCGGGGTTGCAGGGACCGCAGGGACAGGGAAGACTCGGAACGGGAATTGTCCCGGGTCGCCTCGGCTCGACCCCGCACTGCTGCGCTGTAATCTGTATAGCTCAACGTTGAGCAGTATGACACCCACTCCAGACTGCCACTGGGTGCCTGACGGTACCAGACAATATAATAATCCCCGAAGGCGAAGCCGGTTCCACGGCAGGTGAGGGTCACGGATTCCCCGGGCGCTCGCAGCCCTCCGCCGGCCTCCAGCAGCCTCGGCTGCGCCCACAGCCCTGCGGACGGAGAGCGCAGGCAGCCGGGAAGGGCGCGACCACGGACCCAGCACGGGACCCCGACAAAGCCCCGACACAGACCCGCACGCCCCCCAACTCTCGCCCGACAAAGCCCCGACACCCACCCAATGCCCCGCCTGCCCTCCCCGGCCACCACACGCGCCCGCTGCCCACACTGACCCCCGACCCACGCCCCGAAAGCCGCCCTCGCCCGCGGCCTCCGCGCCCACACCAGCCGCGCCAGCGCTGCCCTCCCCGACCGCCTCTCACCTGCCAGCCCCGCCGCCACACACAACGCCACGAGCCACGGCCCCAGCCCGCACGCCATCGGGCCCTGCCGCGCCGCCAGCCGACCCCGAGCCGAGCGCAGCCGCGCTCCCACACGCTCCTGCCCGACCCGACGCCTCGGACCCTGGCCGGGACACGAGCCGCGCCTCCCACCCGCCCCAACACACCCGACACGGCACGGCCAGGCCCCGCGCTGCCGCGGCCCCTTCGCGGCAGCACAAGGGCGGGCGCGGGGCGGGACGCGGGGCAGGGCCGTCGGCACAGGACGAGCGCGGCGCCCCGCCCGACGGAGCCTCCCGGCCCGCGGCTGCCAGCGCCGCTCCGCCGCTGTCCCGCCTCATGGCCCTGTCGAGCCCTGCGGAACGGCGGCGGAGACTCGGAACGGACCCGCTGCGGCCAGTCCCGGCCCCATCGGCATCGACAGGACTGGGCTGCCGGCCCGCAGCGGCCCCTCGCAGGACCCTCCCTGGGACCCGCACCCCCGGCCCGACCCGACCTCGCTCCCAGACCCCGACTGCCGCCACAAGACACACGGAGGCCTCTGCTGCCATCCGCAGGGAGCTCCACTGCCTGGACAAATGGGCTCGCATGAACGTCCTGCACTTGGACAAGGGCAAGAGCCAAGTCCTGCCCCTGGCCAGGAACAACCCCGTGCCCCAGGGCACTCTGGGGGCTGCTCCCATGGAAAGCACAGTCTCAGGAAAGGGCACAAGGGCTCTGGTGCACAACCAGAAATATGCCCCGGAGGCAAAGAACATTAATGGAATTTTGGGCTCTACTAGACAAAGCATTGCCAGCAGCTCAGGGAGGTGATCCTGCCCCCTCTGCTCTGCGCTACTGAGCTCAGACCAGGAGTACTGGCTCCACTTGTGGGCTCCCCAGCACAGCGGAGACTCGGGCAGACAGGAGAGGAGACAAAAAAGGCCAAGAAGGAGAGAACGGGACCGGAGTACCTCTTCTCTGAGGAAAAGCTGAGCGAGCTGGGACTCTTGCCCCTGGAGAAGAGGAGGCTGCGGGGGGATCTCATCAATGTACAGAAACAGAGGAAGGGACGGTGCCAGAGGACCAGGCCAAACTCTTCTCCGTGATGCTCAGGGAGAGGACAAGAGGCCTGGGCACAGACTTTCTGGCTCTTGGGAGGTGACATGTGCCAGGGTAGAGGGGAAACTGCAACTTGGACTTTGCCACTCTGCGTGGTGAAGGCCAGCTTCCCCAGCCACGGCTACACATCTGCCCAATAGTGGGAAGCAGGGAATGGATTGATTTCTTGCATGGTTTGTGTGTGCAGCTCTGGCTTTACTTCTTAAACTCTCTTTACCCCAACAAAAAAAAAATTCACACTTTTACCCTTCCGATTCTGTGTCCTGTCCCACTCTGTGAGTTTTGCTGCCATCTGGGGACAAGCCTCCACGGTTGGATGGCCACAACATTGTCCTGCTCAGTTTTGCCTATCTCCAAGAATGGAGACCACCTGTCCCAGTCGTGACTGTTGGGGACGGATAATGACGGACTGCACGCACTTCATAAGAGTGATAACGCAAACCTTTAATCAGTGACACAGCAAGCCGTATATACCCTCTGTCTCTCAAGCAGTGATTTTCCACTAAAGCAGTAACTTCCCATTATCTTATCAGCTCAGCCTTACTCCCTGTTTTCCCAGCACTTGTCTGCTACAAGTATTTACAGTCCTTAGCAACTATTTTTAACTGGTGGTTTTCTTTCTCCAGTGTCTTCTGCAGCTGCTCACTGATCCCACGGCTTCTTGCTTACCAAAGCGATTATGTCTTGATTTTCTGCCGATGATCGATCGCCAGCTGTTCCCACAGTGACCCCAAGAGTTACAAAACACTTTGGTTACATTTAAGTGGAATTCCATTTTGTCTTTGTTGCCACGTGTCCTCTCACCAGGTATTGCTGAGAAAACTCTTGCTCCATCTTCCTTGCTACCTGGACCAGTCACTGACACGCACTGACAAATCCTCCTGCAGCATTTTCTTCTCTACACTAAACCAACCCAGTTCCTCAGGATCTCCGTGGAACTCAGACGCTCCCTTCCTCATCTTCATGGCCCTGCAGGGCTCAACAAGGCCAGGGAAAATGCAGGCCCACTGCTGACTGGGGGGGGGGGACTGTGCAACAGGTACCGAATGCGTTATGGACCTCAGTCTTTAATGGCAAGAGCAGTGTCAGGAGTGCCAGGTCCCAGAGTCCTGGGGGAAAGGCTGAGCAAGGAACACGCACTCTGGCACAGTTCCCCTCACTGAGCACTTCTCGAGTCCATCATCAATCGCTTTGGCTACAATGGTGCTGAGAGAGACAGTGCTGAAAGCGTAACCAAATCCAGAATGCACAGCAGCTACTCCCTCCGCATCCACCAACACCATCGTCTTGTTGGAGAAGGCCTGAAAGGTGCTTCAGCAGCATTTCCACTTCACAAGCCCATGTGGACTGTTCCCATGCTGACTTTTCATCCTTCACAGGATTGGGAATGGTTTCCAGACCGATTTGCTCCATCACCTTTGCAGGAACTTAGATGAGGCTGAGAGGCCTGGAGGTCTTCAGATCCTCCCTCCTGACAATGGCACTCTCCTTTCCTTTCTCTTTCTTGCAGTCCACAGAAACCTCTCCCAATCACCGTGACATGTCCAAGGTTATTGATAGTGGCCTCACAGTGACATCAGCCAGCTCCCTCAGCACTTGGGCAGGCACCCTCTCACTTCCCAGGCAGGTGGGTCCCTCCAGGTCCTTTGACTCTGCCTTGGCATTGTCCTCCTCCACGGACACAAGTCTTCCTGGCTCCGGACACTCCAAATGATCTCAGAGCCCTGGGATTCCTGAAAGCCACTACTGCCTGCAAAGAGACAGTCAACCCAGATCCCTGCCAGATCCCCTCTGCTTGACTTTCTGCTTCCTCAAGAGGAACCATCCTGGAGCCTGATCTCAGAAAATCAATCCGCTGTCCTTGAGCTCAAGTCTCCTTCCAGCTCTCACTCACCTCACACCTCCAGCCCCTTCAGGCAACTCAAACAATCTGTTCCTGACTCCCTCATGAAGCAGGAACTGGGCATGCCTTGAAGCTGTGCTCAGTGTGTCCACTCCATGCTTTTTGGCTGTCTCCTGGGCCTCAACTCCAAAGGTTCATAGTCCTGTCAAACAGCCTCATGCTCTCGACACTGAGCCACTGCAAGGTGCGCTGGCAGGTGCCCATGACCTCGACATCCCCTTCTCCTGTAAATGTCTCCCTGAACTCCTCATTTCAAGGCATCACTTGGTAACCCCAGCAGAAACACTTCAGAAGCTCCATGAAATTCTGTGCCTGGAGGACGAGTTTTCCTGTGTGTGTCGGAGCTTTCACAAAGGAACGGGATGTGAAAGCCCTTTGGGTGGTTCTTTCCTAAGAAAGGTTTGGATCAGCAGCTCAGCACGGCAGTCCCTGTGCTCCCAGAGCAGGGGACAGCAGCTGCTCAGGGTTCCCTTGACTCTCCCAGGGGGATGGTCAGCAGCCTGCGGAGAGGCTTCGTGTGCTCCCTGTCAGCAGGGGCCGGTGCCTGAGGCCGGCCCGAGGGCTGCCCGTGGGCAGGAGGAGCTCTGCTGCTCGCCTCCCCGGGCAGAGCAGAAAGTCGCTGCTGCTCACCGGGAGCCAGCGGGGCCGGCGGCTGCCATCGCTTCTTGCGGGCACCGCCGGACCCCGCAATCGCTGCGCTGGCGAGTCGTCCTCTCTGTCTCCGTCCCGGTGGGAGAGCGGGAGTGATTGGGGGGGTGAGGGGCAGGAGAAGGTTTGTGCCCGGTGGGCGGCTCCGGATCAGCGTCGGGGAAATCTCCCGGGGCTGCGGGTGCTGCTGAAAAGAAACGGGATGTGAAACCCCTTCGGTTGTTCTTCCCACGGGAAGTGCCGGTGCGGGGATTCGGAGGAACAGACCCGGGGCTGGGGCCGTGTCCGGGCGGGTCAGGAGGGTCCGCGGGGCCCCGTCGGGCGGAGCGGCAGCGCTCCCCGGCGGGCACAACCGGAGCTGTACCCACGGCACTGGCACCACCTCCGCCGCCCGGCGCCGCCCGCTGCGATTCGTGCCCGGCCGCAGCCCCCGGCTCCTCTCGCCGTGTCTCCCAGCGCGCAGTAATACACCGCCGCGTCCCTGAGCCGGGGCCGGGAGAGCCACAGCGCGCTGGACCGGCGGTTCCCGGCCACCGTCAGCCGCCCCGGAGGGTTCTCCAGCTCAACAGTCCCACTGTAACCGTACGTGATATACGCGAGTTCTCGGCCTGGGAGCTGTCGGTACCAGTAGATATATTCGTTGGACGTTATGTTGGGGTGTGAGCAGTTGATGGCGATGCTGGTGCCCTCGGTGGTCTCTGCCGACGGCTCCTGCTGCACCCGGGCTCTGCCTGCAGCCACTGCGAGCAGAAAGAGAAGAAGAAAATGCCCTCACAAGCTGCTTTCTGGCCAGCCCTGCCTGCTCTGGGCAAGAACAAATGCTGCAGAACCATCGAGGAACCAACAGAGACCAGGAGGAGAAGAGTTTCCAGAGGACGTCGATATCTGCAGTAAGGGGAGTGTCCATGACTAGCTGGTGGAGAGATGAATGCGTGAATGAGAGGTGCAAGAGTGGAGTCAGTGAAGGGAAAAGGGAGGAGAAAGGAAAGAAAGGAAAAATGAAGGAAGGGATAAGGAATGAGTGTGTGTGAGTTGTATGGAAAGGGAGAGAGGAAAGGAAGGGAACAGGGAGGGTTGGACCCAGAACAGAGCGAGGGCTTTGCTGAGGAAACGTGGGATGGGAGAAGAGGGAGGGAGGGATGAGCGGCTTGTTCGGTGAGAGAGGTCGGTGAAGAATCGAGAGGGGACGGCAGCGTCGAGGGACCTGCGGGGGCCACCCCAGCCCCAGCCCTCTTCCCTCATCCACCCCCGCCATCCCCGCGCACCCAGGAGCACGGCGGCCAGAGCCACCAGCCCTGTGTCCCGGAACCGCCGCATCCCGCCGCTCCGACGACAGCGCCTCCGCTGCTCCTTGATAGCCCCGGGTCCCCTGCCCTCCCTAGCCCTCCCTTCTCCTCCAGCTCCGCCCCGGGGCTCAGCCCTGCCCCCGCGCCCCTCGGGGTCTCGCCCACGCTGCCAGCGCTCAGGGGCTCTGCACGGCCAACACTTGGGCTCCTGCCAATCCCCTTCTCGCCCTCCTCCACCAACCACTCCCCCGCAAGCAGAAGCCTGCCCAGCTCCAGCCGCAGCCTGCCACAGCAGCAGGGCCCTGGCCCGGCACACGCAGCAGCTTCCCAGCGCTGGCTGCCAGCTGCGGGGCTGCCAAGAGCGGCCACGCGTTTCCTGCGGCTGCCCGGGAGGAGGCTGAGAGCCTCCCTTCAGCTGCCCCTCGGCAGCCCCAGCCCCAGCCCGAGAATTGGGCTTGAGGCAGAGTGGGGGGAGGACAAATGTGCCCATGGGCGTGTAGGGCTCAGGAGGGGCAGGGTGGTGGCTGGGGAAGCACCGAGTCAGCAGGCAGGTCAGAAGGGACCTCCACAGGTCATCTAGATCATCCCTCTGCTCCTAGCAGATCCTCTTGGATCAGGTTGCTCAAGGAGATGTTCAGTCCATTCTTGAACACCTTCCAGAATGGAGGTGCACAACCTCCCTGGGATACACATTCCATTACTCATTGGTTTTCCTTCTCTATTGCTTTATCAGACCTGGCCATGTTCTCCCTCTGGGGAACTTCAACAGATTACGTCCGTTGTCTGTCTCCTCTGAACAAGTAGTTGGAGAAAGCAAAGATCTCTCCCCTGAGCCATCCCTTCTCCAAGAAGGGCAGGCCCTGTTCTCTCAGCCTCTCCTGGCATGTCAAGTTTTATCAGCCCCCAAACTGACTTAGTGGCCTTTGATGGACTCATTTCAGTACGTTGATATCCTTCCTGGACCAGGAAGTCCCAACGTGGATGCCAGACTCCAGATGTGCTCTCCAAGGGCCAGAGGGGCAGGGTCAACTTCCTGGACAGCACTTGGACTAACAGAGCTCAGGATGCTGTTGGTCCTGATTGCTGCAAATGCTCAGATTGCACCCGCCCCAATGCCCCGCCTGCCCTCCCCGGCCACCACACGCGCCCGCTGCCCACACTGACCCCCGACCCACGCCCCGAAAGTCGCCCTCGCCTGTGGCCTCTGCTCCTATCCCAGCCATGCCAGCACTGCCCTCCCCGACCACCTCTCACCTGCCAGCCCCGCCGCCACACACAACGCCACGAGTCACGGCCCCAGCCCGCACGCCATCAGGCCCTGCCGCGCTGCCAACCACCCCCGAGCCGAGCGCAGCCGCGCTCCGACACACTCCTGCCCCACCTGGCGCATCAGACCTTTGCTGGGGAAGCTGCCACACCTCCGACGGTACCCCAACACACCCGATAAGAACTGACCCACCATGCCCCTGCCCAGCCCCACAGTGCCATGGCCCCTTTGGGGCAGAAGTGAGGGCACAGGACAAGACGCAGGATGCGGTTCAGGGCCACCGGCACAGGACAAGCGTAGTGCCCCACCCTACGGAGCATCCTGGCCTTCAGCTGCCAGCACCGCTCCACCGCCATCTCGCCTCATCGCCCTGACGAGCCCTGCCAAGCACACCAGGGCACTGTAGAGGGGGATCATCACACACAGAATCATCTCGTTGGAAGAGACCTGTAAGATCATCGAGTCCAACTGTTTGCACTGCACTGTCAGGTTCCCTAGACCATGTCCCTCAGGGCCACATCGACACGTCCTTTAAACCCCTCCAGGAATGGGGACTCCACCAGTTCCATGGGCAGCCTGTTCCATGGCTTCACAACCCTCTCTGTAAAGAAGTTTCTCCTGATATCTAACCTAGATCTCCGCTGGTGCAACTTAAGGCCATTACCTCTCATCCTGTCACTTGTTATATGGGAAAAGAGACCAACCCCCACGTCTCTACAACCTCCTTATGGGGAGTTGTTGAGAGCAATAAGGTCTGCCCTTCTCTGAACACACTCCAGCACCTCAAGGTCCTTCTTGACGTGAGGGGCCCAAAACTGGACACAGTACTCAACGTGTGGCCTCACCAGTGCCCAGTACAGGGGAACAATCACTTCTCTCCCACTGCTGGCCACACCAGTGCTGATACAAGCCAGGATGCTCTTGGCCTCTTTGGCCGCCTGGCCACACTGCTGGCTCATATTCAGCCGGCTGACAAACAACACCCCCAGGTCCTTTTCCACTGCCCAGCTTTCCAGCCACTCCTCCCAAAGCCGGTAATGTTGCAGAGGGATGTTGTGGCCCAAGTGCAGAACCTGGCACTTAAACTTATTGAAAGCCATACAGTTGACCTCAGCCCATCAATCCAGCCTGCCTGGCCGACCATACTGTGCTTGATGCACTTCAAGGACACAATTGGCCTTTTTCTCTCCCAGGACACGCTCTCAACTCCTGTTCAACTTGCCATCAACCCAAAGCCCCACATCTCTTGCCACACCGCTGCTCTCCAGCCTCTTGGCCCCCAGTTTGGACATAGAACCAGGATTACTCTGTCCCAGCTGCAGAATCCAGCACCTGCTCTGGTTAAATTCCATACGGCTGGAGACTGCCCATCTCTCTGCTCTATCCAGAGCTCTCAGGAAGGCCGCTCTACCCTCGAGGGAGTCCACAGCTCCTCCTAGTTTAGTACCATCACACAGTTACTAAATGGACATTGGATTCCTGCATCCAGATCATTTATAGAAACGTTGAAGAGCTCTGGCCCTGACACCCCACTGGTGACTGGCCGCCAGCCTGATGGAACCCCATAGACTACAACTCCTTGAGCTTCACCCATCAGCCAGTTGCTCACCCAAAGGACTATGGATGTCTTTAGCTGTGTGATAGACATTTTGTCCAGAAGGATACTTGGAGAGACACTCTCAAGAGCTTTGCTAGAATCCAGAAACACTCCACATCTACCGGCTTCCCTTAGTCAACTTCATGGGGGATCTTGGCACAAAAGGACATTATGTCACTTAAGCAGAACCTTCCCCTCGTGAACCCTTTCTGGCTGTGGTCAACGACTGCGTTGTCTCTCAAGAGGTTTTCAGTAACTCCCCAAATAACCTTCTCCATGATTTCACCGGGCACTGAAGTGAGACTGACAGGCCTGGCATCACCAGCCTCCCAGCCTCCCAGCCTCCCAGCCTCCCAGCCTCCCAGCCTCCCAGCCTCCCTCCCTCCCTCCCTTCCTTCCTTCCTTCCTTCCTTCCTTCCTTCCTTCCTTCCTTCCTCCTCCTCCTTCCTTCCTTCCCTTCAAGAAATCTCAGACAACATTTGCCAGCTGACAGGCATCTGAGACCTCTCCAGACAGCCAAGGCCATTGGTAACGAATGGCGAGAGGTCCTGTGATAACATCGGACAGCTCTGCCAGGACCCTAAAATGAATCCCAGAGGGCTCCATGGATTTACGTGCATCCAGCTGGAGCAATGCTACTCTGCTCTGGTGAGACCCCACCTGCAGTGCTGGGTGCAGCTCTGGGGTCCTCAGCAGAGGACGGACATGGACTCGTTGCAGCAGGTCCACAGGAGGCCACAGAAATGACCCAATGGCGAGAAACAACCCTCTCCTGTGAGGAAAAGCTGAGACATGGTGTTGTTCAGCCTGGAGAAGAGAACGCTCCAGGGAGACTTTCTTGTGGCCTTTCAGTACTTAAAGGGGGCTTGTAAGAAAGATGGGGACAGTCTTTTTGGCAGGGCCTCTTCCAACAGGACAGGGGGTGATGGATTTAAAGTAAAAGAGGGAGATTTCGACTTGATATAAGAAGAAATTTTGCAGAATGAGGGTGGTGAGACACTGGCCCACGTTGCCCAGAGAGGTGGGAGAAGCCCCATCCCTGGAGACATTCCAGGTCAGCTTGGACCTTGGGTCTCTGAGCAACCAGACTGAGTAAAGATGTCCCTGCTCACTGAAGTGCAGTTGGGCTCGATGACCTTAGAGGTCCCTTCCAACTCAAACCATTCCATGATTCAATGAAATGCTGTGAAGTGTCCCCAAAGCCCATTTTCCACTGGCCCCTGTGCCTCTGGGAAGAGAGGAAGGGAAGGAAGAAGTGAAGCTGAGCCTGGGAAGAAGGAGGGCAGGGAGGGAGGAAGGTTTCTTTAGGGTTGGGTATTTTGTTTTTATTATTCTCACCATTCAACTCAATGTTTATTGGCAATCAATAAAAATTGCTCGAATTAAACGAGTGCAGGAAAAGGCAGGAACAGCTGCAGTGCACAGTGATGGCACCTCACTGCCTGCCAAGAGCCCTGAGGGCCCCCCGGCCCCAGCACTCTCCTGCCCAGCAGCTCCCACACCCTGCACCGGGCCCCACCAGGTTTGTGTTAGAGCTCAGCTGGGTTTCCTGCCACCGTGCAACAGCACAGAAGTAGCGGGCAGAGTCCCGGGGTTGCAGGGATCGCAGGGACAGGGATGACTCGGAATGGGAATTGTCCCGGGTCGCCTCGGCTCGACCCCGCACTGACTGCCCGAATACGATGACTGAGGAATCATAGTTGATGTACGACACCCACTCCAGACTGCCAGCGGGTGCCTGACGGTACCACCGAATTCCATAATCCTTGAAGGTGAAGCCGGTTCCGCGGCAGGTGAGGGTCACGGATTCCCCGGGCGCTCGCAGCCCTCCGCCGGCCTCCAGCAGCCTCGGCTGCGCCCACAGCCCTGCGGACGGAGAGCGCAGGCAGCCGGGAAGGGCGCGACCATGGACCCAGCACGGGACCCCGACAAAGCCCCGACACAGACCCGCACGCCCCCCAACTCTCGCCCGACAAAGCCCCGACACCCACCCAATGCCCCGCCTGCCCTCCCCGGCCACCACACGCGCCCGCTGCCCACACTGACCCCCGACCCACGCCCCGAAAGCCGCCCTCGCCCGCGGCCTCCGCGCCCAGACCAGCCGCGCCAGCGCTGCCCTCCCCGACCGCCTCTCACCTGCCGGCCCCGCCGCCACACACAACGCCACGAGCCACGGCCCCAGCCCGCACGCCATCGGGCCCTGCCGCGCCGCCAGCCGCCCCCGAGCCGAGCGCAGCCGCGCTCCCACACGCTCCTGCCCGACCCGACGCCTCGGACCCTGGCCGGGACACGAGCCGCGCCTCCCACCCGCCCCAACACACCCGACACGGCACGGCACGGCCAGGCCCCGCGCTGCCGCGGCCCCTTCGCGGCAGCACAAGGGCGGGCGCGGGGCGGGACGCGGGGCAGGGCCGTCGGCACAGGACGAGCGCGGCGCCCCGCCCGACGGAGCCTCCCGGCCCGCGGCTGCCAGCGCCGCTTCGCCGCTGTCCCGCCTCATGGCCCTGACGAGCCCTGCGGAACGGCGGCGGAGACTCGGAATGGACCAGCTGCGGCCAGTCCCGGCCCCATCCCCATCGCCATCGTCAGGACCGGGCTGCCGGCCCGCAGCGGCCCCTCGCAGGACCCGCCCCGGGACCACATCCACAGCCCGACCCGACCTCGCTCCCAGACCCCGACCGCCGACACAAGACACACGGAGGCCTCTGCTGCCATCCGCAGGGAGCTCCACTGCCTGGACAAATGGGCTCGCACGAACGTCCCACTCCTGTCTTCTTGCTCCACACTCCCCCTTTCCCTCTACCACTGCAGCCCAACAAGCCCTGTAACATATTTCCCACGTCTTGCACCCTAGTCTTACCATTGTTTCCTCCTGTCCTGCTGGGAACCAGGGACATCGGGCTATCTCCGCCGTGCCTTCCAAGATGAAGAATCGGTAGAAGTGGGCAGTGGAAGATACTGGAGGTGAGCTGTGGGGGCTACAGGGACCTGTTCGGGCTCTCAGACACCAAGTGTCCTTGGTCCAATTCTTCCCATGAAGGGATAGAATCCCACGGACACGGGACTCCACACAGCCAGAACTGCTCCATCTTATGCACTCCCACCTTTCCTCACATTTGTCCTGCCTGTACCCTTGTCACCTTTGCCTGATCCTCCTTCACCCCACTCGATGCTCCCATCAGAGCCCTCTTACTCCCTTGGTGCTCCTCTGGCCTGTGCCAATCCTCAACCCAAAAGCTGAGAGGTGGGAAAGGGCAAGGAGTTGCAATTGCCAGGGCACACTTGAGAGCCTTTTCCTGTCACTCCTGCTAGGACACAAGAAGGTGTCCTTCAGATCTAGTGCGGTGATGCCCAGAGTACTGCAGTTATGGTTCTGCTGGTGGGAAGGTCTCTTGTGGGAGACTGGCCCTCCATGGATGCAGGAGGTTCACTGGCCTCTTCTATGGGGAGAACAGAGCAAGCTGAGCCCTGCCTGGGCTCGGGGCTGCCCAAACCAAATGGCCTTTGTGTGACCAGTGCTACCAAGCAGTGAGCACAACCCCAGGGTATTCCCCTCTTCTTCTTCATCATCGTCATCATCATCATCCTTTTCTTCATCTTCACCATTATTGGATGATGTCAGGGCAGTGTTAGGGGGTGCCTAATGTAATATGTAGAACCTCTTGCCTCACGGACTGCAAGGCTATTGGTCGCTTGGGGGTTTCCTAGTTTTACTACGCTGTCTTTAGCTTTTCTCTGGACAGTATTTTCCAGAGAAGCTGACTTCACGCTGCCTGGGCTGTGGGAGGAGCTCATCCTTCGGCCACACGCAGCACACAGGATACCCTGCCCGGTGCTGAGGCATGAATGTAAAAGCTGCTTCCCTGCTCCTGGGCTGCTCTGCAAAGAGGAGCAAGGTGAGGGTCTGTGGTCTGTCAGGTAGCTGTGTTGAGGGTTGCAGCTGGCCAGGAGCAAAGCAGAGAAATGGTTCCCCCGGCTTTGCCCACAGCCTGGTCAAGACCTCGGCCAGGACGCTGTCAGCCCACCAGCACTGGGTTCTGCACAGTCAGCTCCTGGAGGAACCAAGAGCAGGTGAGGATTGATGCTGCAGCTGGAGGTCAGGTCCAGGGGTACCCATCGGTTCCTTGACAGCTGTTGTTCTCTCTGTGAGGAACTGAGGAAAGCTGAGTGTCTCAGCTCATCTGCAAACAGCCCTGTGGTCCTGCATTTCTAAGTCCTTGGTCTGAATACCTCTGCTTAGGTGGGGTCTTTGAGAAAAGTAGGGAGGAGATGGGCTGGGAGTTGTTGGAAAGCTTGATGTTAGAAGGAGAGGATCATTTCAGGGATGGAGGCACTGCCAACTTGGGGAGATGCAGAGCCTCACCCCTCCTGTGCTGTTCTTGCTGCTGCAGATTTTGCACAAGCGGAAATAGGGCTTAGCTTAACGTGGCGCTCCACAGCACAGTAATACATCGCAGCGTCCTGCAGAGAGACAGTCGCGATTTCTAAGGGGGCTGTTTTATTTTCATAGACCACCATAGAGAACTGGCCATTGCGGAACTTGACATTCCCTGAAGCACTATATGCATCCAGGACATATTGGAAGGTTTTCCCCGGGAGCTGACGGTACCAGAAGAAATACAAATTGTTGATGCTGTCTTCGCTGCTGGACTGGCAGGGCAGAACCACCCGCTGCCCAACAGTAGCTGACACCTCGGGCAAGAATTGCTTCTGGGGGTCCCCTCCAACAAGACCTGCAACACAGGCAGAAATGTGTCAGTGGAGCAGCTCACCTCCTTCTCTCACATTCTCTGTGTTTAAGGCTGTGTTTCCCTCAAAGATTTCTGTCTTTCCAAAGGAATGGAAAGTTCAGAGATCTACTTCCATCACCCCTCTGCATTTCTCCCTCACCTCATCCCCTTGTCAGCACAATCTCCACATCGCCCACTAAAAACTGTGGGAGACAATAGGAAGCACACGAATACACCCACCTGACTGGAGTAGCAGGACACATGCTGGCACAGCCATGGAGAAGATCATCTTGCCTGGATCCAGAATCCCTGTCCCTCGGGAGACTCTCAGCCCAATACAGAATAAGGCACTCTTGGTAGCGCGCTGAAAGAGCGGCATCCTGTGGACTGTGCCAGAGTGTTTGTGACACAGTCCCACCTCTGGGGTGAGGAGAGCAAGAGTGGGGCCCATTCACCTTTTGCTTGTCTTTGCAGCAGAGAGGTTTCTCTCCTTTTGTAAGGACCCTCTCTCCATCACTGGAGAATGCATCTTTTTTGTGTGCTCTTTGTTGGTTTGAGGGCTTTTGAAAACACAACGGCTCCTCCTAACAGCCTTCGGGGCTCTGGGAAACACAGCTGCAGTGCTCATCTCAAAGGGTTTCAGGTTTCTCTAGTTCAGCCTCTGTTGTTTTGGAAGCAGCTGTTTGGTGTTTCTCCACTCATGAGGAGTCAGAGACAGGGGGAGGAAGCTGAGAAGGGGGAAAGAAAGGTATTTGAATGGGGGATCCTATAAATTCCTCGAATAGGGGGATAGAGTCCTGGTTCTGAGGGGTTGGCTCAGTGCTGGCTGGCTCAGGGCAGGTTGGTGGGGTGGGGGGGATGTGCAGCTCCATCTGCAGTGCAGATCAATGCCTGTGCAAGGCATCAGGGCAGGGCTTGGGGCTCCCCAGCAGCTGCTGGGAGAGTGAAAAGGAAAGAGCCTGAGACTGGGAGAGGGACAGGAGGCAAAATCCCGGTGTTTGGAGCCAGTGAGTGCAGAAGTGCCAAGGAGTAACCCTGGCACAGGGAACAACTGCTCCTGGGCAGCACCTTTCTCTCTCTCCAGCCTCCTGGCAAACCTGCAGCCTCTGCTGTGTTTCTCATGTTGGTGAGTACTTTGCCAATGGAGAGAGGAGCCTTCACTGCTTTTCATCTCATTCTGCAGTAATGTCCTCCTCTGACAGTCAAGGCTGCAAGGTGAGGTTGGCCCTGGAACTCACAGAGCCTCAGCTGAAACCTGCCCAGGTGGTGCACATGCCCTGGACAAAGCAGCCACTGTCCTTGGAGCACCTGGCAGTACCCACAAGGTACCTGGGCTCACTGCTCCCAGGTGACCAGTGTCAGAAGAAGGAGGGATTTCAGTGCAAGGAGGTGATGGTGCAGGTGCCTGCAACAGACTGCCCAGCTGCTGGGAGCACCTTGAGAGCCACCATGGGAAGGAGCTGTTTTGGTGCAGTGCCTCTGGGAGGGCAACAAGGTACCCATGCTTCCCCCTTCCATCAAGAAAAACCTCCCAGTAGAGAAGAAGATATACAGTACTTTTTGTTGTTGTTGTTGCACAAAATAAAAGGCATGGGAGCAAACCGGAAGCTCTTCCTGGATGGGATCTGTGCAGCAGGTCTTGGGAAAAAGCACCGGGCTCTGTGCCATGCAGGATGAATGCCGAGTTCCCAGCATCTGCAGGGAGGAAGGGTTTACCTGCTATCCCTACTCCTCTGCTTATTCTGTCTTTCTAAACCAGATATTTTACTATGACATTTGTTGTCAGGTCTTTCTTTCTGAGAGCTGGAAAGGACCCTGCACCACATCTCTCCCCATGCCCCCTCCCTGGAGTAGAGCTGGAGGAGGCGAAACAGGTCAGCAGGATTTTCCTGGGAGCAGTGTTAGGTGGGATAGGGTCATACCCAGCAGAGGGGCCACTTCTGTGCCAGATCTTGGAGCTGCTTGTCATGGCAGAGGCAGACAGTCAGACATGGAGTGACACTGGGCCTGTATGAGGTGACTCAGGGGCTGAGCAAGGGCTGGTTTGGGGTGCTGTCAGAGTGAGGCCAAGAAGCTCTCATATACCTCTGCACAGCCTCTACCTCCCAACTCTGCATGTTCTTTGGTTTCTGCTGCTGCCCCATCACCATCACCAGGAGCATGCTGCAGGCCCTCAGCGTCCCCCCACAGGACCCGCACCGGGACTCACACCCGCAGCCCCCGCGGCCCTTGATCCGAGACCCCGACCACCGCCACAAGACAAAGAGACGCCTCTGCTGCCATCCACAGGGAGCTCCACTGCCTGGACAAATGGGCTCTCACAAATGTCCTGCACTTGGACAAGGGCAAGAGCCAAGTCCTCCCCCTGGCCAGGAACAACCCCGTGCCCCAGGGCATGCTGGGGGCTGCTTCCATGGAAAGCACAGTCTCAGGAACGGACCCAAGGGCTCTGGTGGACAACCAGACATATGCCCTGGAGGCAAAAAGGTTACTGGGATCCTGGGCTGCATTAGACAAAGCATTGCCAGGAGCTCAGGGAGGTGATTCTGCCCCTCTGCTCAGCACTGCTGAGGTCACACCTGGAGTCCTGGCTCAACAGCTTGGGAACCCAGTGCAAGAGAGAGTTGGATAAACTGGAGGGAGGCCAGTGGAGGCAAAGGTGCTGATAATGGGACTGGAGTGCCTCTTTCAAGAGGAAAAGCTGAGAGAGTTGGCACTCTTTACCCAGCCATCAGGACTGCCAGGTCCCAGAGTCCTGGGGGAAAGGCTGAGCAAGGAACACGCACCCTGGCACAGTCCCCCTCACCGAGCACTTCTCGAGTCCATCATCAATTGCTTTGGCTACAATGGTGCTGAGAGAGACAGTGCTGAAAGCGTAACCAAATCCAGAACGCACAACAGCTACTCCCTCCTCATCCACCAACATCATCGTCTTGTTGGAGAAGGCCTGAAAGGTGCTTCAGTAGCATTTCCACTTCACAAGCCCATGCGGACTGTTCCCATGCTGACTTTTCATCCTTCACAGGATTGGGAATGGTTTCCAGACCAATTTGCTCCATCACCTTTGCAGGAACTTAGATGAGGCTGAGAGGCCTGGAGGTCCTCACATCCTCCCTCCTGACAATGGCACTCTCCTTTCCTTTCTCTTTCTTGCAGTCCATAGAAACCTCTCCCAATCACCGTGACATGTCCAAGGTTATTGAGAGTGGCCTCACAGTGACATCAGCCAGCTCCCTCAGCACTCGGGCAGGCACCCTCTCACTTCCCAGGCAGGTGGGTCCCTCCAGGTCCTTTGACTCTGCCTTGGCATTGTCCTCCTCCACGGACACAAGTCTTCCTGGCCCTGGACACTCGAAATGGTCTCAGAGCCCTGGGATTCCTGAAAGCCACTACTGCCTGCCAAGAGACAGTCAACCCAGATCCCTGCCAGATCCCCTCTGCTTGACTTTCTGCTTCCTCAAGAGCAACCATCCTGGAGTCTGATCTCAGAAAACCAATCACCTCTCCTTGAGCTCAAGTCTCCTCCCAGCTCTCACTCACCTCACACCTCCAGCCCCTTCGGGCAACTCAAACCATCTGTTCCTGACTCCCTCATGAAGCAGGAACTGGGCATGCCTTGAAGCTGTGCTCAGTGTGTCCAGTCCATGCTTTCCTCCTGTATCCTGGGCCTGAAGTCCAAAGGTTTATAGTCCTGTCAAACAGCTCCTTGCTCTCGACACTGAGCCACTGTGGGGAGCGCTGGCAGGTGGCCATGACCTTGTCATCCCCTTCTCCTGCCCAGGTGTCCTTCAACTCCTCATTCCAAGGCATCACTTGGTAACTCCAGCAGAAACACTTCGAAAGCTCCTCCATGAAATTCTGTGGCTGGAAGACAAGTTTTCCTGTGTGCGTTGGAGCTTTCACAGGGGAACGGGATGTGAAAGCCCTTTGGGTGGTTCTTTCCTAAGAAAGGTTTGGATCAGCAGCTCAGCACGGCAGTCCCTGTGCTCCCAGAGCAGGGGACGGCAGCTGCTCAGGGTTCCCTTGACTTTCCCAGGGGGATTGTCAGCAGCCCGCGGATAGGCCTCGTGTGCTCCCTGTCAGCAGGGGCCAGTGCCTGAGGCCGGCCCGAGGGCTGCCCGTGGGCAGGAGGAGCTCTGCTGCTCGCCTCCCCGGGCAGAGCAGAAAGTCGCTGCTGCTCACCGGGAGCCAGCGGGGCCGGCGGCTGCCATCGCTTCTTGCGGGCACCGCCGGACCCCGCAATCGCTGCGCTGGCGAGTCGTCCTCCCTGTCTGCGTGCCGGTGGGAGAGCGGGAGTGATTGGAGGGGTGAGGGGCAGGAGAAGGTTTGTGCCCGGTGGGCGGCTCCGGATCAGCGTCGGGGAAACGCCCCGAGGCTGCGGGTGCTGCTGCAAAGAAACGGGATGTGAAACCCCTTCGGTTGTTCTTCCCACGGGAAGTGCCGCTGCCGGGGAATCGGGGGAACCGACCCGGGGCTGGGGCCGTGTCCGGGCGGGTCAGGAGGGTCCGCGGGGCCCCGTCGGGCGGAGCGGCAGCGCCCCTCGGCGGACCCGACCGGAGCTGTACCCACGGCACTGGCACCACCTCCGCCGCCCGGCGCCGCCCGCCGCGGTTCGTGCCCGACCGCAGCCCCGGCTCCTCTCGCCGTGTCTCCCAGCGCGCAGTAATACACCGCCGCGTCCCTGAGCCGGGGCCGGGAGAGCCACAGCGCGCTGGACCGGCGGTTCCCGGCCACCGTCAGCCGCCCCGGAGGGTTCTCCAGCTCAACAGTCCCACTGTAACCGTTCGTGATATACGCGAGTTCTCGGCCTGGGAGCTGTCGGTACCAGGAGATATATTCGGTGGACTTTATGTTGGGGTGTGAGCAGTTGATGGCGATGCCGGTGCCCTCGGTGGTCTCTGCCGACGGCTCCTGCTGCACCTGGGCTCTGCCTGCAGCCACTGCGAGCAGGAAAAAAAAGAAGAAAATGCCCTCACAAGCTGCTTTCTGGCCAGCCCTGCCTGCTCTGGGCCAGAACAAATCCTGCAGAACCATCAAGGAACCAACAGAGACGAGGAGGAGAAGAGTTTCCAGATAATTTTGACATCTGCAGTATGAGGAGTGTCCATGACTAGCTGGTGGAGAGATGAATGCGTGAATGAGAGGTGCAAGAGTGGAGTCAGTGAGGGGAAAAGGGGGGAGAAAGGAAAGAAAGGAAAAATGAAGGAAGGGATAAGGGATGAGTGTGTGTGAGCTGTATGGAAAGGCAGAGAGGAAAGGAAGGGAACAGGGAGGGTTGGACCCAGAACAGAGCGATCGGTTTGCTGAGGAAACGTGGGATGGGAGCAGAGACAGGGAGGGATGAGAGGCTGGTTCGGGGAGAGAGGTCGGTGAAGAATCGAGAGGGGACGGCAGCGTCGAGGGACCTGCGGGGGCCACCCCAGCCCCAGCCCTCTTCCCTCATCTACCCCCGCCATCCCCGCGCACCCAGGAGCACGGCGGCCAGAGCCACCAGCCCTGCGCACCGGCACCGCCGCATCTTGCCGCTCCGCCGACAGCGCCTCCGCTGCCCCTCGATAGCCCCGAGTCCCCTGCCCTCCCTAGCCCTCCCCTCCCCGCTCCTCCACCTCCGCCCCGGAGCTCAGCCCTGCCCCGGCGCCCCTCGGGGTCTCGCCCACGCTGCCAGCGCTCAGGGGCTCTGCACGGCCAACACTTGGGCTCTGCCAATCCCGCTCTCGCCCTCCTCCACCAACCACTCCCCCACAAGCAGAAGCCTGCCCAGCTCCAGCCGCAGCCTGCCACAGCAGCAGGGCCCTGGCCCGGCACACGCAGCAGCTTGCCAGCGCTGGCTGCCAGCTGCGGGGCTGCCAAGAGCGGCCACGCGTTTCCTGCGGCTGCCCGGGAGGAGGCTGAGAGCCTCCCTTCAGCTGCCCCTCGGCAGCCCCAGCCCCAGCCCGAGAATTGGGCTTGAGGCAGAGTGGGGGGAGGACAACTGTGCCCATGGGCATGCTCGGCTCAGGGAGGGCAGGGTGGTGGCTGGGGAAGCACCGAGTCAGCAGGCAGGTCCGAAGGGACCTCCAGAGGTCATCTAGATCATCCCTCTGCTCGCAGCAGATCCTCTTAGATGAGGTTGCTCAAGGTCACGTTCAGTTCATTCTTGAACACCTTCCAGAATGGAGGTGCACAACCTCCCTGGGATATGATTTGAAGATCAAGGATATAAAACCCAATAGCCAATGTGACTATTAAGCTGGTATACTTTATTTGCGGCGCCAGACAGAGAGATATTTCTGCCCTTCTGTGCGTGGTTACAGGCAGTCCAATTACATCATTTATACTGTTAACTACTACATAGGCATTATGTTTCTAGGAACTAAGAATAATATTATAATAATTCTCCCCGAATTCATTTACTTAGTCCGTCCCTCTCTTAGGCGTGTGCAGTAGCCCTCTGGTAGTCTTGAGTGGTGGTCGTTAATGAAGGCTGGCATCTTCCTCTTATATGAACTTTTCACCTTTCCACCCTGTCGCATGCTCTCTTGCATTTTTCTGAGACAGCACATTCCCCATTCCGAGTTAATTAACTCTTGCCTTCGTTATGTTCTTTAGGATTCTTTCCCCTTATTAATGGCTGCCTGTTTTGCCCAGTCCACCTGCTTTCCAAGGAGAAGGCTATCATTTACGACTTAGCTGGTCCCTGTCTTCTCATTATTTGAGTTTAACTAGTTCCTGCTATCACTAATCCTTACACACTATTAACCAGGCTGAATGATAAACAAGTTTGGTTTACCGTTCTGGACTTAAAGGACGCCTTTTTCTGCTTAACATTGGCTAAAGAAAGCCAGAAGCTGTTTGCTTTTGAGTGGGAGAATCCCGACAACGGCAGGAAAACCCAATTAACTTGGACAGTGTTACCACAAGGATTTAAAAACAGTCTTACGATATTTGGCAATCAATTGGCCCGAGAACTCGAGTCTTGGGACCCAGCAACTCGAACTGGAACACTGCTACAGTACGCAGATTATCTCCTCAGAGCTACGGAAACCAGAGGAGTGTGTTCACTGCACTGTCAGCCTCTTGAATTTTCTAGGACTCAGGGGATACCGAGTCTCTCAACAGAAGGCCCAGATGATCCAAACTCGCGTATCCTATTTAGGATACGAGATCACCGGTGGACAACGAGAGCTTGGTACAGCACGAAAGGAGGCGATTTGTCAGACCCCGAGACCAGCGACGGCGAAGGAGCTTCGAACATTTCTAGGAATGACCGGGTGGTGTCGCCTGTGGATACAGGATGATGGACCATTAGTAAACCCTTTATATAACCTATTAGAAAAGGACTCCTCTGTTTTGAAATGGACCAAGGAGGCTGAAAAGGCCTGTGAACACCTGAAAATAGAATTAATGAAGGCTCCAGCCTTAGGACTTCCGGATATTACCAAACCGTTTTGGCTATATTCCTATGAAAACCAAGGAATGGCCTTAGGGGTATTAGCCCCAAAATTGGGACCCTATATAAGGGCTGTGGCCCATTTCTCCAAACAATTGGACAAAGTGAGCGAAGGCAGGCCAGGATGCCTAAATGCTGTGGCTGCAGTGATCCTCAACATTCAGGAGACCAGAAAATTTAGCATGGGCCAGAAAATGGCTGTGTTTGTTTCACACACGGTGTCAGCAGTATTGGAACAAAAAGGGACGCATTGGTCGTTGCCTTCACGATTTTTGAAATTTCAGGCCATTCTAGTGGAACAGGATGATGTTGAGATTGTGGTGACTAACATTGTGAATCCAGCCTCCTTTCTCAGTGGAACTAGCATGGAACCGCTAACCCATGATTGCTTAACCACTACGGAAACTGTATATTCAAGTTGGCCTGACTTGAAGGACGAACCCTTGGAGGATGCAGAAGACTCCTGGTACACGGATGGAAGTAGTTTCGTGAAAAGTGGGAATCGTAAAGCCGGGTATGCTATAACCACGACTCAACAAGTCATAGAAGCAAAACCCATGCCTGCTAACACCTCGGCCCAAAAGGCACAAATAATTGCTCTGACTAGGGCCCTCGAATTGGCAAAAGGAAAGAAAATCAACCTATGGACTGATTCTACATATGCTTTTGGAGTGGTGCATGCCCACGGTGCCATATGGAAAGAACGAGGACTATTAACGGCCCAAGGGAAGCAAATGAAGTATGGGAAGGAAATTTTGCCATTATTGGAAGCAGTTCAGTTGCCGAAGGAAGTTGCCATCACGTACTGTGAAGGACATCAAAAGGGTAACACTGAGCAAGGAATTGGGAATAACCTAGCCGATCGTGAAGGCAAACGGGCCACAGAAAGTGTAAAAATTACAGTTTTGCCTTTAATTCCAGACGGTAAATTTCAAATTCTAAATGATAGACCACATTATTCAAGAGAAGATAAGACATTAATTGACGATTTGGATGGAAAGGAAAATAAAGATGGGTGGATCCAAATTCCAGATGGGCGAATAATAGTGCCTTTTAATCAAATACGGAAACTAGTTCTAGAAGAACATAACAAAACGCATTGGGGGGCGGATTCTTTGTATAAAAGTCTTAGTCAAAAGGTGATAGGATGCAATTTATATACCACCGTGAAACAGGTTAGTAAACAATGTCAGATTTGTTTGAGAAATAACCCCAAACCAGAAAATAAAGTACAATTAGGGGCAATTGAGAAAGGCAACTATCCGGGACAACAGTGGCAAATCGATTTCTCTGAACGTCCGAGGAAAGGGCGGGTACCGATATTTGTTGGTACTAACAGATACCTTTTCAGGTTGGCCAGAAGCCTTTCCCTGTAGAACTAATAAGGCTCGAGAAGTTATTAAAGTTTTGTTAAATTAAATCAATCCCCGATTTGGAGTACCAGCAACGATATCATCAGACGGGGGCTCTCATTTCGCAGCTAAATTGCTCCAACAGGTTAGTGAAGAATTAAAGACAGATTGGAAATAACATACGGCGTACCGACCAGAAGGGAGCGGACAGGTTGAAAAGACGAATCATTTAGTTAAGCAACAAATTGCCAAACTAAGCCAGGAGGCTAGCTTACATTGGTACCAGGCTTTGCCTTTAGCTTTACTTCGAATTAGAACCAAACCTAGGCCAAAGGAAGGGTTAAGGCCTTTTGAAATTCTATAGGGTAGGCCATACCAGCTACAAGATAAAGGAGAAAACTTAAGCCAGATAGGAGAAGGTTATCTGGGACAATCTATGATTGCTTTAGGGAAACAGATGAAAGAAATAAATAAGAGGGTATTGGGAACCAGAGCAAGAGGTCTGGACCACCCAATTCACCCTTTTGAACCCGGAGATTGGATTTATGTTCAGAATTTTTCAGGTGATCCATTGAAGGAGAAATGGAATGGACCATATCAAGTGTTACTGACTAGCTACCCAGCTATCAAAACAAAAGAACAACCTGCCTGGATTCATTACTCTCAAATCAAGAAGGCTCCAAATCCGACAGATTCAGCATGGACTGGAAGGCACGTTGGTCCAACCACCCTGAAATTATTACGATCTTAATGTTGTTATGTTACTTGCGGTCAGTAGGAACTTGGAATGACAATTATCATTTGAGGTTAACGAATAATGTCAGTTAAACTTGACACATGAAGCAAGGTGGTAAAAAGGAATGAAAACCTGTTTATAAAAAAACCAACCAAGTTTCACACCTTTGCCCGCTGGTTCATTCCTTGGCTAGGAGTAAGCGAGCTGGAAAAAGCAATTGTAAATATTTCAGCTGTGATAGCAGAAATGGAAAATAGGACGGTGGACGCAATACAAGCGGTCCAAGTAGAGGTTACAAGCCTGTCAAAAGTAGTATTGCAAAGTAGAATGGCTTTGGACCTGCTCTTAGCCTCTTCAGGAGGAGTCTGTGCAGTGATAAACGACAGTTGTTGTAGTTACATAGACCAAAGTAATCGTGTAAATGCAGAGTTAGAAGAAATTTGGAACAAATTAACCTCTTGGCTCCCGAATTTTACAGGGCTAAAACACGTGGTGGTAACTGTTCTGGGCATAGAAATTCTTCTGTTTGCAACCTGTGCAATGATTCGGTGTTCCTTTTGGTGTTGCAAAAGGTCCATCGAGAATTATGACAATTGGAAGAGAAATAAAATAAAACACCAGGTTGAGACAGGGAAATATTTGGGGAAATTACACTTGCAATAGAAATTGCAAAGGGTTTAGAAAAGGGGGGATTGATAGCAAGAACCAGTTAATCAAAAATAATGTGGAGGCATGAGCCAGTTAGTCATGAATGAAGGCCTTGTCCCTGGAAAGCAGGTGGACTGGGCAAAACAGGTAGCCATGAATCAGGGTAAAAGCATCCTAAAGAAGATAACAAGGCGAGAGTCAATTAACTCGGAATGGGAAACGTGCTGTCTCAGAAAAACGCAAGAGAGCATGCGTCAGGACGGAAAGGTGAGAAGTTCATAGGAGAGGAAGACTCCAGCCTTCATCAGAGACCCCTGGTCAAGACCACCAGAGACACTGCGCATGCCCGAGAGAGGGATGGACTATGTAAGTGAATTTGGGGAGAATGGTTATAATATTCTTCTTAGTTCCTGGAAAGATAATGCCTATGTAGTAGCTAACAGTATAAATGATGTAATCGGACTCCCTGTAAGCACGCACAGAAGGGCAGAAATATCTCCCTGTGCGTCCGGCGCCGTGAATAAAGAACATCGGCTTAATAGTCACATTGGCTGTTGGGTTTTATATCTGCGATCTTTGAATCTGTAGCACAGAGATTCCCCTACAGCAGCCTGATGCAAGTCTGCCCTGTCCCGGACACACGGTCCCCTGCTGCCTTGGGAGATCATCACTACAACATGGCTCCCTCTGTTTGTGGTGAGGACATTCGCAGATGCCTCTAATTGTACAGAAGAGACACCAGGAGCTCAAGGGGTTGTGAGGCTTCTTTCTACGTTGGCTTCTTTGCTTATTGCTGACAAACCTGCAGAGATGCTGGCCTCAAACCCAGTTCAGTTCTCTCCTTCCTGAAGAGAGGAAACAAGCCCTGTGGGGGCCTCTGGGAGGGTCTGGCCAGTGCTTGATGGACCTACGGAGTCCTGGGCTTGCAGCAATTGACTGAGAGTGAGTCTGAGGGGCTGAGATCAAGCCCCTGGCATCCTGCTTCCCAGCAGGCTCTGCTCTACCCTCAGGGTCATCATCTCAGAGCCCCTGACACTGTCCTCTCCTGGCAGAGGATCTTGCCCTGCACATCGGGTGGTGCACAGGGGAAGCAGCGCTGCCAGGGCAGAGCTGAGGGCCCCTTCCCCCAAGCTCAGCCTTGCACAGACACAGCCCCTCCCTCCCCTGCCTTCTTGCACGGCCAAGGACGCTCCCTGCACCGGCGTGTCTTGCACAGCACAGAGGTACAAGGCGCTGTCAGAGACCTCGACTTCCTCCAGCCGCAGCAGGCTGGATTTCCCCGTCGGGTTGAGCAGCGTGGTGAAACGGCCGCTCTTCTTGGACTCAGCTCTTGTCTGATACGAGACCAGCTGTGGGGCTTGTCCTTTCCTCTGCTGGTACCAGAGCAAGGCATTAAAGTAAGAGGTCTGGTAGGTGCAGTTGGTCTGGAAAGTGCCTCTCTGCTTCACCGTGACTTGTCCTTCTTGCTGGGTGACGATGGTTTGCCCCATGGTGCCTGGAAGAAAGTGAAGGTCATCCCATGTTTAGGGAAAGGCTCTGGGAAGCACAAGACTCCGTGTCCCTTGCCCTGCAAGCATGCCCTTTGGCCTGGAGACAGTCAAGTGGAGAGTAGTTTTGGGTAGGAGCTCAAACATCTGCACTTAGTGTGGACCCTGAGGAGAGCTGAGCTGTGTCCCTGCTCCTGCTGCTAATGGCCAGAGGACCAGGGAACAGCCTGTCACACCTGACCTCCCTGTGCTGGGACCAGCTCTCCTCCAGCAGGTTGAAGGGACCAACAGCGAAAAAACCTCATCCTGCTTCCCCATCGCTGTCATCTCCGAGGGCTACCAGCTGCTTGAGTACTCTCACAGCTCACTTTGGAAAGAGGTATCCATGGCTGTGCTGCCAAGCAGGGGGAAACTGCAAGCCATGGCTGACATGTGCCAGCTGGAAGGGCACAGCCTGGGGCACCCTATTGGTGTCCGTGGGAGCTGGAGCTTTAAAATGCCTGTGGAACCTCTGAGAGAATTTGCTTCTTTTGGGGAGAACTGTGGGACTGCAGAGACAGCTGAGATCTCCTGACGTGATGGCGGGTGGGTCAGAAGAGAGAGGTGGAGAGTGAGAGCTTGAAGAGGAGAGAAAAGCAAGAGAAAGAGCGTCAGGGATCTGTTCTCTCTCTTCTCCTTCCCTTTCCAAGAGGAAGAACACCTTGAGAGAACGGCTGCAAAACCGCAACTGTGAGCCCACAGCTCCCAGTGCATTTTCTGCTGTTCCAGAGTGTTTCCACACAAAGACCTGATAAGGCTGGTGAGGGTTTGTTGAGGGGAACAAGAAGTACACGCTGATGAAAAGCCACGACTTACCCAGCAGGTGCCCCAGAAAGGCCGTGAGGAGGAGGTGTGCGAGGTGCATGCTGAGACCAACCTGCCTGTCTGTGGAGGGAGGGAGAGCCAGCAAACCACCTCCCAGCCGCGAGGTGACAGAGCTGCCGGAAATGCCTCTGTGGGGGGAGCAAAGGCAGAAGCGGGGCAGAGAAATGATCTCTTCTTGCTGGGCCTGAAATGCTCCTTCTGGGTCTCTGTCTCCTCCAGCAGCAGCTTCTGTGGCTCCCTCAGCCAACAGCATTCTCACCATTTCCCTCGCTCCCTCCCTGCTCTCCCTCCTGCTCTCCCTCCTGCTCTCCCTCAGCACTTCCTGACAGATTGGCCCCATTGGCTGCTTTGTTTATCACTTTCTCTTGTTCTCCCCTTTGAAAGCAGAAGGGATTGGATGCTACAGCCTTAGGGAACCAGCCACCCTCACCCTCCACATGTCCTGACTCGAGTTGCCGGTTGTCTGCTGAAGATCCTAGCTCGGCGAGTTCCTCAGCGTGCTGAAAGGCTCCTGTCCTCCCCTGAGATAACTGGGTCTCCTGACTCAATGATCTGGGCAGAACCCCCATGTTGAGCTCAGCCTTAGAAATGTCTGTCTCCCTGCCACACCTGCAGCAATCCTGTCGTGGCAGTCCCTTTTCAGGACAACCAAGAAGTTCCAAACATGAAGGAATAGGGACAGATTGGCCAAATGACCAGTGTCCGATGGAAGGGAGCTGTAAACAAGCACCCGGGTCATTTGAAAGGCGTGGACTGAGATAATGCTGCAGGTGGGAGATTATGGCACAGGAGCAGTCATGTCTGCTACCAAGAGCCCCCTTCTCCAGCAGCGCTCACTGGTGGACGCTGAGGGAAGAGCAAGAGCTGGACAAGCCGCTGGGACCCTTCTCCTGAACACTCACTGCTGCGTCCCGCTCAGGTTCAGGGGCTCAGGGCTGTTCCCGAGCCTGCTGTGCCAAGGGACCCTCGTGGCAGGGAAGGCCAACAGCATCCTGGGCTGCAGGAGGAGGAGCATCGCCAGCAGGACAAGGCACCTCATCCTTCCTCTGCTCAGCGCTGGTGAGGCCACCTGTGCAGTGCTGGCTCCAGTTCTGGGCTCCCCAGCACAAGACAGATACTGGAGTGAGCCCAGCAACATGGTGCGGGGACTGGAGCACCTTTCCTGGGAGGACAGGCTGAGAGGGCTGGCGGTGTTCATCCTGGGGAAGAGAAGGCTCGAGGGGCATCTTGGCAATGTGTGTAAATCACTGGTGGGAGGGAAGGAAGAAGAGTGTCTTGTCAGCCCGGTGTCTATGAGAATTGTTGGGACTGAGGAGCAGGAAAAGGCAAAGGCACCAGGAAGCAGATTTCACACTCCCTCTGCCCACAGCACTTTTCTCTCTCCTCTCCCCAGAGCACAGCTGAGCCCCTTCAGGAGAAACATCTCTGGGAGCAGCACCTGCTGTTGCCATGGCACCCAGAGTCAGCCAGCCCACCCCTGTCTGGCAGGAGGACATCCAGCACAACCCTCTTCTTCACAGGCATCTCTGGGGATGTTGTTCCCAGAAGGGTGAGAGGAGACAATCACCTTATGAAGTCAGGGGTGTTTCTGCCCACCAGGACATCAGACTCCTTACGGGATGTTCGGGAAAGGTTTTTCTGTATGGTACAAGAGCTGGGATGTTTAGGAGAAGCAGCAGAGTGAGGGAGAGGGAAGGATCAAGGCAGTTAGGTCTGGAGTGAACATGGGAAGGCAAATGGAGAAGGGGACAAGAGGTTCTGATCCCTTTTGTGAACATGTGTCTGCCCCATGTGGTCACCAGGCCATGCCTGTTGCTCTGCCTTGTCTGTCCACCTGCCAGCAGTTCCCTGGAAAGACAGTGATGAATTCCAGCAGGGACGGGGAGCAGGGCTCATCCTTCACTCTCTGCCTCAGGAGCTTCTGACCACGGCCTTTGAAGATGTGGAGGACGAATTTTCCTGTGTATGTCCGAACTTTCACAGAGGAAGGTGATGTGGTTCCCCCCCGGGTGGGTCTTCCCACGGGAAGTGCCAGTGCCGAGGCGTCGGGAGAACCGACACGGGTCCAGGGCCGACTTCGTGCGGATCCGAGAGGGACCGAGCCGCCCCATCGGGCGGAGTGGCGGCGCCACCTGGCGACTCCGACCGGTGCTGTTTCCCCGGCGCCGCCCGCCGCTGTTCGTGCCCGGCCGCAGGCCCGGCTCCTCTCGCCGTGTCTCCCAGCGCGCAGTAATACATCGCGGAATCGCCGCGCTGGGGCCGGGAGAGCCACAAGGCGCTGGACTGGCGGTTTTTGGCCACCGTCAGCCGACCCGGCGGCTCCACCACATCCGTGGATTCTTTAAAAGTGGTCACGAGTAGTTCGGGTCGTTGGCCTGGGAGCTGTCGGTACCAGTAAATGTAGTCATAGGACTGTATGTTGGTGTGTGAGCAGTTGATGGCGATGCTGGTGCCCTCGGTGGTCTCTGCCGACGGCTCCTGCTGCACCCGGGCTCTGCCTGCAGCCACTGCGAGCAGAAAGAGAAGAAGAAAATGCCCTCACAAGCTGCTTTCTGGCCATCCCTGCCTGCTCTGGGCCAGAACAAATGCTGCAGAAGCAGCGAGGAACCAACAGAGACGAGGAGAAGAGTTTCCAGAGCATGTCGACATCTGCAGTAAGGGGAGTGTCCATGACTAGCTGGTGGAGAGATGAATGCGTGAATGAGAGGTGGAAGAGTGGAGTCAGTGAAGGGAAAAAAAGAGGGATGAGAGGAAAGAAAGTGAACATGAAGGAAGGGGGAAGGAATGAGTGTGTGTGAGTTGTATGGAAAGAGAGAGAGGAAAGGAAGGGAACAGGGAGGGTTGGACCCAGAACTGAGCAAAGGGTTTGGTGAGGGAATGTGCGATGGGAGCAGAGACAGGGATGGATGGGACAGCGTTTTGGGGGAGAGGTCCGTGAAGAATCGAGAGGGGTCGTCAGCCTCGAAGGACCTGCGGGGGACCCCTGATCCCCAGCCCTCTTCTCCTCATCCACCCCCGCCATCCCCTCGCACCCAGGAGCACGGCGGCCAGCCCCGCCAGTCCTGCGCCCCGACACCGCCCCATGCCGCCGCTCCGCCGACCGCGTCCCGCTGCTCCTTGACAGCCCAGGCTTCCACTGCCCTGCCCTGCCCTGCCCTGCCCTGCCCTCCCATCTCCTCACCTCTCCTCCAGCTCCGCCCCGGCGCTCAGCCCTGCCCCGGCGCCCCTCGGGGTCTCGCCCGCGCTGCCAGCGATCAGGGGCTCTACACGGCCAACACTTGGGCTCTGCCAATCCCCTTCTCGCCCTCCTCCACCAACCACTCCCCCGCAAGCAGAAGCCTGCCCAGCTCCAGCTGCAGCCTGCCACAGCAGCAGGGCCCTGGCCCGGCACACGCAGCAGCTTCCCAGCGCTGGCTGCCAGCTGCGGGGCTGCCAAGAGCGGCCACGCGTTTCCTGCGGCTGCCCGGGAGGAGGCTGAGAGCCTCCCTTCAGCTGCCCCTCGGCAGCCCCAGCCCCCAGCCCGAGAATTGGGCTTGAGGCAGAGTGGGGGGAGGACAACTGTGCCCATTGGCATGCTCGGCTCAGGAAGGGCAGGGTGGTGGCTGGGGAAGCACCGAGTCAGAAGGCAGGTCCGAAGGGACCTCCACAGGTCATCTAGATCATCCCTCTGCTCGAAGCAGATCCTCTTGGATCAGGCTGCTCAAGGTCACGTTCAGGCCAGTTTGGAACCCGTTCCAGAATGGAGGTGCACAACCCTAATGGGAAATACGTTCCTTTTCACATTATTTCTTCTACGCTATTGCTTTACCAGAACTCGCCCCGTTCTCCCCCCAGGCGCTTCTAGAGGACTCTCCTCTGAAAATGAAGTTGTTGAAAGGCAGAATTGTTCTCCTGAGACAGACCTTCTCCAAGGTGGGTATGTAGAATTTTGTATCCATGGAGAGGGGCTTCAGCCCTGGCTGAGCTCTCCCAGCAGAGCTCCCTGGGCCATGATGTCACCAAGGTCACTCAAGGGAAGAGGGAAAGATTACAACTGCACTGCCAGACTCCAAGCAGTGTCTGAGTCCAGGCACACAAACCTTCCGGCTACAGCCCAGAAGGGGCAGCTCCGCAAGGAGATGAGCTAAGGAACTCTACCCGCTGGGCAGAGCCCGTGTCACCAAGAGGGTCTCTATTGGACACTGTCCTGCGGGACAGCAGCTGTCTTTGGAGAATGCCGTCTCGAATCCCAGGGGGATTGTGTTTTCCCTTGCAGGGGCAGGGGCTGGGCCCTCACAGGGAGATTCCAGTGTGGGGCAGGAAGGTCCCTGTGGGCTCAAGTCCAAAGCAGTCACCAGTTCTTTGGCTTTCCTGGTGTAAGCCACAGGGTCTCTCCCTCCACTCACAGCTCAGAGATATCAGGCTCCGGGTGCCATCTGTTCAGGCCCTGGTTGATCCAAGATCTCCGTCCGTGCCTGACACACCATCAGGCCAATGATCGGAACAAGTCCATTGGGCATTGACATGGACAGGAGAGAGGCTGTGTCCCAGCCCAGACATGCTCTGACACTGCACTGGAAGCAGATCCACTCAGGCATGGCCAGCACATGCTCCACAGGATTCCTCAGCCTTTCTCCGGGTCCATAAAGCCATCCCCAACCACTTGAAGTCTCTAGCACTGCAGAGAGCAGCTGTGTCCTGGCGTGGAGAGGCAGGGAGGGGGCCCTGGCCAGCCATGCTGAGGCACTGCTGATGGTGTGACACGGAGCGAAACTGAGGATCCAAACTGGAATGGAACCATCCTTGGTGTGGCCTGAAATTGGCAGCAGTGGAGCGTGAGCTTTGGAGGGGCAGGAAAAGGAGTGCTCAGGAGACAGGGGCTGCATTTCAGGGCCTCTTCCCTGGACAGATCTCTCGCAGGCTGGGGCCATCCCTGTTCAACTGCCCTCGGGATCCTTTGGAATCTGGGAAGCTGCTGCTCGCTGGTGCCCATGGAGAGAGCAGTGGAGAGTGTCCCTGCCAGGAACAGCATGTTTCCTCATGACGTGGGATGCACAAGGACACACACACACAGGCAGATGCACACCAGCATGGAATGATGCACAAAGTTGTGCTGCCACGAGAATCCACATCATGCTGTCTGCTTCCAAGTGCACATGAGACAAGGACAGACAGAGGAATAACATGAACCATGGACTCTGCTGAAGAGTCGTGGGGACCGGGCAGTGTTAGGCAGGATGGGCTCAAAATGAATCAGCCCAATGCTCACACGTGGGGAGGCAACAACAAGGGACCATTGGGGTGAGCTGAGGAGACACGGAAAGACAAGGCCATGACATGTCCTCCTGCCCAGGAGCCCATGGCATCCAGCGGAGGATTGCTGGAGCTTCTTCCTGGAACAGCACTTCAAACAGCCCCACCACAGTGACCCAGGAGGACATCACTTGTCTGCTCTGGAGCCCTCCAGCACTGCAGCTGAGTCTTCTGCCCGCACAGCTGCATTCCTGCCCCAGAAATGCTGGGGCCTTTCATCCCCTGGGTGAGAAGCTGCATTCACTGGGGAATGGGCCTGGCACAAAGCTGCCAAGGAGAAGGCAGCAGTGCAGGAGATGAAAGCGCAGCACCCTATCATCAGCTCTGATGGTTGCATTCCAGAGGAGCTGGTCTGCAGATTGTTGCCTGTTCCAATGGTGCCTCTGGTCCTGCGGCAACGAAGGGCAGGTATAAAAGGCAGCCGCAATCCCTGCTCTCTCAGCCACTTCTCTCGCCTGCTTCTCGTTGGGAACCAGGTGAGTCGGAAGCTCCTTCTAGTCCTCATCCAAAGTCAGATCTCTCCTCGAGGGACCTTTCAGCTGCTATGGGCTCTGTTGTGCCCTGGGATTTGGCTGTTGTTGTCATGAGAGAGGGAAGTGGGGCAAAGGTATTCGGAGAGAGGGTCTGGGATGTGGCTGAGGGGGTTTTTGCTGTAGGAGGTAGGACAGAGCTTCTCTAGGCCAGGCTGCTCTTCCTAGGGCGAGGAAGACTGTGTGACTCCTGGCACAGCTTCCAAGTCCCAACTCACGAGTGGCCTTGGCTGCTCTTGGATAGTGTAACAGGCTGCTCCTCACCCACCCTGGTGCTCTGCTTCCTCTCTGCCCTCTCTCACAGGTGCTCCTCCACCCTTGGACATGTCCTGCTGCAACCCATGCGTGCCCTGCGGCCCAACCCCGCTGGCCAACAGCTGCAATGAGCCCTGTTGCAGGCAGTGCCCGAGCTCCACCGTCGTCATTGAGCCCTCCCCCGTGGTGCTGACCCTGCCCGGACCCATCCTCAGCTCCTTCCCACAGAACACCGTTGTGGGCTCCTCCACCTCCGCTGCTGTTGGCAGCATCCTCAGCTCTCAGGGAGTGCCCATCGGCTCCGGGGGCTTTGACCTCTCTGGCATTACCAGCCGCTACTGTGGCAGGAGGTGCCTCCCCTGCTAAAGATGCTGGGAAAGGGCCACGGAGACACCGCCAGGAACTCAGAACATGGTGCTGGGCAAAGGATCGAGATTTTGTCAGTGTTGTTTTCAGCACAGCTGAATGGCTTTGCCTTTCTTTCCCTTTTCTTTGTTTGCTTGGCTTCTCCTTGGCAACAGGGTCCCACCAAGGCCAGCCTGTTGGGCACCATCTGTCTCCTCTGGCTCCCTGGGGCAGGCAGACGGGCATCATGCAGGAACTTCTCCATGGCCAAGGACTGCAGAGTCTCAGCTTCCCCCAGGGCTCTCTGCTCTGCTGGCCTCCACTCAGAGTGATTTTGTTTCCCTCTTGTGACTCATTAAAGTTCTGCTGCATTCAAGCCTGGCCTCCATGTGTTCCTTCCCTCTGCAAAACCTCCCCAAGCTGCCAAAGGAGAAGGAGGTTGCTCTGCGGTTCAAGGGGCACCAAGGAGATCCTTCTCCATTCACAGAGGAGTTGGAGGCTGGGACACCACCTGCACTGGCTCCTCTTTTGGCCACCATGCCCTGGAGCTGAGGAAGTCAGCCTGGCTGCTCTGCTGCTCGGGTCCATTAGGCCCTTGCTTTGCCCAGAAGTCCCACAGGGGTCAGCAGCACCAAGAGCTTCCTCAGGAAGGCTGTTCCTCTTGCTTTGGCTGGAGCTGTGCTGGGTTGGCCGGGGTGAGGTGGGGCTCTGCAAGATGCAGAAGAGCAAGAGTGAAAAAGCAGGGAACAGCCCGTGACATGGCCCCTAGCTGCTCCTCCAGCTTCCTCTCCCTTCCCACACCCATCCATGGGACAGGGATTGGCAGGGACAAGCTCTTGCAAGAGCAGCTGCTGAATGTGTTGAGGCTGGAAAGTGGAGCCAAGCACATGGGAGCTGAGGGCAGTCAGCCCAGAAACGGGGACAGTGAAATAGTGTATTTCTGAGGGAGACCAAACTGTTCGACTCAGAACATGCAGGAGAACTTGAAGATCAGCAAGCACAAGGGCATCGGGTGCACTTCCCAAGACGAGCTGCAGATGGGCTCAGAGCTCTTCACTGCTTCCCTGGTGCTTCCAGAAAGATGGTGCTCACGAGTTCACTTCCCTTCTGGAGGTCGAGGATGTTTTCACATGTAAGTCTCACCCCTTCTCCCGGCTGCAAATGTCTCTCGGCAGCTCCCTGCAGTCTCATATATATGAAAGTTTTCCTGCATGACAATCCAGACATCTTGACCAAAGTGTACAAGTGGAAGGATGAAACGTCCATCCCTTGTGTCCTCCACCAAGAGGGAATTGTTTCCAAAAAGCATTTCTCAGAATTATTGAGGACCAAAAGCTTACAAGAGCATTTCACCTGCATGGCTGAAATCCCTTTTCCCTCGTCGTGCTACTAACAGCCATCGTCAACAGAAGCTTCACTTGGACTTCCTGCCCCTACCGCACTGAACTGGTAATGAGAAGAAGTTACCTTCAGGTCCTTCCAGTGACGACATCATCTGCACTTGTTCTCGTAGAAGACGCTCACTGACAGGGCTTTGAACTAGACTTGAAGGGGGACAGGGATAATTTCCGGCTTGCCGTGGACAAGCTGTGGGAGGACAGGCCATGGTTAGAGGGACAGGATGGTGGTGAGAGCCTTCAGCCTGTTGCTCTGAGACGTGCTGGGGACAGTGCAGCACAGCTGAGTGTGTCCTGGAGATGAGCTGGGGGCTCCTGAGCTGCCTGTCTGTCTGGTGGGGAACAGCAGCCAGCAGCTGGATTACCCTGAGCGATGGTGCAGCTGCTTTCTGAGAATGTTTTTGAACAGCCGTGTGGCTGGCCCCTCGCTTGCTGGTGCTGCACTTGCAGAGCCCATCTGGGAGCTGGGCTCCTGCCAAGGGAGCAGGTCACAGTTGGGGGGAGCTGGATAGGTGCCTCCCAGGCCAAGGAAGGACCCTGAGCAGAGGCCAGCCGTGCTGGGAGGCTCTCAGGGCACAGGGCTGGTCCTGCTGATGCCGGGGCAGGGCTGGACCACCCTCCTGCCACCACTCCTGTTCCTCTGCAGACTGCCCCAGCGCCAAAGGCAGGTGGGCAGACAGACTCCTCAGCAGTGCAGCTCCAGGAGCTCTGAGGAGCTCTCAGGTTCACTGCCAGACCGTGGGGCTTGGCTCAGGCAGGTTGCAATCTCCTCCTGATGCCACCTGCTAACTCAGATCCTGTTTGGCCTTTGCAGAGAGGGCCTTTATCTGAAGGCAGCTCCATCAGGCCGGCTCCTCTTGGTGTCCCAGCCCCAGCACTGGCAGCTGCAGGGCATCTGGCTCACCCCAGGCACACAAGCCTTTGCTGACAGTGGGAGCATGTTCAGGGCAGCACCTCCCCCTGCACTCCACCTGGTGCTGGTCCCAGACCTCCACAACCTGCCCTACGGTGGTCCCCAGCCATGGGCTGGAGCTTGTCAGACTTTGGCATTCCTTTGGCTTGTTAGGTGGGGAACCCCTGGAGCTGCAGCAATAGGGATAGTCTCTAGCTTGGACTTTGTGCTCCATGGGTGGATTTCAAGAGGGAAATAACAGAATGGGAACCAGTTTTAAGGAGTTTCAGTGCTGAGAGAAGAGAAACGCAGCTGCTCTCGGGGAGGATGGAAGTGCCTCCTGTTCTTCATCTTGGTCAAGAGGAACAAATTGCTCCTATTTCAAAGTGATGGCTCAGGCATGTGCAGCTTGTAAGTCACCAGACAGCAGAGCTTTCCAGGCATGCTCACATCACTGACAAGGAAGACGACTCCCCCTCATGTACTGTGCTATGGGCATGTTTAAGACCCGTGTGCAGAAACTGATGTTGGGAATCGAGAGGAAAACATTTCATCATGGAGAGGAGCATTTCCTCAAGCCTAGATAGAGCCAGTGTGTGAGAGGCAGGAAGCTTCTGACCATGTGCTTTGACCAGCTCAGTCAGCTACTGGAGCCACACAGAGCGCCCCGGGCATGGCTGGAGATCACAGAAGCCCCTTCCCAGAAGCCTCCTTCCAGCTCTCGCTCACCTCACACCTCCAGCCCCTTCAAACAATCTGTTCCTGACTCCCCTCAGGAAGCAGGAACTGGGCATCCCTTGAGGCTGTGCTCAGGGTGTCCAGTCCATGCTTTTCCGCTGTCTCCTGGGCCTCAACTCCAAAGGTTCGGAGTCCTCTCAACAAGCTCGTGCTCTCGACACTGAGCCACTGTGGAGAGCACTGTCAGGTGCCCAGGACCTCGACACCCCCTTCTCCTGCTCATGTCTCCTTGAACTCCTCATTCCAAGGCATCATCACTTGGTAACCCCAGCAGAAACATTTCGAAAGCTCTATGAAATTCTCTGGCTGGAGGACAAATTTTCCTCTGTGGTGTTGAGCTTTCACAACAGGAAGGGGATGTATAACCCCTTCGGGGGGTTCTTCCCACGGGAAGAGCCGGTGCCGGGTTCGGGAGAACCGACTCGGGGCAGGGTCCTCGGTCCGGTTGAGGGTCCGGGTCAGGGCCGAGCTGGTCCGCGAGGGCCTGCGTAGCCCCCTCGAGCGGAGCGGCAGCGCCCCCTGGCGGCACCGACCGGCTCTTTCTCCCCGGCGCCGCCCGCTGCGGTTTCTTGCCCGGCCGACAGCCCCGGCTCCTCTCGCCGTGTCTCCCAGCGCGCAGTAATACACCGCCGAGTCGCCGCGCCGGGTCCGGGAGAGCACAGGGAGCTGGACCGGCGTCCTCGGTCACTGTCAGCTCCCCCGGCGGCTCCTCCACATTCTTGGACTCTTTTATGAGTGTTGACGAGGAATGTGGGGCCTCGGCCCGGGAGCTGTCGGTACCAGTAAATGTAGTCCCGGTCCTGTATTTTGGGGTGTGAGCAGTTGATGGCGATGCTGGTGCTCTCGGTGGTCTCTGCCGAGGCTCCTGCTGCACCTGGGCTCTGCCTGCAGCCACTGCGAGCAGAAAGAGAAGAAGAAAATGCCCTCACAAGCTGCTTCTGGCCAGCCCTGCCTGCTCTGGGCAGACAAATGCTGCAGAAGCAGCGAGGAACCAACAGAGACCAGGAGGAGAAGAGTTTCCAGAGCATGTCGACATCTGCAGTAAGGGGAGTGTCCATGACTATCTGGTGGAGAGATGAATGCTGTGAATGAGAGGTGAAGAGTGGAGTCAGTGAAGGGAAAAAAAGAGGGATGAGAGGAAAGAAAGTGAACATGAAGGAAGGGGAAGGAAGACTGTGTGTGAGTTGTATGGAAAGAGAGAGAGGAAAGGAAGGGAACAGGGAGGGTTGGACCCAGAACAGAGCGAGGGGTTTGCTGAGGCAATGAGTGATGAAAGCAGAAGGAGGATGGAGGGGACGACTGTTTGGGGAGAGAGATCCGTGAAGAAGCGAGAGGGTCGGCAGCCTCTAAAGACCTGCGAGGACCACCACAGCCCCAGCCCTCTTCCCTCATCCACCCCCTCATCCCGCGCACCCAGGAGCACGGCGGCCAGAGCCACCAGCCCTGCGCCGGCACCGCCGCATCCGCCGCTCGGCCAACGGCGCCGCGATACTCCGCGACAGCCCCGGCTGCCCTTCCCAGCCCTGCCCAGCCCTCCCGCCCCCCCGCCCCTCCAGCTCCGCCCGGGGCTCAGCCCTGCCCCGGCGCCCTCGGGGTCTCGCCCGCGCTGCCAGCGCTCAGGGGCTCTGCACGGCCAACACTTGGGCTCCTGCCAATCCCCTTCTCGCCCTCCTCCACCAACCACTCCCCCGCAAGCAGAAGCCTGCCCAGCTCCAGCCGCAGCCTGCCACAGCAGGGCCCTGGCCCGGCACACGCAGCAGCTTGCCAGCGCTGGCTGCCAGCTGCGGGGCTGCCAAGAGCGGCCACGCGTTTCCTGCGGCTGCCCGGGAGGAGGCTGAGAGCCTCCCTTCAGCTGCCCTCGGCAGCCCCAGCCCGAGAATTGGGCTTGAGGCAGAGTGGGGGAGGACAACTGTGCCCATGGGCATGCTCGGCTCAGGAAGGGCAGGGTGGTGGCTGGGGAAGCACCGAGTCAGAAGGCAGGTCCGAAGGGACCTCCACAGGTCATCTAGATCATCCCTCTGCTTGCAACAGTTTCCATTGGATCTAGCCGCTCCCGGATGGAGATGGCAGAATCTCCCTGGGAAATCCATCCCAGTTCTCATAACAGTATTATTTGATCATAAAGGTACTATGGAACAATCTGTAAAGTCTTGCTCAGCTCCAGGTACACATCGCCCCTGCCCTCCCTCTTTCCACAGTGCCTCTTCCCTCAGGAACAACCAGTGAGGTTGGCCCTCAGATACACTGGAGCCTCTGCTCAGAAGCAGCTCCACCCAGAGGGGCATCAGGCCTGGCTGAGCTCTCCCAGCAGAGCTCCCTGGACCATGATGTCACCAAAGGTCACTTGAGGGAAGAGGGAAGCCTTGGCTGCACTGTGTCCATGCTGGAAAACCATTCAAGAGAGGAGATGGGCTCTGGAACTTTACACACCATGGACAGTCCTTGGACAGAGGGTCCCTTCTGGACACACCTATGTGACAACAGCAGGCTTTGGGGGATGTGGATCTTGGCTGCAAAGTCCCTGGCCTCCCAGGGACAGAGGCTGGGCTCTCAGAAGGAGATTCTAATGTGGGAGGAAGGTCCGAGTGGACTCAAGTCCAAAGCAGTCATCAGTTCTTTGGCTTCCCTGTGCAAGACACAGAGTCTGTTCCTTCCCGTCTGAGCACAGTGACATCAGGTTCCGTGTTCCTTTCCTTCAGTCCCTGGTTGGGTCAGGTCTCACAGACCACGTGCCACAGCATCAGGCTGATGATCTGCAGAAGCACATTTGGCGCAGGCTTGGACAGGAGAGGGGGCTGTGTCGCAGCAAAGGATCCAAACTGGAGTGGATCCATCCTTGGTGTGGCCTGAAATGGCAGCAGTGGAGCGTGAGCTTTGGAGGGGCAGGAAAAGGAGGGCTCAGGAGACAGGGGCTGCATTTCAGGGCCTCTTCCCTGGACAGACCTCTCGCAGGCTGGGGCCATCCCTGCTCAACTGCCCTCGGGATCCTTTGGACTCTGGGAAGCTGCTCGCTGGTGCCCATGGAGAGAGCAGTGGAGAGTGTCCCTGCCTGGAGCAGCACGTTTCCTTGTGACGAGGGACACCCAAGAACACCCAGCAGAACAGCATGAACCATGGACTCTGCTGAAGAGTCGTGGGGACCGGGGCATGTTAGGCAGGATGGGCTCAAAATGAATCAGCCCAATGCTCACACGTGGGGAGGCAACAACAAGAGGCCTTTGGGGTGAGCTGAGGAGACACGGAAAGACAAGGCCATGACATGTCCTCCTGCCCAGGAGCCCATGGCGTCCAGGTCAGGAATGCTGGAGCTTCTTCCTGGAACAGCACTTCAAACAGCCCCCACCACAGTGACCCAGGAGGACATCACTTGTCTGCTCTGGAGCCCTCCAGCACTGCAGCTGAGTCTTCTGCCCGCACAGCTGCATTCCTGCCCCAGAAATGCTGGGGCCTTTCCTCCCCTGGATCAGAAGCAGCGTTCACTGGGGAGTGGGCCTGGCACAAAGCTGCCAAGGAGAAGGCAGCAGTGCAGGAGATGAAAGCGCAGACCCCTATCATCAGCTCTGATGGTTTGCATTCCAGAGGAGCTGGTCTGCAGATTGTTGCCTGTTCCAAGGGTGCCTCTGGTCCTGCGGCAATGAAGGGCAGGTATAAAAGGCAGCTGCAATCCCTGCTCTCTCAGCCACTTCTCTCGCCTCCTTCTCATCGGGAACCAGGTGAGTCGGAAGCTCCTTCTAGTCCTCATCCAAAGTCAGATCTCTCCTCGAGGGACCTTTCAGCTGCTATGGGCTCTGTCGTGCCCTGGGATTTGGCTGTTGTTGTCATGAGAGAGGGAAGTGGGGCAAAGGTATTCGGAGAGAGGGTCTGGGATGTGGCTGAGGGGCCTTTTGCTGTCGGAGGTAGGACAGAGCTTCTCTAGGCCAGGATCCTCTTCTTAGGGTGAGGAAGACTGTGGACTCCTGGCACGCTTCCAAGTCCCAACTCACTAGTGTCCTTGGCTGCTCTTGGATAGTGTAACAGGCTGCTCCTCACCCACCTGGTGCTCTGCTTCCTCTCTGCCCTCTCTCACAGGTTCTCCTCCACCCTTGGACATGTCCTGCTGCAACCCATGCGTGCCCTGCGGCCCAACCCCGCTGGCCAACAGCTGCAATGAGCCCTGTTGCAGGCAGTGCCCGAGCTCCACCGTCGTCATTGAGCCCTCCCCCGTGGTGCTGACCCTGCCCGGACCCATCCTCAGCTCCTTCCCACAGAACACCGTTGTGGGCTCCTCCACCTCCGCTGCTGTTGGCAGCATCCTCAGCTCTCAGGGAGTGCCCATTGGCTCCGGGGGCTTTGACCTCTCTGGCATTACCAGCCGCTACTGTGGCAGGAGGTGCCTCCCCTGCTAAAGATGCTGGGAAAGGGCCACGGAGACACCGCCAGGAACTCAGAACATGGTGCTGGGCAAAGGATCGAGATTTTGTCAGTGTTGTTTCAGCACAGCTGAATGGCTTTGCCTTTCTTTCCCTTTTCTTTGTTGCTTGGCTTCTCCTTGGCAACAGGGTCCCACCAAGGCCAGCGTGGTGGCACCATCTGTCTCCTCTGGCTCCCTGGGCAGGCAGACGGGCATCATGCAGGAACTTCTCCATGGCCAAGTACTGCAGAGTCTCGGCTTCCCCCGGGCTCTCTGCTCTGCTGGCATCCACTCAGAGTGATTTTGTTCCCTCTTGTGACCTCATTAAAGTTCGCTGCATTCAAGCCTGGCCTCCATGTTGTTCCTCCCTCTGCAAACCCTCCCCAAGCTGCCAAAGGAGAAGGGGGTTGCTCGGGGTTAAAGGGGCACAGGGAAACCCCTCTCCATTCACAGAAGAGTTGGAGCTGGGACTCACACACAGAGTCACCCAGAATCATCTGGTTGGAAGAGACCTTTAAGATCATCGAGTCCAACCTTTCACCCTGCACTGCCAGGGTCCCTAAACCATGTCCTCAGCACCACCTCCACACGGCTTTTAAACACCTCCAGGGATGGGGACTCCACCACCCTGGGCAGCCTGTTTCAATGCTGAATGACCCTCTGTGTAAAGGAATTTTTCCTGATATGCCACCTCAAATTTCCTCTGATGCAACTTAAGGCCATTCCCTCTCATCCTGTCATTCATAACATGGGAGAAGAGACCGACCCCCACCTCCCCATAACCTCCTTTCAGGTAGTTGTAGAGAGTGATAAGGTCTCCCTTCAGCCTCCTCTTCTCCAGACTAAACATTCCCAGTTCCCTCAGCCGCTCCTCATAAGACAAGTTCCTCTAAAGCCTTCACTAGTTTTGTTGCCCTTCTCTGAACCCGCTCCAACAGCTCAATGTCTTTCTGGAAGTGAGGGCCCAAAACTGGACACAGTACCAGGTGTGGCCTCACCAGTGCCGAGATAGAGGGGCACAATCACTTCCCTCCTCCTGCTGGCCACACTATTGCTGATACAAGCCAGGATGCCATGGTCTTCTTGGCTGCTTGGGCACACTGCTGGCTCATGTTCAATCGGCTGTCGACCAGCACCCCCAGGTCCTTTCTGCTGTGCAGCTTTCCAGACACTCTTCCCCAAGCCTATAACATTGCAGGGAGTTGTTGTGGGCCCAAGTGCAGGACCCCGGCACGTGGTCTTGTTGAGTTTCATACAATTGGCCTCAGCCCATCGATCCAGCCTGTCCAGATCCCTCTGTAGAGCCTCCTGACCCTCAGGCAGGTCAACACTTCCTCTCAACTACTCGTGTCATCTGCAAACTTGCTGAGGTGCACTCAATCCCCTCATCCAGAGGATAAGAGTTTGAAGAGGACAGGCCCGAATACCGAGCCCTGAGGTACACCACTGGTGACCGGCCACCAGCTGGATTTAGCTCCATTCACCACACTCTCTGGGCCCGGCCATCCAGCCAGGTTTGATCCAGTGAAATGTACACCCGTCCAGGCCATAGGCAGCCAGTTTCTGCAGAAGGATGTTGTGCGAAACAGTGTCAAAGGCCTTGCTAAAATCCAGGTAAACAACATCCACAGCTCTTCTCTCTTCTACTAAACAGATCACTTTGTTGTAGAAGGAGATCAGGTTGGTTAAACAGGATCTGCCCTTCATAAATCCATGTTGACTGGGCCTGATCACCTGACTACCCTGTACATGCCGCATGATGACACGCAGGATGATCTGCTCCATGAGTTTCCCTGGCACTTGAGGTCAGACTGACAGGCCCTGCAGTTCCCTGGGTCCTCCTTCTGGCCTTTCTTGTAGATCGTGTCACATTGCCAACCTCCAGCCAGCTGGTACCTCCCCTGTTAGCCAGGATGTTGGTAAATCATGGAAGTGGCTTGGCAGTCACCCCCACCGGCTCCCTCAGAACTCTTGGGTGGATCTCCTCCGGCCCCATAGACGTCTGCACGTTGTAAGCTGTGTGGGCAGTTCACTTACTGTTTCCTCTTGGATGGAACCTTGATAACGCTCTCCATCCCCACCACTGGTTCTAGAGGCCATGCACCCAGTGAGTTGGTCTGACCATTAAGACTGAGGCAAAGAAGGCATTGAGTACCTCAGCCTTTTCTTCATCTTTAGTCACTATTTCCCCCATTGCATCTAGCAAGGGATGGAGAGTCTCCTTAAACCCTCCTTTTGCTATTAAGGTGTTTTAGAGAAACGTTTTTAATTGTCTTTTATGTTAGCTGCCAGATTAAGCTCGTAGCTGGGCTTTTGCCTTTCTAATCTTCTCCCTGCATAGTCTCACAGAATCCTTGTAGTTTTCGTGAGTGACTTGCCCCTTCTTCAATAGGTCATAGACTTGCTTTTTCTTCTTGAGCTCTGGCCAGAGCTCTGGGTTCAGCCAGGCTGGTCTTCTGCCCTTCTGGCTCGTCTTTGCGGCTCACTGAGACAGCCTGCTCCGGCCTTTGAAGATTTCCTTCTTGAGAATGTCCAGCCTTCCTGACCCCTTTGCCCTTCAAGACTGCCTCCCAAGGGACCCTGCCAACCAGTCTCCTAAAAAGGTTAAAGTCTGCCCTCCAGAAGTCCGAGGCAGCAGTTCTGCTGACCCCCCTCCTACTGCTTCTAGAACCGAAAATTCTATTATCTCATGGTCACCATGTCCAAGACAGCCTCCAACCTTCACATCATCCACAAGTCCTTCTCTGTTGGTGAACAACAGATCCAGCAGCGAGTCTTCCCTGGTTGGCTCCCTCACCAGCTGTGTGAGGAAGTTGTCTTCCACACACTCTAGGAACCTCCTGGACTGTTTCCTCACTGCTGCATTGAATTTCCAGCAGATATCTGGTAGATTGAAGTCACCCACAAGAACAAGGGGCTGAGATCTTGAGACTTCTAATTGTTTGTAGAATATTTCGTCTACACCTTCTTCCTGGGTGGTGGTCTATAGCAGACTCCCACTGTGACGTCTGCCTTGTTAGTCTTCCCTTTAATTTTGATCCATAAGCACTCTACCCTTTCATCCCGTTGTTGATCTCCAACAATCAAACCCCTCCTAACATACAGAGCCACTGCCCCTCCTCTCCTGCCTGGCCTATCTCTCCTGAAGAGCTTGTAGCTATCCAGTGCAGCGCTCCAGTTGTACGTATCATCCCACCAGGTCCTCCGTGATGGCAACTATATCATAGTTTTCCTTTTGCACAATGGCTTCCAGCTCTTCCTGTTTGTTGCCCACGCTGCGTGCATTGGTGTAGAAGCACTTCAACTGGGCATAGTGATCGCTGCGCCTTTTCCTTGGAGTGAGAAGGCCTAACTGCCGCCTGAACTTTCCCTGTCGCTGCCTTGACTCCTGGCAACCAGTGACCATTGTGGCTATCCTATCACCAAACACATTGCCCTCAATCTCCGCTGGTGCAGCATACTCAAGTAGCCTTGCTGGAACACTGTCTGATTAGCACTGGGCTGCAGCTCCTAAGTTAGTCCCAGCAAGCCAGACTCTATCCCTTTCCCTCCTCAATGTGAAGTGAGAGATTTTTAATCCAATCAGAATAAAAAGACTGTATGACTAGATCACTCAAGCTCCACCTAGAAGTATAGAACGACATAAAAAAGTGACAAGCGAAAGGGGGAATTGGGAAATTGAACCATCGAAACTTTGGGATCAGTTGACGGACTAAGCTGTCTTCTCTTCCACGTCCCCCCCTCCTCCGCCCACCCACCCGGGACGACTATGGGTAAGAGCTCTGTGTTGTGGGCGCGTTAAATATCTGCCATCAAGCTAGCTGTGATAATCCATTAGTGTTTAGGTTTGTTTGTATGTTTTGTTCTGTTTGTATGTTTAACCTTTGTTTTATGTTTAGGTCTTGACTTTAAGTCTCTCTTCACAGGTCAATACACTATCACTGCTATTATTGGAACCTGCATTTTGTCACGAACCTACGCAATAAATTATCATTGTTGATTTCATACTGAAGGGATTTGTCTCAGTGGTCGCTGCTCATGAGGGTCCCTGGATAGGTTCGGTGAATATCCTCTGCCAGCGTGAGCCTGGCAGGCTGGCCAAGTTGTAGAGGGTCCGAGGTGACCCCCCTTCTCTTTAACCAGAGAGTGGTGGGCAGATTTGGTATAAGGACCTCGTCTTTATGGGAAACTAGCAGGCTGTTCAAATTATAAAGGACTAGAGTAGCCCCCTGCTAAAGCTCAGGAATTTTAATAATTAGCTCTATGTATCATCCCGGACTGTTTTGTGACATCTTGACCATATATGGACTTCAAAGAAGAGTTCAACTCAAGGATTCGAGGAAGGGGCTCTCCACAACCACCTAAGACAACTGGACGACCCTCAACACAAGAGACTTAGCATGTGCAAGTGGGTGAGGAATATTATAATGATTTCTGGGAAAACTAAAGATTATGTATTAATATTCTGGGAATTGTTGATGAATATGCATGAAGACACTGATATAATCTGATCAGGTTGGTGGACTGGGATGCACGATTAGAGGAAAGTACCCCAAAGCCCTCTGCTGTCACTTGACTCAGCAGAAAATGTTTTATTCACTGGTTTCTTTCCTTTAATATTTAAGCACAACCTGTGGTTAATTCCCCTCATGGGGTAACACAGAGATTCCCCTACAGCAGCCTGATGCAACTCTGCCCTGTCCTGGACACACGGTCCCCTGCTGTCTTGGGAGAGTCATCACTACAACATGGCTCCCTCTGTGTTGAGGTGCGGATGATCGTAGATGCCTCTAATTGTACAGAAGAGACACCAGGAGCTCAAGGGGTTGTGAGGCTTCTTTCTACGTTGGCTTCTTTGCTTATTGCTGACAAACCTGCAGAGATGCTGGCCTCAAACCCAGTTCAGTTCTCTCCTTCCTGAAGAGAGGAAACAAGCCCTGTGGGGCCTCTGGGTGGGTCTGGCCAGTGCTTGATGGACCTACGGAGTCCTGGGCTTGCAGCAGTTGACTGAGAGTGAGTCCTGAGGGGCTGAGATCAAGCCCCTGGCATCCTGCTTCCCAGCAGGCTCTGCTCTACCCTCAGGGTCATCATCTCAGAGCCCCTGACACTGTCCTCTCCTGGCAGAGGATCTTGCCCTGCACATCGGGTGGTGCACAGGGGAAGCAGCACTGCCAGGGCAGAGCTGAGGGCCCCTTCCCCCAAGCTCAGCCTTGCACAGACACAGCCCCTCCCTCCCCTGCCTTCTTGCACGGCCAAGGACGCTCCCTGCACCGGCGTGTCTTGCACAGCACAGAGGTACAAGGCGCTGTCAGAGACCTCGACTTCCTCCAGCCGCAGCAGGCTGGATTCCCCGTCGGGTTGAGCAGCGTGGTGAAACGGCCGCTTTTCTTGGACTCAGCTCTTGTCTGATACGAGCCAGCTGCGGGGCTTGTCCTTTCCTCTGCTGGTACCAGAGCAAGCCTCGAAAGTCAGAGGTCTGGTAGGTGCAGTTGGTCTGAAAAGTGCCTCTCTGCTTCACCGTGTACTTGTCCTTCTTGACTGGGTGACGATGGTCTGTCCCATGGTGCCTGGAAGAAAGTGAAGGTCATCCCATGTTTAGGAGAAAGGCTCTGGGAAGCACAAGACTTCCGTGTCCCTTGCCCTGCAAGCATGCCTTTGGCCTGGAGACAGTCAAGTGGAGAGGTAGTTTGGGGCAGGAGCTCAAACATCTGCACTTAGTGTGGACCCTGAGGAGAGCTGAGCTGTGTCCCTGCTCCTGCTGCTAATGGCCAGAGGACACAGGGAACAGCCTGTCACACCTGACCCTCCATGTGCTGGACCAGCTCTCCTCCAGCAGGTGAAGGGACCAACAGTGAAAAAACCTCATCCTGCTTCCCCATCGCTGTCATACTCCAAGGGCTCCCAGCTGCTTGAGTACTCTCACAGCTCACTTTGGAAAGAGGTATCCATGGCTGTGCTGCCAAGCAGGGGGAAACTGCAAGCCATGGCTGACATGTGCCAGCTGGAAGGGCACAGCCTGGGGCACCCTATTGGTGTCCGTGGGAGCTGGAGCTTTAAAAATGCCTGTGGAACCTCTGAGAGAATTTGCTTCTTTTGGGGAGAACTGTGGGACTGCAGAGACAGCTGAGATCTCCTGACGTGATGGCGGGTGGGTCAGAAGAGAGAGGTGGAGAGTGAGAGCTTGAAGAGGAGAGAAAAGCAAGAGAAAGAGCGTCAGGGATCTGTTCTCTCTCTTCTCCTTCCCTTTCCAAGAGGAAGAACACCTTGAGAGAACGGCTGCAAAACCGCAACTGTGAGCCCACAGCTCCCAGTGCATTTTCTGCTGTTCCAGAGTGTTTCCACACAAAGACCTGATAAGGCTGGTGAGGGTTTGCTGGGGGGAACAAGAAGTACACGCTGATGAAAAGCCACGACTTACCCAGCAGGTGCCCCAGAAAGGCCGTGAGGAGGAGGTGTGCGAGGTGCATGCTGAGACCAACCTGCCTGTCTGTGGAGGGAGGGAGAGCCAGAAAACCACCTCCCAGCCGCGAGGTGACAGAGCTGCCGGAAATGCCTCTGTGGGGGGAGCAGAGGAAGAAGTGGGGAAGAGAAATGATCTCTTCTTGCTGGGCCTGAAATGCTCCTTCTGGGTCTCTGCCTCCTCCAGCAGCAGCTCCTGTGGCTCCCTCAGCCAACAGCATTCTCACCATTTCCCTTGCTCCCTCCCTGCTCTCCCTCCTGCTCTCCCTCAGCACTTCCTGACAGATTGGCCCCATTGGGTGCTTTGTTTATCACTTTCTCTTGTTCTCCCCTTTGAAAGCAGAAGGGATTGGATGCTACAGCCTTAGGGAACCAGCCACTCTCACCCTACACATGTCCTGACACTGTTGTCTGCTGAAGATCTTCAGCTTGGCAAGTTCCTCAGCATGCTGAAAGGCTCCTGTCCTCCCCTGAGATAACTGGGTCTCCTGACTCAATGGTCTGGGCAGAACCCCCATGTTGAGCTCAGCCTTAGAAATGTCTGTCTCCCTGCCACCCCTGCAGCAATCCTGTCGTGGCAGTCCCTTTTCAGGACAACCAAGAAGTTCCAAACATGAAGGAATAGGGACAGATTGGCCAAATGACCAGTGTCCGATGGAAGGGAGCTGTAAACAAGCACCCGGGTCACTTGAAAAGTGTGGACTGAGATAATGCTGCAGGTGGGAGATTATGGCACAGGAGCAGTCATGTCTGCTACCAAGAGCCCCCTTCTCCAACAGCGCTCACTGGTGGACACTGAGGGAAGAGCAAGTGCTGGACAAGCCACTGGAACCCTTCTCCTGAATACTCACTGCTGCGTCCCACTCAGGTTCAGGGGCTCAGGGCTGTTCCCGAGCCTGCTGTGCCAAGGGACCCTCGTGGCAGGGAGGCCAACAGCATCCTGGGCTGCAGGAGGAGGAGCATCGCCAGCAGGACAAGGCACCTCATCCTTCCTCTGCTCAGCGCTGGTGAGGCCACCTGTGCAGTGCTGGCTCCAGTTCTGGGCTCCCCAGCACAAGACAGATACTGGAGTGAGCCCAGCAACGTGGTGCAGGGACTGGAGCACGTTTCCTGGGAGGACAGGCTGAGAGGGCTGGCGGTGTTCATCCTGGGGAAGAGAAGGCTCGAGGGGCATCTTGGCAATGTGTGTAAATCACTGGTGGGAGGGAAGGAAGAAGAGTGTCTTGTCAGCCCGGTGTCTATGAGAATTGTTGGGACTGAGGAGCAGGAAAAGGCAAAGGCACCAGGAAAGCAGATTTCACACTCCTCTGCCCACAGCACTTTTCTCTCTCCTCTCCCCAGAGCACAGCTGAGCCCCTTCAGGAGAAACACCTCTGGGAGCAGCACCTGCTGTTGCCATGGCACCCAGAGTCAGACAGCCCACCCCTGTCTGGCAGGAGGACATCCAGCACAACCCTCTTCTTGACAGACACCTCTGGGGATGTTGTTCCCAGAAGGGTGAGAAGAGACAATCACCTTATGAAGTCAGGGGTGTTTCTGCCCACCAGGACATCAGACTCCTTACGGGATGTTCGGGAAAGGTTTTTCTGGATGGTACAAGACATGGGATGTTTAGGAGAAGCAGCAGAGTGAGGGAAAGGAAGGATCAAGGCAGTTTGGTCTGGAGCGAACATGGGAAGGCAGATGGAGAAGGGGACAAGAGGTTCTGATCCCGTGTGAACATGTGTCTGCCCCATGTGGTCACCAGGCCATGCCTGTTGCTCTGCCTTGTCTGTCCACCTGCCAGCAGTTCCCTGGAAAGACAGTGGTGAAATCCAGCAGGGACAGGGAGCAGGGCTCATCCTTCACTCTCTGCCTTGCAAGCCTCTGACTGGCTCGGTCAGCTACTGGAGCCACACAGAGTGCCCTGGGGACTGCCTGGAGACAACAGAAGCCTCTTCCCAGAAGCCTCCTTCCAGCTCTCACTCAGACCTTTATCCCATTCAGGCAGCTCAGCCAACCTGTTCCTGACTCCGTCATGAAGCAGGAACTGGGCATCCCTTGAGGCTGTGCTCAGTGTGTCCAGTCCACGCTTCTACCCTGTCTCCTCTGCCACTACTCCAAAGGTTCAAAGTCCTCTCAAACAGCCTCATGCTGTCTGGGGAGCTCCACTGTACAGAGCGCTGGAAGGTGCCCATGACCTCGACATCCTTTCTCCTGTGCATGTCTCCTTGAAGTCCTGATTCCAAAGGAACACTTGGTGACCCCAGCAGAAATATTTTGAAAGCTCCATGAAATTCTGTGGCTGGAGGATAAATTCTTCTGTGTCGGAGCTTTCACACAGGAATGGGATGTAAAACCCCTTTGGGTTGTTCTTCCCACGGGAAGTACCAGTGCCGGTGCCGGGGGATCGGGGGAACGGACCCGGGGTCGGCTGTGGGTCCAGGTTCGAAGCCGGGCGGGTCTGGGCGGGTCGAGGAGACGCCGCCGGCGGAGCGGCAGCGCCCCCTGCGGGACCGACCGGCGCTGTCCCCTCGGCTCCACCCGCCGCGGTTCGTGCGCGGCCACAGCCCCGGCTCCTCTCGGCGTGTCTCTCAGCGCACAGTAATACACCGCCGCGTCGCCGCGCTGGGGCTGGGCGAGCCACAGGGAGCTGGCCCGACGGTCCTCGGTCACCATCAGCCGCCCCGGTGGCTCCTCCACATCCTTGGATCCTCTGGAACTCCACACGACCAATGTGGGGCCTCGGCCCGGGAGCTGTCGGTACCAGTAGATATATTCGGTGGACTTTATGTTGGGGTGTGAGCAGTTGATGGCGATTTCAGTGCCCTCGGTGGTCTCTGCCGACGGCTCCTGCTGCATCTGGGCTCTGCCCGCAGCCACTGCGAGCAGAAAGAGAAGAAGAAAATGCCCTCACAAGCTGCTTTCTGGCCAGCCCTGCCTGCTCTGGGCAAGAACAAATGCTGCAGAAGCAGCGAGGAACCAACAGAGACCAGGAGGAGAAGAGTTTCCAGAGCATGTCGACATCTGCAGTAAGGGGAGTGTCCATGACTAGCTGGTGGAGAGATGAATGCGTGAATGAGAGGTGGAAGAGTGGAGTCAGTGAAGGGAAAAAAAGAGGGATGAGAGGAAAGAAAGTGAACATGAAGGAAGAGGGAAGGAATGACTGTGTGAGTTGTATGGAAAGAGAGAGAGGAAAGGAAGGGAACAGGGAGGGTTGGACCCAGAACAGAGCGAGGGTTTTGCTGAGGGAAAGTGGGATGGGAGCAGAGGGAGGGAGGGATGAGAGGCTGTTTCGGGGAGAGAAGTCGGTGAAGAATCGAGAGGGGACGGCAGCGTCGAGGGACCTGCAGGGGCCACCCCAGCCCCAGCCCTCTTCTTCTCATCGCCCCCCCGCCATCCCCTCGCACCCAGGAGCACAGCGGCCAGAGCCACCAGCCCTGCGCGCCGGCACCGCCGCATCTTGCCGCTCCGCTGACCACTTCGGGTTACCCCGCGACAGCCCCGGCTGCCCTTCCCGCTCCTCCAGCTCCCCTCCCCTCCTCTCCCCGCCCCTCCAGCTCCGCCCCGGGACTCAGCCCTGCCCCAGCGCCGCTCGGGGTCTCGCCCGCGCTGCCAGCGATCAGGGGCTCTGCACGGCCAACACTTGGGCTCTACCAATCCCCTTCTCGCCCTCCTCCACCAACAACTCCCCCGCAAGCAGAAGCCTGCCCAGCTCCAGCCGCAGCCTGCCACAGCAGCAGGGCCCTGGCCCGGCACACGCAGCAGCTTGCCAGCGCTGGCTGCCAGCTGCGGGGCTGCCAAGAGCGGCCACGCGTTTCCTGCGGCTGCCCGGGAGGAGGCTGAGAGCCTCCCTTCAGCTGCCCCTCGGCAGCCCCAGCCCCAGCCCGAGAATTGGGCTTGAGGCAGAGTGGGGGGAGGACAACTGTGCCCATGGCTGTGCAGGGCTCAGGAAGGGCAGGGTGGTGGCTGGGGAAGCACCGAGTCAGAAGGCAGGTCAGAAAGGACCTCCACAGGTCATCTAGATCATCCCTCTGCTCTTAGCAGATCCTCTTGGGTCAGGTTGCTCAAGGTGATGTTCAGTCCATTCTTGAACACCTTCCAGAATGGAGGTGCACATCCTCCCTGGGATACACATTCCTTTCCTCATTGGTTTTGCTTCTTTATCAGACCTGGCCATTTTCTCCCTCCAGGGAACTTCCGCAGACTAGATCCATTGGCTGCCTCCTCTGAACAAGTAGTTGGAGGAAGTAAGGACCTCTTCCCTGAGCCATGCCTTCTCCAAGAAGGGCAGGCCCTGTTCTCTCAGCCTCTCCTGGCATGTTGTGTTTTTTCTCAGCCCCCAAACTGGCTTGGTGGTCTTGGATGGACTCGTTCAGTATGTCGATATCCTTCTTGGACCAGGAAGCCCCACCCTGGATGCCGTAGTCCAGATGTGCTCTCACAAGGTCCAGAGGAGTAGGGTCACCTTCCTGGACCTGCTGGCAGCACTTGGACTGACACAGCTCAGGATGCAGGTGGTCCTGGTTGCTGCAAAGGCCCAGGCTGTGCCATGTTCAGCTGGGGATCTCCCGAAAGCCGCTTTCTGGGGATCTGCCTCCCTGGCAGCCAGACCCCAGTCTACAGGACTGCATGGGCTGGTTCGTCCAGCAGATGCAAACCCTTGCCCTTGCTCTTTTGGGCCTTCATGTGCTTCCAGTCAGCCCATGTCTCAAGCTCTGAACAGGAGATGTGTCTGACAGTTCCGGCCCATTCTGCCAGCTGGGTGTTCCCCACCGACTTGCTGGGAGTTCCCCACTGCCCACTGCTCATGGCGTGCATGAAAACATGGAACAGTATTGGTCCTACTAACGATCCCTGCAATGAGACGCCACTAACAAGTGCAGCTGAGCTGGGTTTATACACCATGATCACAAGTCTCCGAGACTGGCAGCGTTGCCAATTTTCCAGCAAACATGTCACCCTCTACACTCTGTGCTCAGCGCTTGTCACCAAGAGGGTCTCTACTGGACACTCGTGTGGGAGAGCAGCAGCGTTTGGACTATGCTGTCTGGCATCCGAGGGGGATTGTGGGTTTTCCCTTGCAGGGGCAGGGGCTGGGCCCTCACAGGGAGATTCCAGTGTGGGGCAGGAAGGTCCCTGTGGGCTCAAGTCCAAAGCAGTCACCAGTTCTTTGGCTTTACTGGTGCCAGCCACAGGGTCTCTCCCTCCACTCACAGCTCAGAGATATCAGGCTCCAGGTGCCATCTGTTCAGGCCCTGGTTGATCCAAGATCTCCGTCCGTGCCTGACAGACCATCAGGCCAATGATCGGAACAAGTCCATTGGGCATTGACATGGACAGGAGAGAGGCTGTGTCCCAGCCCAGACATGCTCTGACACTGCACTGGAAGCACATCCACTCAGGCATGGCCAGCACATGCTCCACAGGATTCCTCAGCCTTTCTCCGGGTCCATAAAGCCATCCCCAACCCCTTGAAGTCTCTAGCACTGCAGAGAGCAGCTGTGTGCTGGCGTGGAGAGGCAGGGAGGGGGCCCTGGCCAGCCATGCTGAGGCACTGCTGATGGTGTGACATGGAGCGAAACTGAGGATCCAAACTCAAGTGGAACCATCCTTGGTGTGGCCTGAAATTGGCAGCAGTGGAGCGTGAGCTTTGGAGGGGCAGCAAAAGGAGGGCTCAGGAGACAGGGGCTGCATTTCAGGGCCTCTTCCCTGGACAGATCTCTCGCAGGCTGGGGCCATCCCTGCTCAACTGCCCTCAGGATCCTTTGGACTCTGGGAAGCTGCTGCTCGCTGGTGCCCATGGAGAGAGCAGTGGAGAGTGTCCCTGCCAGGAGCAGCATGTTTCCTCGTGACGAGGGACACGCAAGGACACACACACACAGGCAGATGCACACCAGCATGGAATGTTGCACAAAGTTGTGCTGCCACGAGCATCCACATCATGCTGTCTGCTTCCAAGTGCACATGAGACAAGGACAGACAGAGGCACAGCATGAATCACGGACTCTGCTGAAGAGTCGTGGGGACCGGGCAGTGTTAGGCAGGATGGGCTCAAAATGAATCAGCCCAATGCTCACACGTGAGGAAGGAACAACAAGGGACCATTGGGGTAAACTGAGTAGAGATGGAAAGACAAGGCCATGACATGTCCTCCTGCCCAGGAGCCCATGGCGTCCAGCGGAGGAATGCTGGAGCTTCTTCCTGGAACAGCACTTCAAACAGCCCCACCACAGTGACCCTGGAGGACATCACTTGTCTGCTCTGGAGCCCTCCAGCACTGCAGCTGAGTCTTCTGCCTGCACGGCTGCATTCCTGCCCCAGAAATGCTGGGGCCTTTCATCCCCTGTGCTCAGAAGCAGCGTTCACTGGGGAATGGGCCTGGCTCAAAGCTGCCAAGGAGAAGGCAGCAGTGCAGGAGATGAAAGCACAGCCCCTATCATCAGCTCTGATGGTTTGCATTCCAGAGGAGCTGGTCTGCAGATTGTTGCCTGTTCCAAGGGTGCCTCTGGTCCTGCGGCAACGAAGGGCAGGTATAAAAGGCAGCCGCAATCCCTGCTCTCTCAGCCACTTCTCCCGCCTCCTTCTCGTTGGGAACCAGGTGAGTCGGAAGCTCCTTCTAGTCCTCATCCAAAGTCAGATCTCTCCTCGAGGGACCTTTCAGCTGCTATGGGCTCTGTCGTGCCCTGTGATTTGGCTGTTGTTGTCATGAGAGAGGGAAGTGGGGCGAAGGTCTTTGGAGAAAGGGTCTGGGATGTGGCTGAGGGGCCTTTTGCTGTAGGAGGTAGGACAGAGCTTCTCTAGGCCAAGTTGTGCTTCCTAGGGCAAGAAAGACTGTGTGACTCCTGGCACAGCTTGCAAGTCCCCACTCACGAGCGGCCTTGGCTGCTCTTGGATAGTGTAACAGGCTGCTCCTCACCCACCCTTGTGCTCGGCTTCCTCTCTGCCCTCTCTCACAGGTGCACCTCCACCCTTGGACATGTCCTGCTGCAACCCATGCGTGCCCTGCGGCCCAACCCCGCTGGCCAACAGCTGCAATGAGCCCTGTTGCAGGCAGTGCCCGAGCTCCACTGTCGTCATTGAGCCCTCCCCCGTGGTGCTGACCCTGCCCGGACCCATCCTCAGCTCCTTCCCACAGAACACCGTTGTGGGCTCCTCCACCTCCGCTGCTGTTGGCAGCATCCTCAGCTCTCAGGGAGTGCCCATTGGCTCCGGGGGCTTTGACCTCTCTGGCATTACCAGCCACTACTGTGGCAGGAGGTGCCTCCCCTGCTAAAGATGCTGGGAAAGGGCCACGGAGACACCGCCGGGAACTCAGAACATGGTGCTGGGCAGAGGATCGAGATTTTGTCAGTGTTGTTTTCAGCACAGCTGAATGGCTTTGCCTTTCTTTCCCTTTTCTTTGTTTGTTTGGCTTCTCCTTGGCAACAGGGTCCCACCAAGGCCAGCCTGTTGGGCACCATCTGTCTCCTCTGGCTCCCTGGGGCAGGCAGACGGGCATCATGCAGGAACTTCTCCATAGCCAAGTTCTGCAATGTCTCGCTTCCCCTCGGGGCTCTCTGCTCTGCTGGCCTCCACTCAGAGTGATTTTGTTTCCCTCTTGTGACTCATTAAGTTCTGCTGCATTCAAGCCTGGCCTCCATGTTGTCCTTCCCTCTGCAAACCCTCCCCAAGCTGCCATAGGAGAAGGGCGTTGCTGTGCGGGTGGCCCACAGGGGTCAGCAGCCCCACGAGCTCCTCAGGAAGGCCGTTCCTCTTGCTCTGGCCAGAGCTGTGCTGGGGTGGCAGGGGGTGGGTGTAGGGCTCTGCAAGGTGCTTTGCTTTGCAGAAGAGCAAGAGTGGTAAAGCAGGGAACAGCCCGTGACATGGCCCCTAGCTGCTCCTCCACCTTCCTCTCCCCTCCCACACCCATCCATGGGACAGGATTGGCAGGGACAAGCTCTTGCAAGGAGCAGCTGCTGAATGCATTGAATCTCACAAGTGGAGCCAGGCACATGGGTGCTGAGGGCAGTCAGCCCAGAAATGGGGACAGTGAGATGGTGTATTTCTGAGGGAGACCAAACTGCTCTGACATAGAACATGCAGGAGAACTTGAAGAGGACCCTGGAAAAAAACTGGCCCTGCTGCGAGGCTCTCAGGGCACAGTGTTGGTCCTGCTGGTGCGGGAGCAGGGCTGGGCACACCCTCCTGCCACCACTCCTGTTCCTCTGCAGACTGCCCCAGCACCAAAGGCAGGTGGGCAGACAGACTCCTCAGCAGTGCAGCTCCAGGAGCTCTGAGGAGCTCTCAGGTTCACTGCCAGACCTCGGGGCTTGGCTCAGGCAGGTTGCAATCTCCTCCTGATGCCACCTGCTAACTCAGATCTGTTTGGCCTTTGCAGAGAGGGCCTTTATCTGAAGGCAGCTCCATCAGGCCGGCTCCTCTCTGGTGTCCCAGCCCCAGCACTGGCAGCTGCAGGGCATCTGGCTCACCCCAGGCACACAAGCCTTTGCTGACAGTGGGAGCATGTCAGGGCTGCTCCTCCCCCTGCACTCCACCTGGAGCTGGTCCCAGACCTCCACAACTGCCCTACGGTGGTCCCCAGCCATGGGCTGGAGCTTGTCAGACTTTGGCATTCCTTTGTCTTGTTAGGTGGGGAACCCCTGGAGCTGCAGCAATAGGGATGGTCTCTAGCTTTGACTTTGTGCCCCAAGAGCGGATGTAGCACGGGAACAGGCTGAATGTCCAAAGCAGACGCTGCAGCTTGAACCCCAAGACACCTTCTCTCTTTCCTGTCTGGAGAATGGAATGGCTTCTGCCCAGCCCAGAAGAGCCCCAAAGCCCTCTGCTGTCCTTGACGCAGCAGGAATGTTTCATTCACTGATTATTTCCTTTTACGATTTAAGCACAATCGTGTGGTTAATTCTCCTCAGGGGGTCGTGATAGCAGGAACTAGTTATCACAAATAATGAGAAGAGAGAAAACAGCTAAATCATAAAGGAAGGCCTCGTCCTTGGAAAGCAGGTGGACTGGGCAAAACAGGCAGCCATGAATCAGGGTAAAAGCATCCTAAGGAAGATAACAAGGCGAGAGTCAATTAACTCGGAACGGGAAACGTGCTGTCTCAGAAAAACGCAAGAGAGCATGCGTCAGGACGTGTGGCAGTTTGAGGAAAAAAACCTGCTTGAAATGTTTTGTTTTAAACTGACCAATTGGACTATTCCCTTCCATGCTACGTTTACACATCCCATTGGTTGTAAAGGTTTCTCACGCGCGTCTGTCGTTTTAAGAGCGGCTGCTCTTTCGCGGCTCTTTGGGGGGCTTTCGGCTTTTTCCGCTCTCCGGGACACTTCCGGCTTTGCACTGCGAGGGGCGCCACGGACCTTGCAGCTTTGCTCCGGGAAGAGGCTTTTCCAGACTCGCGGCTTGGCTCTCCTCGGCTCGGACCCTGCCCGCCTGCCTGCTTGCGGCTACGGCTCCCCCTCGCTGCCGGAGTGGAGCGGAGCTGTGTGCCGGGAAAGCCGCCTGCCGCGCCGCCTGGGACAGACTGCTGTGGCTGCTGGAGATGCCGCGCCCCGAGGCTGCTCTTTGCCTGCTGCTGTAACGCCGTACCCTCCCTGCCGCCAGCGCTGCCGCTTCTTGCTGCTTTGCTTCCTTTAATTCGCACGACCAGACTGGTAGGAACAGCGTAGCTCAGGGTTTGCACGCTGGAGCCCCGCGTTCGTAACAGCCGCGGTTTTCCTTTGTTTACTCCACGAAAGCGCACACGTGGCGACGCCATTTTGGACTCCACGTGGTACCATCCCCCTTTCTCTCTTTTCTCGCGTTTAACCCTCGCTTTTCCATCCCGTATAAACCCTCAGATTTTGCATTGGTTTTTCCCTGCATATTATATATTTTGTTCTCGTTTTATTAAAGTTTGTTTCAGTTTTCCAAACGTTCAGAGGTCTCACAAAATCTTTCTTTTCCTTTTCGTATCTCTGCTTTTTAACCCTTTTCTCTCCCGGTCAGGGGAAGAAGGGGTTTAGAGATCGGAGAGGACTCGTCCCCGTGATTGGCTTGCCTCAGCCAACCGGCGACAGGACGGAAAGGTGAAAAGTTCATAGGAGAGGAAGACTCTAGCCTTCATCAGAGACCCCTGTTCAAGACCACCAGAGACAGTGCGCATGCCCGAGAGAAGGACAGGCTATGTAAATGAATTTGGGGAGAATGGTTATAATATTCTTCTTAGTTCCTGGAAAGATAATGCCTATGTAGTAGCTAACAGTATAAATGATGTAATCGGACTGCCTGTAAGCACGCACAGAAGGGCAGAAATATCTCCCTGTGCGTCCGGCGCCGTGAATAAAGAACACCGGCTTAATAGTCACATTGGCTGTTGGGTTTTATATCTGCGATCTTTGAATCAATTTGGCGACCCAGATGGGACGGATCTGCTCGACTGCAGCGACCCACTGAGAAAAAGGACTCCCTCGGGTACCCTCGAGAGCTTCTCGGAGGGCCTCCTTGCCTCCCGGATCACTACAGGAGCAGACAGGGACTGTCTACTAGAAAAGGTATTCTTTACTCTGGTTTAAGCATCTGGTCTGGGACCAGTCATCTGGAAATTCCCGTAAGCCACAGGAGACGTCCTGTGCGAGGGCTGTATCCCAGGTTACTAGTACTTAAAGGTGTACGTCTGGTCTGGAAATTTTTTTTGATATTTTTGGATTTTGGACTTTGGAATGGCAACTGGTATAGGTTATGAATTTTTGGAACGGCAACTGGTATTGGTTTATGAATTACTGGATGCTGGGGGGTGTGTGTGTGTGTGTGAACTGAGAGACTGAGACGCAGCCCTGTTGCGAAGCGAGTGTGGAGTCCTTATCCGTGGTTCCAATATCCCGTGTGGGGTACGGCCGGAGACGGATGAAGCGAGTGACACTGAACAAGGCTCATGTGGCTTGTGCTGGGGATAAGTGTCACAATTACAGTCATAACAATCGTTGTTATTTGGTGTATTTCTAAATGTTTTAAAACAATTCCAAACGTTCCTTGTGTTTGCTGAAAGGAGGTGAATGTTTGTTTAAAGTCCTATTTGTGAAGTGTAATTGGCTCCTGAAGTATATTTGCTGTATCAGTTTGTAAAATGGGAAACTCACAGAGTGTAGAGATTAAGAAGAACCCGCCCCTGGGGTGTATATTGGACCCACAAGAATAAAAACTTCCTTTTCTATGGGAGATTTGGATTCATGGAAATTGGCAGTTAATGATTATCTGGATGACCCCTCAGGAGTGGCGAAACGCTTTGAATTGATAGTTAAAAGTCAGGATCCGGACTGGGGAGATATTGATGTAAAGCTGGACGCTTTGACCAAAACAGAAAAACAGCTGGTACTAAAACCCGCCCGCACACAGGTGAGTGCTCAAATTACTGTCCGAACTCAGAAGTGGATAAAATTTGGGCTGGAAAATGCTATTCCTAAATCTGTTAACTGGTCTGCCCTGTATGCTGTGGAACAAGGACAGAGAGAAAGTCCAGCTGAGTTTCTGGATCGGTTAAAAGCGGCCATGCGGAAATGTACAACTTTAGACCCCTCTTCGGATGAAGGTAAACAGCAGATTAGTAGTTTGGTTTTGGGGCAATCATCAGAGGACATTAGAAAGAAGCTGCAGAAGATAAAGGAGCCTGATAATAGGGTCATGGAAAAGTTGTTGGAAGAAGCGTGGAGAGTGTATAGAAATGGTGAGCAAAGAGATAAGAAAAGGTTAGGAAAAACCCTAGCTACTGCCACTGTAGCAGCGTTAGGGCAGGCTGAGAACAAAGGTCGGGGAGCTTCTCGGGGAAGAGGAGGAGGCATCCCTGGCAGAGGACGTGGAAGAGAAGGCGTGTCATTGCAGCAGAACCAGTGTGCATATTGTAAAGAAATAGGACACTGGAAGCGGGAATGTCCAAAGCGGAATAGTTCTCACGCTGTCACAGTGGCAGAACCAGATGTTGATTGTCGGGGACCTGGGGAATGTACCCTAGCGGCCCCACTTGTTAAAGCTAGGGCTGGAGGGAGAAGAGGTGGACGGTTGTAAGAGCAACTGGCCAACAGGAAAAGGCATTTTTGTTCTGGTTTTTTTTTTCCTGGGGTTGGGGGGGGGGGGGGGGGGGGGGAAGGAAAGAAAAGGGGAAAAAAAAGGAAAAAACCCTCAGATATAAATTGGGAAAACAAATTGAAATGCCCAAGTTTTTGTATATGCCAAACTCCCCAAAGTGCTTATTAGGGTGAGATCTCTTAGCAGTCACAAACCCTGAACTGACCTGCCCCCCAACCGGGAGTTTGAGAGGGGAGATCGGGAGAGCCGGGGGAAAGCGGCTGCCCCCCCACTGCTGCCTCTGCAGGACAGCGCAGTGAACCCTTCTGCGCCCCTGCGAGAGGAACGGGACCTGCCCAGCAGCCGCTTGTGGAGTTTTAGAATTCACGGGGTGGGAGTCAGGACCCCGCAGCTCGCTGCCGCCCTGCCACAGCCCAAAGCTACCGGCGTTTCTCAGTCCCCTCAAGGAAGCAGATGGAACTAAAAAGTGCGGCCTGATTTGAATTTATTGCTTCCAAATGAGATTGCGGTAGTTCATATAAACGGACATCAAAGACAAATGCTGAATCAACAAACCCTGAGGGAAGGAATGGCCACTTTACATCAAGGAAGCCTCTGGGGGATACAAGCAGCGTGTGATTTAGTTTTGAGAAAATATGGACGTACAGGAATTTATACGGTGGCCAAGCAAATTTGTGAGCGATGTGTGTGTGACCTGCAGGAGGATAAAGAAAAAGGTTCTGAGGAAGCAACCCTCAGGAGGAAGGGAGCCTGGTTTAAAAAGTAAAAAAAAAAAAAGCCTACAGGTACACTTTACTGAATTACCACCAACAGGTAAACGGAAATATCTTTTGGTTTCAGTAGATCCTCTTACTGGGTGGGTAGAAGCTTACCCGATGGTAACTGCCACCGCAGCTGGAGTGGCCAAAATCCTCTTAGAACAAATTGTTCCTAGGTATGGAATAAAAAGGTGGAGAAAATCAATTAATAGAAATCTTAAGCTTGTTATTAACACAGCAAACTGAAGAGGCAAAACAACCTGAAGAAGCGGAGGAGATCATCAACCAGGTATACCAGGAGTGTGGGCAACTGGAATTCCAGGCAAGGCAAAGAATGCTTTCCCTGTTAAAATAGAGACAAAGAAGGAGACCCGCCCAGTGAGGGTTAAACAATATCCTTTAAAATTAGAAGATCGGAAAGGAATTAAAGGCATCATAGAGAATTTTCTGACTCATGGGTTGTTGATCAAATCTGAATCTGAATATAATACCCCTATTTTACCTGTCAAAAAGCAAGACGGACGTTAAAGATTAGTGCAGAACTTGAAGGCAATTAACAGACTTGTAGAAGATATAGTAGCTAATCCTTACGCACTATTAACCAGGCTGAATGATAAACAAGTTTGGTTTACCGTTCTGGACTTAAAGGACGCCTTTTTCTGCTTAGCATTGGCTAAAGAAAGCCAGAAGCTGTTTGCTTTTGAGTGGGAGAATCCCGACGCTGGCAGAAAAACCCAATTAACTTGGACAGTGTTACCACAAGGATTTAAAAACAGACTTACGATATTTGGCAATCAATTGGCCCGAGAACTCGAGTCTTGGGACCCACCGACTCGAACTGGAACACTGCTACAGTACGCAGATGATCTCCTCAGAGCTACGGAAACCAGAGGAGTGTGTTCTCTGCACTGTCAGCCTCTTGAATTTTCTAGGACTCAGGGGATACCGAGTCTCTCAACAGAAGGCCCAGATGATCCAAACTCGCGTATCCTATTTAGGATACGAGATCACCGGTGGACAACGAGAGCTTGGTACAGCACGAAAGGAGGCGATTTGTCAGACCCCGACACCAGCGACGGCGAAGGAGCTTCGAACATTTCTAGGAATGACCGGGTGGTGTCGCCTGTGGATACAGGATGATGGACCATTAGTAAACCCTTTATATAACCTATTAGAAAAGGACTCCTCTGTTTTGAAATGGACCAAGGAGGCCGAAAAGGCATGTGAACACCTGAAAATAGAATTAATGAAGGCTCCAGCCTTAGGACTTCCGGATATTACCAAACCGTTTTGGCTATATTCCTATGAAAACCAAGGAATGGCCTTAGGGGTATTAGCCCCAAAATTGGGACCCTATATAAGGGCTGTGGCCTATTTCTCCAAACAATTGGACAAAGTGAGCGAAGGCTGGCCAGGATGCCTAAAGGCTGTGGCTGCAGTGATCCTCAACATTCAGGAGGCCAGAAAATTTAGCATGGGCCAGAAAATGGCTGTGTTTGTTTCACACACGGTGTCAGCAGTATTGGAACAAAAAGGGACGCATTGGTCGTTGCCTTCACGATTTTTGAAATTTCAGGCCATTCTAGTGGAACAGGATGATGTTGAGATTGTGGTGACTAACATTGTGAATCCAGCCTCCTTTCTCAGTGGAACTAGCATGGAACCGCTAACCCATGATTGCTTAACCACTACGGAAACTGTATATTCAAGTTGGCCTGACTTGAAGGACGAACCCTTGGAGGATGCAGAAGACTCCTGGTACACGGATGGAAGTAGTTTCGTGAAAAGTGGGAGTCGTAAAGCCGGGTATGCTATAACCACGACTCAACAAGTCATAGAAGCAAAACCCGCGCCTGCTAACACCTCGGCCCAAAAGGCAGAAATAATTGCTCTGACTAGAGCCCTCGAATTGGCAAAAGGAAAGAAAATCAACCTATGGACTGATTCTACATATGCTTTTGGAGTGGTGCATGCCCACGGTGCCATATGGAAAGAACGAGGACTATTAATGGCCCAAGGGAAGCAAATGAAGCATGCAAAGGAAATTTTGCAATTATTGGAAGCAGTTCAGTTGCCGAAGGAAGTTGCCATCACGTACTGTGAAGGACATCAAAAGGGTAACACTGAGCAAGGAATTGGGAATAACCTAGCCGATCGTGAAGGCAAACGGGCCACAGAAAGTGTAAAAATTACAGTTTTGCCTTTAATTCCAGACGGTAAATTTCAAATTCTACATGATAGACCACATTATTCAAGAGAAGATAAGAAATTAATTGACGATTTGGATGGAAAGGAAAATAAAGATGGGTGGATCCAAATTCCAGATGGGCGAATAATAGTGCCTTTTAATCAAATACGGAAACTAGTTCTAGAAGAACATAACAAAACGCATTGGGGGGCGGATTCTTTGTATAAAAGTCTTAGTCAAAAGGTGATAGGATGCAATTTATATACCACCGTGAAACAGGTTAGTAAACAATGTCAGATTTGTTTGAGAAATAACCCCAAACCAGAAAATAAAGTACAATTAGGGGCAATTGAGAAAGGCAACTATCCGGGACAACAGTGGCAAATCGATTTCTCTGAACGTCCGAGGAAAGGGCGGGTACCGATATTTGTTGGTACTAACAGATACCTTTTCAGGTTGGCCAGAAGCCTTTCCCTGTAGAACTAATAAGGCTCAAGAAGTTATTAAAGTTTTGTTAAATGAAATCAATCCCCGATTTGGAGTACCAGCAACGATATCATCAGACGGGGGCTCTCATTTCGCAGCTAAATTGCTCCAACAGGTTAGTGAAGAATTAAAGACAGATTGGAAATAACATACGGCGTACCCACCAGAAGGGAGCGGACAGGTTGAAAAGACGAATCATTTAGTTAAGCAACAAATTGCCAAACTAAGCCAGGAGGCTAGCTTACATTGGTACCAGGCTTTGCCTTTAGCTTTACTTCGAATTAGAACCAAACCTAGGCCAAAGGAAGGGTTAAGGCCTTTTGAAATTCTATAGGGTAGGCCATACCAGCTACAAGATAAAGGAGAAAACTTAAGCCAGATAGGAGAAGGTTATCTGGGACAATCTATGATTGCTTTAGGGAAACAGATGAAAGAAATAAATAAGAGGGTATTGGGAACCAGAGCAAGAGGTCTGGACCACCCAATTCACCCTTTTGAACCCGGAGATTGGATTTATGTTCAGAATTTTTCAGGTGATCCATTGAAGGAGAAATGGAATGGACCATATCAAGTGTTACTGACTACCTACCCAGCTATCAAAACAAAAGAACAACCTGCCTGGATTCATTACTCTCAAATCAAGAAGGCTCCAAATCCGACAGATTCAGCATGGACTGCAAGGCACGTTGGTCCAACCACCCTGAAATTATTACGATCTTAATGTTGTTATGTTACTTGCGGTCAGTAGGAACTTGGAATGACAATTATCATTTGAGGTTGATTGTTGGATATGTACCCATTTACCCACCAATTCTGAAGGGAAGTACTCTATGGTAGGAGTACCCCTTCCTAGGGAAACATGGCAAAATTGGAATGGATTTTGGACGGGAGAAATTATAATTCAGAGACAGTTAGTAGAAACTGTCCATCCCCTTAAAGTTAACCTCCTGAATCATTAGAGGCCCAATGTGTGACGACCCATGGATTAAGCCCAAATTGGACTCAAGGAGGGCAATTTTTAGGGTATTACCCCCATTGCAGTTGGAACACTACTGCCCTCTGTTACTCACGAGAAACGGGAGTGTATGGACTACAACCTGGATGGTGGCACCCTCCTGAGGAATTGTATTGGTTATGTGGTTTGTATGAGGTGCAAAAGGTTCTACCACCCCGATGGAAAAGATCATGTGCAATAACGTCTGTGATACTAAATGTGACAGTCATAAGAAATTTGACACAGGGAGCAGGGTGGTATAGAACTTATATAAAGAGGATAAAAAGGAATGAAAACCCATTGATAAAAAACCAACCAAGTTTCACACCTTTGCCCGCAGGTTCATTCCTTGGCTAGGAGTAAGCGAGCTGGAAAAAGCAATTGTAAATATATCAGCTGTGATAGCAGAAATGGAAAATAGGACGGTGGACGCAATACAAGCGGTCCAAGTAGAGGTTACGAGCCTGTCAAAAGTAGTATTGCAAAGTAGAATGGCTTTAGATCTAGCTTTCATCAGCGACCACCACTCAAGACCACCAGAGGGCTACTGCGCACGCCTAAGAGAGGGACGGACTATGTAAATGAATTCGGGGAGAATGATTACAATATTCTTCTTAGTTCCTAGAAAGATAATGCCTATGTAGTAGTTAACAGTGTAAATGATGTAATCGGACTCCCTGTAAGCACGCACAGAAGGGCAGAAATATCTCCCTGTGCGTCCGGCGCCGCAAAGAAAGAACACCGGCTTAATAGTCACATTGGCTGTTGGGTTTTATATCTGCGATCTTTGAATCATTAGCTACTACTGGATGTATATCTTCTACAACTTTGTTAATTGCCCTTCAATCCTGCGCTAATCTATAACATCCGTCTTGCTTTTTGACAGGTAAAATAGGGGTATTATATTCAGATTCAGATTTGATCAACAACCCATGAGTCAGAAAATTCTCTAGGATGCCTTTAATTCCTTTCCGATCTTCTAATTTTAAAGGATATTGTTTAACCCTCACTGGGCGGGTCTCCTTCTTTGTCTCTATTTTAACAGGTAAAGCATTCTTTGCCTTGCCTGGAATTCCACTTGCCCACACTCCTGGTATACCTGGTTGATGATCTCCTCCGCTTCCTTTGGTTGTTTTGCCTCTTCAGTTTGCTGTGTAAATAACAAGCTTAAGATTTCTATTAATTGATTTTCTCCAACTTTTAATTCTGTTTCCCCTTCCCTAAAGATTATTTTTGCCTTCAAATGTTCTACGAGATCTCGTCCTAATCAGCAGTTTGGGGAATTTGGCATACACAAAAACTTATGCATTCCAGTCTGTTTTCCCAATTTATATCTGAGGGGATTTAAAAAATACGCCTTTTCCTGTTGGCCAGTTGCTCCTACAACTGTCACAAATTCTTTTTCTTTAGGGACTAATTCCTGATTTAATACTGAATAGGATGCTGCAGTATCGACTAAAAATTCCACCTCTTCTCCCTCCAGCCCTAGCTTTAACAAGTGGGGCCGCTAGGGTACATTCCCCAGGTCCCCGACAATCAACATCTGGTTCTGCCACTGTGACAGCGTGAGAACTATTCCGCTTTGGACATTCCCGCTTCCAGTGTCCTATTTCTTTACAATATGCACACTGGTTCTGCTGCAATGACACGCCTTCTCTTCCACGTCCTCTGCCAGGGATGCCTCCTCCTCTTCCCCGAGAAGCTCCCCGACCTTTGTTCTCAGCCTGCCCTAACGCTGCTACAGTGGCAGTAGCTAGGGTTTTTCCTAACCTTTTCTTATCTCTTTGCTCACCATTTCTATACACTCTCCACGCTTCTTCCAACAACTTTTCCATGACCCTATTATCAGGCTCCTTTATCTTCTGCAGCTTCTTTCTAATGTCCTCTGATGATTGCCCCAAAACCAAACTACTAATCTGCTGTTTACCTTCATCCGAAGAGGGGTCTAAAGTTGTACATTTCCGCATGGCCGCTTTTAACCGATCCAGAAACTCAGCTGGACTTTCTGTCTGTCCTTGTTCCACAGCATACAGGGCAGACCAGTTAACAGATTTAGGAATAGCATTTTCCAGCCCAAATTTTATCCACTTCTGAGTTCGGACAGTAATTTCAGCACTCACCTGTGTGCGGGCGGGTTTTAGTACCAGCTGTTTTTCTGTTTTGGTCAAAGCATCCAGCTTTACATCAATATCTCCCCAGTCCGGATCCTGACTTTTAACTATCAATTCAAAGCGTTTCGCCACTCCTGAGGGGTCATCCAGATAATCATTAACTGCCAATTTCCATGAATCCAAATCTCCCATAGAAAAGGAAGTTTTTATTCTTGTGGGTCCAATATACACCCCAGGGGCCGGTTCTTCTTAATCTCTACACTCTGTGAGTTTCCCATTTTACAAACTGATACAGCAAATATACTTCAGGAGCCAATTACACTTCACAAATAGGACTTTAAACAAACATTCACCCCCTTTCAGCAAACACAAGGAACGTTTGGAATTGTTTAAAAACATTTAGAAATACACCAAATAACAACGATTGTTATGACTGTAATTGTGACACTTATCCCCAGCACAAGCCACATGAGCCTTGTTCAGTGTCACTCGCTTCATCCGTCTCTGGCCGTACCCCTCACGGGATATGGGAACCGCGGATAAGGACTCCACACTCGCTTTGCAGCGGGGCTGCGTCTCAGCCTCTCTCACACGCACACACATCAGTATTCAATAATTACAACCAATATCATTTACCAGTCCAAAGTCCAAAATCCAAAAATATCAGCGCAGTTTTACATAAACAAATTTCCAAACCAAATGTACACCTTTAAGTACTAGTAACCTGGGATACAGCCCTCGCACAGGATGTCTCCTGTGGCTTACGGGAACTTCCAAATGACCGGTCCCAACCCAAATGCTTAAAGTAAAGAATACGTTTTCTGGTAGATGGTCCCTGTCTGCTCCCTTGGTGATCTGGGAGGCAAGGAGTCCCTCCGAGAACCTCTCGGGGGTACCCTAGGGAGTCCTTTTTCTCAGCGAGTGGCTGCACCTGAGCAGATCCATCCCATCTGGGTCGCCAAATTGATTCAAAGATCGCAGATATAAAACCCAACAGCCAATGTGACTATTAAGCCGGTGTTCTTTATTCACGGCGCCGGACACACAGGGAGATATTTCTGCCCTTCCGTGCGTGCTTACAGGCAGTCCGATTACATCATTTATACTGTTAGCTACTACAGAGGCATTATCTTTCCAGGAACTAAGAAGAATATTATAATCATTCTCCCCAAATTCATTTACATAGTCCGTCGCCCTCCTAGGCACGAGCAGTGTCCTCTGGTGGTCTTGAGTGGTGGTCTTTTGACGAAGGCTAGAGTCTCCCTCTTAGATGTACTTTTCACCTTTCCATCCTCATGCATGCTCTTGCGTTTTTCTGAGACGGCACATTCCCCATTCCGAGTTAATTAACTCTTGCCTTCGTTACCTTCTTTAGAATTCTTTTACCCTGATTAATGGCTGCCTGTTTTGCTCAGTCCATCTCGCTTCCCAAGGACAAAGCTATCATTTATGAATAGCTGGTTCCTGTCTTCTCATTATTTGTGATTAACTGGTTCCTGCCATCAGATACACATTCCATTACTCATTGGTTTTCCTTCTCTATTGCTTTATCAGACCTGGCCATGTTCTCCCTCTGGGGAACTTCCACAGACTACGTCCATTGTCTGTCTCCTCTGAACAAGTAGTTGGAGAAAGCAAAGACCTCTTCCCTGAGCCATGCCTTCTCCAAGAAGGGCAGGCCCTGTTCTCTCAGCCTCTCCTGGCATGTCATGTTTTATCAGCCCCCAAACTGACTTAGTGGCCTTTGATGGACTCATTTCAGCACGTTGATATCCTTCCTGGACCAGGAAGCCCCAAAGTGGATGCCAGACTCCAGATGTGCTCTCCAAGGGCCAGAGGGGCAGGGTCAGCTTCCTGGGCAGCACTTGGACTAACAGAGCTCAGGATGCTGTTGGTCCTGGTTGCTGCAAAGGCCCAGGCTGCGACTGCCCCAATGCCCCGCCTGCCCTCCCCGGCCACCACACGCGCCCGCTGCCCACACTGACCCCCGACCCACGCCCCGAAAGCCGCCCTCGCCCGCGGCCTCCGCGCCCACACCAGCCGCGCCAGCGCTGCCCTCCCCGACCGCCTCTCACCTGCCGGCCCCGCCGCCACACACAACGCCACGAGCCACGGCCCCAGCCCGCACGCCATCGGGCCCTGCCGCGCCGCCAGCCGACCCCGAGCCGAGCGCAGCCGCGCTCCCACACGCTCCTGCCCGACCCGACGCCTCGGACCCTGGCCGGGACACGAGCCGCGCCTCCCACCCGCCCCAACACACCCGACACGGCACGGCACGGCACGGCCAGTCCCCGCGCTGCCGCGGCCCCTTCGCGGCAGCACAAGGGCGGGCGCGGGGCGGGACGCGGGGCAGGGCCGTCGGCACAGGACGAGCGCGGCGCCCCGCCCGACGGAGCCTCCCGGCCCGCGGCTGCCAGCGCCGCTTCGCCGCTGTCCCGCTTCATGGCCCTGACGAGCCCTGCGGAACGGCGGCGGAGACTCGGAACGGACCCGCTGCGGCCGGTCCCGGCCCCAGCCCCATCGGCAGGATCGGGCTGCCGGCCCGCAGCGGCCCCTCACGGGACCCGCCCCGGGACCCGCACCCACAGCCAGACCCGACCTCGATCCCAGACCCCGACCGCCGCCACAAGACACACGGAGGCCTCTGCTGCCATCCGCAGGGAGCTCCACTGCCTGGACAAATGGGCTCGCACGAACGTCCCACTCCTCTCTCCTTGCTACACACTCCCCCTTCCCCTCTTCCGCTGCAGCCCAACAAGCCCTGTAACATATTTCCCACGTCTTGCAACCTGTTTATTTCCTCCTGTCCTGGTGGTAAGCAGGGACATCAGGCTATCTCCGCCGTGCCTTCCAAGATGAAGAATCAGTAGAAGTGGGCAGTGGAAGATACTGGAGGTGAGCTGTGGGGGCTACAGGGACCTGTTCGGGCTCTCAGACACCAAGTGTCCTTGGTCCAATTCTTCCCATGAAGGGATAGAATCCCACGGACACGGGACTCCACACAGCCAGAACTGCCCCATCTTATGCACTCCCACCTTTCCTCACATTTGTCCTGCCTGTACCCTTGTCACCTCTGCCTGATCCTCCTTCACCCCACTCTACGCTCCCGTCAGAGCCCTCTTATTCCCTTGGTGCTCCTCTGGCCTGTGCCAATCCTCAACCCAAAAGCTAAGAGGTGGGAAAGAGCAAGGAGTTGCAATTGCCAGGGCACACTTGAGAGCCTTTTCCTGTCACTCCTGCTAGGACACAAGAAGGTGTCCTTCAGATCTAGTGCGGTGATGCCCAGGGTACTGCAGTTATGGTTCTGCTGGTGGGAAGGTCTCTTGTGGGAGACTGCCCCTCCATGGATGCAGGAGGGTCACTGGCCTCTTCTATGGGGAGAACAGCCCAAGCTGATCCCTGCCTGGGCTCGGGGCTGCCCAAACCAAATGGCCTTTGCATGACCAGTGCTACCAAGCACTGAGCACAACCCCAGGGTATTCCCCTCTTCATCATCATTGTCATTATCATCATCCTTTTCTTCATCTTCACCATTATTGGATGATGTCAGGGCAGTGTTAGGGGGTGCCTAATGTAATATGTAGAACCTCTTGCCTCATGGACTGCAAGGATATTGGTCGCTTGGGGGTTTCCTAGTTTTACTACGCTGTCTTTAGCTTTTCTCTGGACAGTATTTTCCAGAGAAGCTGACTTCACGCTGCCTGGGCTGTGGGAGAAGCTCGTCTTTCAGCTACACGCAGCACACAGGACACCCTGCCCGGTGCTGAGGCATGAATGTAAAAGCTGCTTCCCTGCTCCTGGGCTGCTCTGCAAAGAGGAGCAAGGTGAGGGTCTGTGGTCTGTCGGGTAGCTGTGTTGAGGGCTACAGCTGGCCAGGAGCAAAGCAGAGAAATGGTTCCCCCCGCTTTGCCCACAGCCGGGTCAAGACCTCGGCCAGGACGCTGTCACCCCACCAGCACTGGGTTCTGCACAGTCAGCTCCTGGAGGAACCAAGAGCAGGTGAGGATTGATGCTGCAGCTGGAGGTCAGGCCCAGGGGTACCCATCGGTTCCTTGAGGGCTGTTGTTTTCTGTGTGAGGAACTGAGGAAAGCTGAGTGTCTCAGCTCACCTGCAAACAGCCCTGTGGTCCTGCATTTCTAAGTCCTTGGTCTGAATACCTCTGCTTAGGTGGGGTCTTTGAGAAAAGTAGGGAGGAGTTGGGCTGGGAGATGTTGGAAAGCTTGATGTAAGAAGGAGAGGATCATTTCAGGGATGGAGGCACTGCCAACTTGGGGAGATGCAGAGCCTCACCCCTCCTGTGCTGTTCTTGCTGCTGCAGATTTTGCACGAGCCGAAATAGGGCTTAGCTTAACGTGGCGCTCCACAGCACAGTAATACATCGCAGCGTCCTGGAGAGAGACAGTCGCGATTTCTAAGGGGGCTGTTTTATTTTCGTAGACCCCCATAGAGAACTGGCCATTGCAGAACTTGACTGTCCCTGGAGCACTAGATGCATCCAGGACATATTGCAAGGTTTTCCCCGGGAGCTGACGGTACCAGAAGAAATACAAATTGTTGACGCTGTCTTCGCTGGTGGACTGGCAGGGCAGAACCACCCGCTGCCCAACAGTAGCTGACACCTCGGGCAAGAATTCCTTCTGGGGGTCCCCTCCAACAAGACCTGCAACACAGGCAGAAATGTGTCAGTGGAGCAGCTCACCTCCTTCTCTCACACTCTCTGTGTTTAAGGCTGTGTTTCCCTCAAAGATTTCCGTCTTTCCAAAGGAATGGAAAGTTCAGAGATCTACTTCCATCACCCCTCTGCATTTCTCCCTCACCTCATCCCCTTGTCAGCACAATCTCCACATCGCCCACTAAAAACTATGGGAGACAATAGGAAGCACACAAACACACCCACCTGATTGGAGTAGCAGGACACATGCTGGCACAGCCATGGAGAAGATCATCTTGCCTGGATCCAGAATCCCTGTCCCTCGGGAGACTCTCAGCCCACTACAGAATAAGGCACTCTTGGTAGCACGCTGAAACAGCAGCATCCTGTGGACTGTGCCAGAGTGTTTGTGACACAGTCCCACCTCTGGGGTGAGGAGAGCAAGAGTGAGGCCCATTCACCTTTTGCTTGTCTTTGCAGCAGAGAGGTTCCTCTCCCTTTGTAAGGACCCTCTCTCCATCACTGGAGAATGCATCTTTTTTTGTGTGCTCTTTGTTGGTGGGAGGGCTTTTGAAAACACAAGGGCTCCTCACAACAGCCTTCGGGGCTCTGGGAAACACAGCTGCAGTGCTCATCTCAAAGGGTTTCAGGTTTCTCTAGTTCAGCCTCTGTTGTTTTGGAAGCAGCTGTTTGGTGTTTCTCCACTCATGAGGAGTCAGAGACAGGGGGAGGAAGCTGAGAAGGGGGAAAGAAAGGTATTTGAATGGGGGATCCTATAAATTCCTAGAATAGGGGGATAGAGTCCTGATTCTGAGGGGTTGGCTCAGTGCTGGCTGGCTCAGGGCAGGTTGGTGGGGTGGGGGGGATGTGCAGCTCCATCTGCAGTGCAGATCAACACCTGTGCAAGGCATCAGGGCAGGGCTTGGGGCTCCCCAGCAGCTGCTGGGAGAGTGAAAAGGAAAGAGACTGAGACTGGGAGAGGGACAGGAGGCAAAATCCCAGTGTTTGGAGCCAGTGAGTGCAGAAGTGCCAAGGAGTAACCCTGGCACAGGGAACAACTGCTCCTGGGCAGCACCTTTCTCTCTCTCCAGCCTCCTGGCAAACCTGCAGCCTCTGCTGTGTTTCTCATTTTGGTGAGTACTTTGCCAATGGAGAGAGGAGCCTTCACTGCTTTTCATCTCATTCTGCAGTAATGTCCTCCTCTGACAGTCAAGGCTGCAAGGTGAGGTTGGCCCTGGAACTCACAGAGCCTCAGCTGAAACCTGCCCAGGTGGTGCACATGCCCTGGACAAAGCAGCCACTGTCCTTGGAGCACCTGGCAGTACCCACAAGGTACCTGGGCTCACTGCTCCCAGGTGACCAGTGTCAGAAGAAGGAGGGATTTCAGTGCAAGGAGGTGATGGTGCAGGTGCCTGCAACAGACTGCCCAGCTGCTGGGAGCACCTTGAGAGCCACCATGGGAAGGAGCTGTTTTGGTGCAGTGCCTCTGGGAGGGCAACAAGGTACCCATGCTTCCCCCTTCCATCAAGAAAAACCTCCCAGTAGAGAAGAAGATATACAGTACTTTTTGTTGTTGTTGTTGCACAAAATAAAAGGCATGGGAGCAAACCGGAAGCTCTTCCTGGATGGGATCTGTGCAGCAGGTCTTGGGAAAATGCACCGGGCTCTGTCCCATGCAGGATGAATGCAGAGTTCCCAGCATCTGCAGGGAGGAAGGGTTTACCTGCTATCCCTACTCCTCTGCTTTCTTTTACTCCCTCTGTCTTTCTAAACCAGATATTTTACTATGACATTTCTTGTCAGAGCTTTCTGAGAGCTGGAAAGGACCCTGCACCACATCTCTCCCCATGCCCCCTCCCTGGAGTAGAGCTGGAGGAGGCAAAACAGGCCAGCAGGATTTTCCTGGCAGCAGTGTTAGGTGGGATAGGGTCATACCCAGGAGAGGGGCCACTTCTGTGCCAGATCTTGGAGCTGCTTGTCATGGCAGAGGCAGACAGTCAGACATGGAGGGACACTGGGCCTGTACTGAGGTGACTCAGGGGCTGAGCAAGGGCTGGTTTGGGGTGCTGTCAGAGTGAGGCCAAGAAGCTCTCATACACCTCTGCACAGCCTCTACCTCCAAACACTGCATGTTCTTTGGTTTCTGCTGCCGCCCCATCACCATCACCAGGAGCAGGCTGCAGGCCCTCAGCGTCCCTTCGCAGGACCCTCCCCAGGACCCGCACCCACAGCCCCCCCTGTCTCGATCCCATCTCACGACCAATGCCACAAGACACACGGAGGCCTCTGCTGCCATCCGCAGGGAGCTCCACTGCCTGGAAAAATGGGCTCGCACGAACGTCCTGCACTTGGACAAGGGCAAGTGCCAGGTCCTGCCCCTGGTCAGGAACAGCCCCGTGCAGCTGGGGGCACAGTCTCAGGAAAGGACCCAAGGGCTCTGGTGCACAACCAGACATATGCCCTGGAGGCAAAAAGGTTAATGGGATCTTGGGCTGCATTAGACAAAGCATTGCCAGCAGCTCAGGGAGGTGATCCTGCCCCCTCTGCTCAGTGCTACTGAGCTCAGCCCTGGAGTACTGGCTCCACTTGTTGGCTTCCCAGCACAGCAGAGACTTGGGCAGACAGGAGAGGGGCCAAGGAAGGCCAAGAAGCAGCGAATGGGACTGGAGTACCTCTTCCATGAGGAAAAGCTCAGTGAGCTGGGACTCTTTCCCCTGAGAAGAGAAGGCTCCAGGGGGATCTCATCAATGTACAGAAACAGAGGAAGGGAGGGTGCCAGGGAGGCAAGGCCAAGATTTTCTCTGTGAAAATCTAGAAACACTTCTTCACTGGGTGGTCAAGCACCGACCCAGATTGCCCAGAGAGGCTGTGGAGTCTCCATGCATGGAGATATTGACAACCTGTCTCGAGATGGTCTTGGACAAGTGGCTCTAGGTGTCCCTGCTTGAGCAGGGGACTTGGTCCAGATAGATGACCTCCCCAGATGAGCTCCAGGAGGAGCTGGTTTAGAGAAGTGTGGAAGGAAATTATTTTCCCCTTTTTTGATTAAAGTTTTCAAAGGTGGAACTCAAGAGAAATAGACAAATAATACAAAAGTAATACAGGTGAGTAAAATAGTAGCACAACAAGGAGTGAGGAGAGCTGTTCAGCACGGGTGTGTTTGCTGTATACCTGGCATCTGCTGTGGTTATGGTGTGTGGTCTTCAGTTAGATCTTATGGTGTGTTGCTCTTCTGTTAAACTAGGCAGGACGCAGGTGCCTAACTTTCAGCTACAAGAGGAAGAGGTGTCTTCCCACTCAGTTCTGTTCTCCACAGGGATGGGTGAGGAGGTTGAGCCAGGAGAAAGTCAGGCTGCAAGCGGTCACCACAGCTCCACAGAGCCGTGCACAGCACCGGGGCATGCTCCATTCCTGGGGGGAGCATCACCCCTTCCTGCCACCTACCTACAATGGCCAAGAACCCCACGCACACAGCAGTCCACATGGCCAGGCCCGCTCGCTCTCACCTCTCTCCAGCTTCTCGCTGCCTGCAGAGCAGCTCTGCCCACATCTGCCCTGGCTCTGCCTGTGTCACTGCAGACACTCCTAGTCCCTCCCTCGGTCCATGACAACAGCAAAGATGACAGGCGGGGCTGCAGGAGCAGAAGCACTTGATGCTGCTGGGGCACTGCCGGGGGTCTCTCCCCCTGCACGGTGTGACAACAGAGCACCCGCTTGGCAGCAAACCTCTGCTGGGCAAAAGGTGACGTGTAGCCAAACTTTCCCTGACAAAGAACCACAGCAGGAGCTGCTGGGACTTTGGAGCTGGACCTGGGGATGGCACATTGTCCTCCCATGCTGGCCATGTCCCTTGGTGCTGCTGAGATGCTGCTCCCGCGTGGGACCCCCCTGAGCCCACGTCCACTTGGACAGGGCACCTCTAAGCATACATGGTACCCACCCTCCTCCCTGCACCCTTACCCTCCACACGAATCCTCCACTCGCTCCTTCCTGCTGACACTTCTTGAGCTTGAGGCTGGTGGAAGGATCACGGAATGCAGGGTCAGGGTGACCGACGGTGCACTGGGACACTTGGAGCTGCCACAGCGTGGCAGGACATAGCGGGTTCCCTATGGCCCAACCCCACGGAGGCCTGGAGTGTTGTTCTGGCACAGGGCACCTCCATATCCCCTTTCATGGGGTCTCCCACAAAAAGCCATGCTGGCCCTCACTGTACCCAAAGGAGCATATACGCACATGGAGCCAACACTAACAACACAACTCAGAGACTCTGCACCATGTCCAGGGGAACAGAGCTCTGCAGCCCAGCTCCTGCTGTTGCATCACTCTAAGGCTCCCGAACAACAGCAAGTTTCAAAACTCTGTTCATCTCTGGATTTCCATGGTCAAGTTTTACTTCTTCAATTCAACCCTGTGTTTCTTCTAAAATCACACCCAAAATCTTCTTTCTCTGGGGCTTTCTGCCTGTGGGAGAGCTTGAGAAGGAAGGAAGAAGGTTAACAACATCTCCGTGGTTCTGTCTGTGCTGGTGGGAGACTCTGCTGCTGCTGCTGCTGCTGCTGCTGCTGCTGCTGCTGCTGCTGCTGCTGCTGCTGCTGCTGCTGCTGCTGCTGCTGCAGCACCTCTGTTCCTGGAAAAAGCCAGACCACACTGCTCTTGGGACTAGGACTTCAGGTGGGCTCAGAGGCCTCTGCCTACTCCTGACAAAGGGCACAGGCAAGCCCGGGAGACACGGATGAACACACAGCAAGAGCTCAAACAATCTCTTCATACGCCCTACCACTCCCGGAGCTTCTGCTTATGCTCTCCAGGATCCAGCAGCTCCAAACACACATGCTCACAAGCTCTTGCTCCCTTGATAGTCTGGGAGCTGTGACCGCAGCACAGAATTCCCTGTTCTCCCACTGAGCTCCCAAATCACCGTCTGTACTTTCCCCATTCTCTCTGCTCACCACCAAGGGAGCAAAACCCTTGGGCTGCACCGAGTGGACCTGAGCCGTGCCCAAAAGGAGAGTAGGGCTGTTCCACCCCTCACCAGTTGGGCCAGGACGGGCTGGCTGTGCTACTGGCAACTAATGGGAACAGCAAAACTGGTTTCCAAAGGAGAAGGAGTTTTGGGGTGTGAGAAGAGTGAGGATTGGAGTAAGACATAGGAAAGCGGCAACAAAAAGGGGTAGAGCAGAAGGGGACAGAAGCAGTTAAAACGTCCCTGTCACAATGAAACATTTGAGAACTTTGTGCTGTAACCACAGGAGTCTCGCAGAGCAGCACCAAAAGCCTGTGGGACTCTTCAAACCCTGCAACACCCAGGACAGCAGGTTTGTGTTAGAGCTCAGCTGGGTTTCCTGCCTCCGTGCGAACAGCACAGAAGTAGCGTGCAGAGTCCCGGGGTTGCAGGGACCGCAGGGACAGGGATGACTCGGAACGGGAATTGTCCCGGGTCGCCTCGGCTCGACCCTGCACTGCTGCACTGTATTCTGCATCACCTGATGTCAAGCAGACAGACATCCACTCCAGACTGCCACCGGGAGCCTGACGGTACCACCGAATTCCATAACCCCGGAAGGTGTAGCCGGTTCCGCGGCAGGTGAGGGTCACGGATTCCCCGGGCGCTCGCAGCCCTCCGCCGGTCTCCAGCAGCCTCGGCTGCGCCCACAGCCCTGCGGACGGAGAGCGCAGGCAGCCGGGCAGGGCGCGACCACGGACCCAGCATGGGACCCCGACACAGACCCGACATAGACCCGCACGCCCCCCAACTCTCGCCCGACAAAGCCCCGACACCCACCCAATGCCCCGCCTGCCCTCCCCGGCCACCACACGCGCCCGCTGCCCACACCGACCCCCGACACACGCCCCGAAAGTCGCCCTCGCCCGCGGCCTCCGCGCCCACACCAGCCGCGCCAGCGCTGCCCTCCCCGACCGCCTCTCACCTGCCGGCCCCGCCGCCACACACAACGCCACGAGCCACGGCCCCAGCCCGCACGCCATCGGGCCCTGCCGCGCCGCCAGCCGACCCCGAGCCGAGCGCAGCCGCGCTCCCACACGCTCCTGCCCGACCCGACGCCTCGGACTCTGGCCGGGACACGAGCCGCGCCGCCCACCCGCCCCAACACACCCGACACGGCACGGCACGGCCAGTCCCCGCGCTGCCGCGGCCCCTTCGCGGCAGCACAAGGGCGGGCGCGGGGCGGGACGCGGGGCAGGGCCGTCGGCACAGGACGAGCGCGGCGCCCCGCCCGACGGAGCCTCCCGGCCCGCGGCTGCCAGCGCCGCTCCGCCGCTGTCCCGCCTCATGGCCCTGTCGAGCGCTGCGGAACGGCGGCGGAGACTCGGAACGGACCGGGCTGCCGGCCCGCAGCGGCCACTCGCAGGACCTTTCCCTGGACCCGCACCCCCAGCCAGACCCGACCTCACTCCCATCCCCTGACCGGGGGAACAAGCAAATCAGGGAGGGGATCCTGCCCCTCTGCTCAGCACTGCTGAGGTCACACCTGGAGTACTGGCTCAACAGCTTCGGAACCCAGTGCAAGAGAGAGTTGGATAAACTGGGGAGAAGCCAGTGGAGGCAAAAAATGGGATAATGGGACTGGAGTGCCTCTTACAAGAGGAAAAGCTGAGAGAGCTGGCACTCTTTACCCAGCCATCAGGACTGCCAGGTCCCAGAGTCCTGGGGGAAAGGCTGAGCAAGGAACACGCACCCTGGCACAGTCCACCTCACTGAGCACTTCTCGAGTCCATCATCAATCGCTTTGGCTACAATGGTGCTGAGAGAGACAGTGCTGAAAGCGTAACCAAATCCAGAATGCACAACAGCTACTCCCTCCTCATCCACCAACACCATCGTCTTGTTGGAGAAGGCCTGAAAGGTGCTTCAGCACCATTTCCACTTCACAAGGCCAAGCAGACTGTTCCCAGTCTCCTTTTTATCGTTCATAGGTTTGGGAATGGTTTCTAGACCGATTTGCTCCATCACCTTTGCAGGAACTTAGATGAGGCTGAGAGGCCTGGAGGTCCTCACATCCTCCCTCCTGACAGCGGCACTCTCCTTCCCTTTCCCCTTCTGGCAGCCCATAGAAACCTCTCCCAATCACCGTGACATGTCCAAGGTTATTGAGAGTGGCCTCACAGTGACATCAGCCAGCTCCCTCAGCACTCGGGCAGGCACCCTCTCACTTCCCAGGCAGGTGGGTCCCTCCAGGACCTTTGACTCTGCCTTGGCATTGTCCTCCTCCACGGACACAAGTCTTCCTGGCTCTGGACACTCCAAATGGTCTCAGAGCCCTGGGATTCCTGAAAGCCACTACTGCCTGCAAAGAGACAGTCAACCCAGATCCCTGCCAGATCCCCTCTGCTTGACTTTCTGCTTCCTCAAGAGCAACCATCCTGGAGCCTGCAGGAGCTGAGCTGGGAAATCAATCACCTCTAATAGAGCTTAAGTCTCCTCCCAGCTCTCACTCACCTCACACCTCCAGCCACTCTGGGCAACTCAAACATCCCAACTCCCTCATGAAGCAGGAAGTGGGCATCCCTTGAAGCTGTGCTCAGTGTGTCCAGTCCATAATTTCCCCGTCTCCTGGGCCTGAAATCCAAAGGTTCATAGTCCTGTCAAACAGCCTCATGCTCTCGACACTGAGCCACTGCGAGGAGCGCTGGCAGGTGCCCATGACCTCGACAGCCCCTTCTCCTGTAAATGTCTCCCCGAACTCCTCATTTCAAGGCATCACTTGGTAACTCCAGCGGAAGCACTTCAGAAGCTCCATGAAATTCTGTGCCTGGAGGACGAGTTTTCCTGTGTGTGTCGGAGCTTTCACAGAGGAACGGGATGTGAAAGCCCTTTGGGTGGTTCTTTCCTAAGAAAGGTTTGGATCAGCAGCTCAGCACAGGAGTCCCTGTGCTCCCAGAGCAGGGGACAGCAGCTGCTCAGGGTTCCCTTGACTCTCCCAGGGGGATGGTCAGCAGCCCGCGGAGAGGCCTCGGGTGCTCCCTGTCAGCAGGGGCCGGTGCCTGAGGCCGGCCCGAGGGCTGCCCGTGGGCAGGAGTAGCTCTGCTGCTCGCCTCCCCGGGCAGAGCAGAAAGTCGCTGCTGCTCACCGGGAGCCAGCGGGGCCGGCGGCTGCCATCGCTTCTTGCGGGCACCGCCGGACCCCGCAACCACTGCGCTGGCGATTCGTCCTCTCTGTCTGCGTGCCGGTGGGAGTGCGGGGGTGATGGGGGCGGGGCGAGGGGTGAAGGGCAGAGGAAGGTTTATGCCCGGTGGCGGCTACGAATCAGCGTCGGGGAAACGCCCCGGGGAAGCGAGGGTTCTTCCACAGGAATGGGATGTGAAACCCCTTCGGGTTGTTCTTCCCATGGGAAGTGCCGGTCCCGGGGAGTGGGGAGAACTGACCCGGGATTTGGTCCGTCATCGGGTGGGTCCGGGCGGAGAGGTAGCGTCCCCTGGCGGGCCCGACCGGCGCTGTTCCGCCGGCGCCTGCCGCCGCGGTTCATGCCCGGCCGCAGCCCCGGCTCCTCTCGCCGTGTCTCCCAGCGCGCAGTAATACACCGCCGCGTCCCTGAGCCGGGGCCGGGAGAGCCACAGGGCGCTGGACCGTCCATAGTCGGTCACTCTCAGCTGCCCCGGCGGCTCCACTAGCTCACTGGTCCCACTGTAACCGTGCGTGACATATGCGACTTCTCGGCCCAGGAGCTGTCGGTACCAAGAGATGAAGTAATTGGTCTGTATGTTGGGGTGTGAGCAGTTGATGGCGATACCGGTGCCCTCGGTGGTCTCTGCCGATGGCTCCTGCTGCACCTGGGCTCTGCCTGCAGCCACTGCGAGCAGAGAGAGAAGAAAATGCCCTCACAAGCTGCTTTCTGGCCATCCCTGCCTGCTCTGGGCCAGAACAAATGCTGCAGAAGCAGCGAGGAACCAACAGAGACCAGGAGGAGAAGAGTTTCCAGAGGATGTTGACATCTGCAGTAAGGGGAGTGTCCATGACAAGCTGGTGGAGAGATGATGCGTGAATGAGAGGTGAAAGGGTGGAATCAGTGAGGGGAAAAAAAAGAGGGATGAGAGGAAAGAAAGTGAAAATGAAGGAAGGGGGAAGGAAAGACTGTGTGAGTTGTATGGAAAGAGAGAGAGGAAAGGAAGGGAACAGGGAGGGTTGAAGCCAGAACTGAGCGAGGGGTCTGCTGAGGGAATGTGGGATGGGAGTAGAGGGAGGGAGGGATGAGAGGCTGTTTCGGGGAGAGAGGTCGGTGAAGAAGCCTTGAGAGGGGACGGCAGCCTCGAGGGACATGCGAGGGACGCCTCAGCCCCAGCCCCAGCCCTAGCCCCAACCCTCTTCCCTCATCCACCCCTGCCATCCCTTCGCACCCAGAAGCACGGCGGCCAGCACCGCCAGCCCTGCACTCCGGCACCGCTGCATCCCGCCGCTTCACTGATCGCGTCCCGCTGCCCCTCGACAGCCCCACCTCTACCCTTCGCCCGCTCCCTTCCCTCCCTTCCCCTCTCCTCCCCTCCCTTCCTGTCCCGTCCTGTTGCGTCCCCTCCCCTCCCCTGCCCTTCCCCTCACCTCCTCTGCCCTTCCCTTCCCCTCCCTTCCCCTGCCCTTCCCCTCCCCTCCCCTGCCCTGCCCTTCCCCCCCTCCCCCTTCCCTCTCCTCTCCACTCCTTCCCCTCCATCCCCTCCCCTGCCC
>CM020049.1:14394140-14545726 GCA_009769605.1 Bucorvus abyssinicus | reverse complement strand
GGACAAAGTGCAGGCACCGGTGCCTCACACTGGAGGTCCCTGTGTGCCCCATGAAGGAAGGCGTGGACATGGTGCTGATTTTCGTGGCCAGCCTGGTGGAACTGGCAAGCCTTGGTGAGCTGTGACTTTAGGCTGCGGGGAGAAAGAGGCAAGAGCTTGCACAGCTGGTGGTGGAGGGAGGAGACCTGATCTCTGTCAGGATGGTTGCAAACTTGGGTTTAGAGATACAGAGCATGCGTGGGGGTGCTGTCATATGGAGGAATTTCCAGCAAGAAGATGTGGTGGGGGAGGTGGGAGAGGACAGCTCATGTGTTCTGCTGCTGAAGGAGCAGCAGTTCCCATGGCTCCAGGCATCTGGTGGAGAGCAGAGTAGGACTGCAAGAGCAGTGAGTGTTGCTGAAGAGCCGGACGATCTGGGGGCAAGGAGCTGCCAAAAGAAGTGTGCAGTGAGAAAGAGCTCATCAGTGGAGAGGCAAGGAAAAGTGAGCTGGGAAGCGGGGCCAGTGAGCAAGATGAAGAAGGGGTGGGGGAGAGGTCCACAGGCAAGCAAAGCTGAAAGCCCTTTCTGCTTTTACAGGTCATGCCCAAAAGGACTTGTGCTGCAGCTCCCAGCAGAAATGACCGTACCCATGGGACACAGTGCAAACTCTGCACTGCAATTTCTCCACCAGCGATGCCAATCCCTACATCCTGGTACCGGCAGCACCAGTCCCAGTCCCCTCAGATGATGCTGGGGGTGAGCAAGTACAAAGCTCGTGCCAGTTCTGGGAGGTTCTCCTCGGTGCTGTCTGCACAGGACTCCCAGGTGCTTCTGCATGTGCAGCATGTGGAGCTGCAGGACAGCGCTGCCTACTTCTGTGCCCTGAGCCCACAGCGGTGCCCACAGCTTGCAGCACTGCACAGAATCTGGCGGGGGTGGGGCCGGGGTGGGTGGGTGTGCTCGCGGATGGTTCCCTCCCTGCCACTGCTTGCATGTAGCTCTGAGCTCAGCCTGCCCAGCAGTGGCACCTGGGGGCTGTGGTGAGGCTGGGCCTCTGCCCCCAGCCTGTGCTGCTGGCAAGCACGTGCCAGCAGCACTTTTACAGCAGCGTCTACATCCAGTGTCTTTGGTGAGGAAAACCGTCCAGGAAACCTGACTTGGAGGCTACCCCATGAACAAGCCAAAGCAGGCTGGGAAACGCCCTCTGCTTAAAAGAGCTGCTCCAGTGCAGTGAGTCCTCAGGGCAGTAACCTCTCAGCTTGTCTTCACCTTCCCTTTCCCTGTGCCTCCACTGATGGCCACAGCTGGAGAACGAAGCTGGTGGTAGGAGGCACAAGTGCTCCTCTCGTTTTGCCACATGGCCACAGTCCCCCAAGGAGAGCAGAGCTCTTCCTTGCCCTGTGCCTGGCCGTCCACAGGGGAAAAGACCATCAGCCAGACCCTGGACAAGACTTGCTGTTCCAACCCTTCCTGTCCTCCCCCAATACCAGAGAGTGGACCCTCCCATTTTCATGGCTCTTCTGCTCAGGGAAGTCTCCAGGACCTGGCTGCGAGGAAGCTCTGTGCTCCCTTCAGTGGCCTTGCTGAGATGAGGGCCAGGGAGCTGCTGAGAGAGCTCAGCCAAGGCTCATTCCCCTCTCCATTGGAGCTGCTGGTTCTGAGCTGAAGCTCTAGTGTAGCCAAGGGCCAACCTCATGGCTTTCACCTGAGGTGATGGGCGGGCGCCCTGTGGACACAGGAAGGGCAGCAGATGTTTGAACCCAGAGGTTAGAAACACCCTTGACAGCTGCTCCTCTGCTTCCTTTCTGACCAGACTGGACCTGAAGAATGGCTTCAGTTAGAGGGTGACAAGGTGGGTGGGAAATGAGCTGCACTGCCAGGCTCAGAGAGATGTGCCCAGTGGTGCAAAGCCCAGCTGGCAGACATGTGCTAGGCAGTTCTCTTGGTGATCCCTAGAAGGACCAATGCTGCCTCCTGTTGTCCTGAGCAGCTTGGGAAGGAGGGCAGTGCCAGCAATTTTGGGGGTGGCACCCAACAGGATGGAACAGGCTGTCCACTGGCTTGTGTGAGACCAAGCTTTGCCAACAGGTCCAGGAAAGCGACCCTGCCCCTCTGGCTCTGCTGAGCTTGGCTTACACAGTCTCCATCCACCCTAGATCCAAAGGAGAGGGGATGAGTGCCTTGGTACCTCTGACACCCTAATTCACCGTTGGCAATCAGGCAAGAGGAGGGGATGTTGACAAAGGATGTGGCAACTTGCCCCGCGAAGAAAGGGGCCCGTGCCTGCATTTCAAGCGGCCAGGTGGGCAACGGGCAATTTCCACAGGACCCTTTGTGGATGGATGGATGGATGGATGGATGGATGGATGGATGGATGGATGGATGGATGGATGGATGGATGGACGGAGACGGATGGATGGACGGACAGACGGATGGTAGGTGGAGGGTGGATGTCTCCTGTCCATCCAGCTCTTCCTGACTGAGGCCTCTGAGGTGCTTTTGCTCAAACCAGTGCCCAAGAACATCAGTCAAAGGGAGAAGGACCTGGGAAGGCAAGTTGCCTGCAGTGGACAGCTCACAGATGCTGCTGAGGGTGTCCCACTGTCACCTCTCAAAGGGACTAGAGTGATGAGCTCTGGCACAGAGCTTCTCTGCAGCAGAGATGGCCCTGATAACAGCAGGGCCTTTTGAGGTCCCGGGCCCGAGCAAAGCTGCTCTGTCCGTGCTTGGGGGTGAGAAGGCAGCACAGAGCACGGATAGGTCTGTGGGCGCTGTTTTCTGTCCTTGGAGTGCCCTGGCCCATGGGGGTGTTGGGCTCCCAGGGACTCCAGTGGGTGGCCCAGGGTGGCTAATGCCAATACTGACTTGTGAATGATGTCAGCTCTGCATGGTTGCCAAAACCTGGGCCCGCCAAGGGCTGTTGGCGTGGCGGTAGGGCTGCCTGGGGGACTTACCCCATTGCCGTGCCCATGTGTGCGGCCCTTGGCCCTGGATTGGGCATGGACAGGAGGAGAAGGTGAGGTGAGGCATGAACCACCCCTGAGACTCCTCCACCCAGCCACGCTCCTGCCATCCTTTGGGGACATCTGTCCTCTCCCCAGCACAGCACTGACCAGGGCAGGAAGCACCCCCCGGCCATGAGCCTGCAGGGTGCCTGGCCTCCAGTGGCCTCCCACCGAGGCCTGCCTCTCCTTTGAGGACAGCAGAGATGTTGGCAGCACCAGCGGGGTATTTCTGGGCAGAGGCACTGCAAGGCAAGGGCTCGTGGCACTTGCTCTGGCGCAGCTGGGATGCTTTGTGTTCTGCCACCGCATAGCACCACAAAGAGGACCCTGCACACTGTGTCCCACCCTCCCATTCTTCTGACGGTCGTCAAGGGTCTCCTTCTAGCCTCACCTTATCCCCTGCCAAGGTCAAAGCCATTCTCCCAAGGCAGCTTCGGATGGCACACACGCACAGCAGGACCACTCAGAAGCCCAGGCTGACATGCAGAAATCTTTAATGAGTCTCAAGAGGGAATCAAGGTCGTTCTAAGCACAGGCCCTCAGTGCCCGGACGACAAGGGGCAAGCGAGAGACGCAGCCCCTTGGCCATGGGCAAGTTCATGCAGGGTGTCCGTTTGCCTTTCCTGCAGGATGCAGGCTGTTCTGAAGAGCCTTGGAGCCCAGGGGAGCAGAAGCAAGAAATGAAAAGAGAGAAAAGGAGGGAGGTGGCCAAATGGATGGAAAGACGTGTGCCAGGATGTTTTCTAGTAGACCAGCCTGGCCCCCTCCTGCCAGTGTTTTCGGCAAAAGCTCATGAGGGTGAATTCCTGTGAAAGTAATAGTCTGAAGATTCATCCTTTATCCAGCACCACGTCCAGAGAGCTTCGTGACAATTCCAAAGAGCTACCTCTGCCCAAACTCCTTTAGCAGGGGGGGCACCTGCTGCCGCAGTAGCCTCTGGTAAGGCAGGAGAGGTCAAAGCCACCGGAGCCGATGGGCACTCCCTGAGAGCTGAGGATGCTGCCAGCAGCAGCGGAGGTGGAGGAGCCCACAACGGTGTTCTGTGGGAAGGAGCTGAGGATGGGTCCGGGCAGGGTCACCACCACGGCGGAGGGCTCGATGACGACGGTGGAGCTCTGGCACTGCCTGCAACAGGGCTCGTTGCAGCTGTTGGCCAGCGGGGTCGGGCCGCAGGGTGCGCAGGGGTTGCAGCAGGACATGTCGTGGGGCTGGAGGAGCACCTGCGGGACAGAGGGTGGAGAGAGGAAGCAGGGCACAAGGGTGGCTGAGGAACAGCCTGGTTCCCCTGCCCCAAAGGAGACAAGGCCAAGGGTGCATGGGGAGCTGGAAGCGGTGCCAGGAGGCACCCGCACGCTCTTCATTGTCCCATCTGGCCAGGGCCCTACGGAGAGCAGCAGCCTGACCCAAGGAAGAGCCCTGCTAGTGCAGAAACCAAAAGCCACCGTAATCAGAGGCACAGCCTCTCTCTAAGAGGATCTTCTCCCCACCTCCCTCTCTCACGACAAGGAGCTCCAAGCCCCAACAGAGGACAAAGCCAACGTGAACTGAGACACCCATCGAGTGGAGAGCTCCCTTGGCAGGAGGAGGAGGAGGAGAAGGAGCTTCCGACTCACCTGGTTCCCAACGAGAAGCAGGCGAGAGAAGTGGCTGAGAGAGCAGGGACTGCGGCTGCCTTTTATACCTGCCCTTCATTGCCGCAGGGCCTTGGCAGAGGTACCAATCTTCTGACCAGCTCCTCTTGAATGCAAACCATCACAGCTGATGATAGGGGCTGCGCTTTCATCTCCTGCACTGCTGCCTTCTCATTGGCAGCTTTGAGCCAGGCCCATTCCCCGGTGGAGGCTGCTTCTGAGCCCAGGGATGAAAGGCCCCAGCATTTCTGGGGCAGGAAGGCAGCAGTGTGGGCAGACGAGTCATCCGAGCTTCCTCTGAGATTCGCTGCCCTCTCTGAGCTTACAGGAAGTGGGAAGGCAACACGCTCCAATTAAGCCCTTTTTGAAAGCGCCCCCTCTCTGGGCAAGAGCAACCCAGTTTGTATTGGTGAGGCTCAACGGGGCAGCTCTTACTCATCGTTGTTGGCATGAACACGTTACAGACTAATGCCCCAACCTCAGCGCCAGCAGGTTGCGGGGAGACCAGATTGTCCCAGGGCCTGACGTAGAGCACGTCACTGCAGCATTGCTGCCTGCCTGGCAGCTGGTACTGGTCCCAGGACACCATTTCACCCCTCAGAAGACGACCAGGCCACCGAGCAGTGCTAACGTCTCAGGTAGTTACTGGTCAGCTTCCTGGGCACATCAGAGGAGACCTCAAAAGAAGCACGAGAGCGGTGCCCGTTTCCTGCACAACTTTGCCACAAAGAAGCCCACAGCAATGAGCCGCGTGCCCATGCCCTGCCTGCACGGCATGCCACCAGCCCTTGAGCTGAGTCTCCCGCCTGCGCTGACGTCTGTCTGCCCCGCAAATCCTTGGCCATCTCATGCCGGCACTGACAGAAGCCGTCCTCTGGGAAAGCCTGTGGCACGAGGCAGGAAATGAACAGGCAGCCGAGCAGGAATCCCGGACACAGCCCATCCCAGCAGCTGGCGTGCTTTGCCTTGCACAGGAGCTTGTCAGGGGATGATGACTTCCAGAGAGGGGCTGGCTCTGCGCCTGAGGCACTGCAGGGCTCCTATAAAAGGCAGCCCAGCTCTCTGCTCTCTCATCCACCTCTCTCGCCTCCTTCTGCTCGGCAACCAGGTGAGTGGGAAGCCTCTTCTCCTCCTCCTCCTCCAAGAGCAGCTCTTTCCTCGCTGTGTGTCTCACTGGCTACGGGCTGTGGCAGCCCTGGGCTGGCAGCTGCTTCTCACGGCAAAGGGAAGGGGAGAGAAGGTCATGTAGCCTTGATTTCTGCTTCTCCCTGCCTTCTCCCGCAGGTGCTCCTCCAGCCCCGCAACATGTCCTGCTGCAACCCCTGCGCACCCTGCGGCCCAACCCCGCTGGCCAACAGCTGCAACGAGCCCTGTTGCAGGCAGTGCCCGAGCTCCACCGTCGTCATCGAGCCCTCCCCTGTGGTGCTGACCCTGCCCGGACCCATCCTCAGCTCCTTCCCACAGAACACCGTTGTGGGCTCCTCCACCTCCGCTGCTGCTGGCAGCATCCTCAGCTCTCAGGGAGTGCCCATCAGCTCTGGCGGCTTTGACCTCTCCTGCCTTACCAGAGGCTACTGCGGCAGCAGGTGCCCCCCCTGCTAAAGCTGAGGGCCACATCCTCGACCAAGGACCTCCAAGACCTCAGACCATGGGGCTGGTCAGAAGATAGAGCTTCAGCCCATTCTCTTTAGAGCTTCGGGCCATTGTTTCCTTCTTGCCCTCTCCTCTCTCTCTCTTGCCTTTGCTGTTGCTCTCTCCCAATCCCAGATGAGCAAGGACCTGTTGGCCTGCGTCCCTCTGCAGGGCAGGCAGATGCGCAGCCTGCAGGAGCTCCAGCGCCTCTCAGTGGATGCTCCTGGGGCTCCCTGGGAGACACCTCCTTTTCTCCTTTCCACTCATTAAAGTTGTGCTGCATCCAAGCCTGCGCCTCCGAGTCCTCCTTCCTTCGGAGGCAACTCTTCCACTCTGCCGCGGGGAAAAGGTGGAGCAAGGGGAAGGATGGGGCTCCCTCCACTCGATTTTCTGCCTTGGCAACAGGGGAAATTCATTTCCTGTTTCTGTGGATGAACTGAACCATTACTGAGGGATGTCATTGCTTGAGTAATGGCTTCTGAGGGATGCTCAGAGTAGCCCATGTCTCCCTCTAGGCCAGCTCCCTTGGGCAAGGACATTGGCACCTCCCACCCAGCCTTCTCTCCTCCTCCCCATCACTCTTGATCCAGTCCCCACTCACGCTCTAGATAGCAGAGCTAACAGGCACCTTGGCCACGTGGAGGAGGCAACTAAGAACAAGGCAATTAAGGAGCAATGCCCCCACGATTTACCAGACACGGAAGGAGTGGCCACGGGAATCAGCCGTTTCGTGGCAATGGTCAGTTCCAGCAAACCCTCTCACTTGCTCTCAAGTGCTCCAGGTCCTCTCTGCTCTGACGTGCTACCCGCTCCTCCGCCCAGGCATGGTCAGACCTTCATGTGGGCGTGATGGGCCTAGTGTGTGCTCTGGCCAAGCTGATTCCTCCATCGATCTGGCAGCGGCCTCAATCCTGCCCAGCTGTGCAAGTGCTGGTCTGTGCAGGGAACCATTTGCGGGTGGAGGGTTTCTGGGTGACCTGCCCTTGCTGGCCTTCTCCTCGGGTGCAGACCATGCGCTGTCCTTCTGGGGACAGCTGGGAGGATAAGGAGAAGAAGGGGTGAGGCTGTTGTAAAAGCTCTTTCCATCCCCACTCCTGCATCCTCTGGGGCCATCTTCTCACTGAGATTCTTTTCCCAGCACAGGGCTATCCAGAGCACGAGGGCCTTCCTGCTGCACAGGTTTGAGAGCTGGGGACCTCTCAGAAGCTCCAGCAGCACCAGGCTCCTCACTGCGGGGATTGCAGTGGTCGGGCTCCTCTTAAAGAAGGGCAGCCGAACCCTCGGTTTCCTGAAGCACAGCCTCAGGCAGGGAATCTCCTAAAAATCAGTCATTCAATCGCATGCTACGGTGGCAGGATCAGCTCGAGCTGGGTGCCACCGGAGGGGGACCCCTCTGCTTATTTCCCTGTGCTTTTTAAAGCCTCACAATCTATTACGTAAGTTGTTCACCCCGCTGTTCACGCCACACGCGTGTGTCTTTTGTCCAATCCAATTGTTTACCCATTACTTGTCCTCTCTGAGGACCGGAGTTGTGGTGCGGGTGACTTTAGCTCCTGAGGCAGTTGCATAATCTCCTTGTTCCACCTGCACCTGGCGCTCCTCTGTCTTCGGCTGACTCCAGGTAGCGTGGTCTCTTCCTTCATTGCCTTGAATAACAAACTCATCCTTTCCTTTGATAGCAACGGTCTCGTCAATTCATATTGCAAAGCACGCACGCTTGGCTTGGTGCCACCTGCAGACTTGCTGAGGGTGCACTCCGTACCACCGTCTCTGTCATAGATGAAGGTGTCCAACAGCACTCGTCCCCGTACGGACCCCTGAGAGACACCTACTTGTCACCAATCTCCATCTGGACATCAAGCCGTTGACTACGGCCCTCTGGATGTGACCACCCAACCAATTCTTTATCCACTGAACGGTCCACCCATCAGGTCCATCTCTTGCCAATTCAGAGAGAAAAGTGGTGTGGGGGACTGGGCCAAAGGCCTGATGCCACAAGGCAGGATCTGAGCACTACTGGCCGCGGAGGAGCTGAGTGTGCCTTCCTCAGCTCCAAGACACAGTGACTGGAAGGGACCCATTGCCCTGTGTCCCATCCTCCCCTTCCTCTGGGAACGATGAAGGGTCCAAATGTGTCCCCACCTTACCCCCTGCCACCCCACGCAATGCCTTTCTTCCTTGGCAGCTCGAGACAATGGCACCAGAAAAGGACCCCATGAAGGACAGGGCTGGAATGCAGAAAACTTTAATGACGCTGAAGAGGGAAACAGGAGGGCTTGCAGAGGATGGGGACAGCAGAGGGAGACCAACAGCACCCGTCAGCCACAGAGGAGACCCCACAGGGCGTCCATCTCTCTGCCGCACAGAGGGAGAGGGGCCCGCAGATGGCCCAGGCTAGCTCTGGGGTTCTTATGACACAGAACAACAGAGGACGAGAAAGAGATGGGAGAGAGTGGAAGGCAGGGAAGTTTGACTTTGGCCATGTTTTCCGAGAGTTGGAGCGGCGCCTCCTTGGGCAGGGCAGCCCTGGATGCTCCACCCTCTGAAATCAACGGCCAGCAGCTCTGTCCTCAGTTCAGAATCTAGGTCTGGGTTCCTGTGGGTCCTTGTCTTGCTACCAGTGCCTTTAGCAGGGGGGGCACCTGCTGCCGCAGTAGCCTCTGGTAAGGCAGGAGAGGTCAAAGCCACCAGAGCTGATGGGCACTCCCTGAGAGCTGAGGATGCTGCCAGCAGCAGCGGAGGTGGAGGAGCCCACAACGGTGTTCTGGGGGAAGGAGGTGAGGATGGGTCCGGGCAGGGTCACCACCACGGCGGAGGGCTGGATGACGACGGTGGAGTCCTGGCACTGCAGGCTACAGGGCTCGTTGCAGCTGTTGGCCAGCGGGGTCGGGCCGCAGGGTGCGCAGGGGTTGCAGCAGGACATGTCGTGGGGCTGGAGGAGCACCTGCGGGACAGAGGGTGGAGAGAGGAAGCAGGGCACAAGGGTGGCTGAGGAACAGCCTGGTTCCCCTGCCCCAAAGGAGACAAGGCCAAGGGTGCATGGGGAGCTGGAAGCGGTGCCAGGAGGCACCCGCACGCTCTTCATTGTCCCATCTGGCCAGGGCCCTACGGAGAGCAGCAGCCTGACCCAAGGAAGAGCCCTGCTAGTGCAGAAACCAAAAGCCACCGTAATCAGAGGCACAGCCTCTCTCTAAGAGGATCTTCTCCCCACCTCCCTCTCTCACGACAAGGAGCTCCAAGCCCCAACAGAGGACAAAGCCAACGTGAACTGAGACACCCATCGAGTGGAGAGCTCCCTTGGCAGGAGGAGGAGGAGGAGAAGGAGCTTCCGACTCACCTGGTTCCCAACGAGAAGCAGGCGAGAGAAGTGGCTGAGAGAGCAGGGACTGCGGCTGCCTTTTATACCTGCCCTTCATTGCCGCAGGGCCTTGGCAGAGGGTACCAATCTTCTGACCAGCTCCTCTTGAATGCAAACCATCACAGCTGATGATAGGGGCTGCGCTTTCATCTCCTGCACTGCTGCCTTCTCATTGGCAGCTTTGAGCCAGGCCCATTCCCCGGTGGAGGCTGCTTCTGAGCCCAGGGATGAAAGGCCCCAGCATTTCTGGGGCAGGAAGGCAGCAGTGTGGGCAGACGAGTCATCCGAGCTTCCTCTGAGATTCGCTGCCCTCTCTGAGCTTACAGGAAGTGGGAAGGCAACACGCTCCAATTAAGCCCTTTTTGAAAGCGCCCCCTCTCTGGGCAAGAGCAACCCAGTTTGTATTGGTGAGGCTCAACGGGGCAGCTCTTACTCATCGTTGTTGGCATGAACACGTTACAGACTAATGCCCCAACCTCAGCGCCAGCAGGTTGCGGGGAGACCAGATTGTCCAGGGCCTGACGTAGAGCACGTCACTGCAGCATTGCTGCCTGCCTGGCAGCTGGTACTGGTCCCAGGACACCATTTCACCCCTCAGAAGACGACCAGGCCACCGAGCAGTGCTAACGTCTCAGGTAGTTACTGGTCAGCTTCCTGGGCACATCAGAGGAGACCTCAAACGAAGCACGAGAGCGGTGCCCGTTTCCTGCACAACTTTGCCACAAAGAAGCCCACAGCAATGAGCCGCGTGCCCATGCCCTGCCTGCACGGCATGCCACCAGCCCTTGAGCTGAGTCTCCCGCCTGCGCTGACGTCTGTCTGCCCCGCAAATCCTTGGCCATCTCATCCCGGCACTGACAGAAGCCGTCCTCTGGGAAAGCCTGTGGCACGAGGCAGGAAATGAACAGGCAGCCGAGCAGGAATCCCGGACACAGCCCATCCCAGCAGCTGGCGTGCTTTGCCTTGCACAGGAGCTTGTCAGGGGATGATGACTTCCAGAGAGGGGCTGGCTCTGCGCCTGAGGCACTGCAGGGCTCCTATAAAAGGCAGCCCAGCTCTCTGCTCTCTCATCCACCTCTCTCGCCTCCTTCTGCTCGGCAACCAGGTGAGTGGGAAGCCTCTTCTCCTCCTCCTCCTCCAAGAGCAGCTCTTTCCTCGCTGTGTGTTTCAGTGGCTATGGGCTGTGGCAGCCCTGGGCTGGCAGCTGCTTCTCACGGCAAAGGGAAGGGGAGAGAAAGTCATGTAGCCTTGATTTCTGCTTCTCCCTGCCTTCTCCCGCAGGTGCTCCTCCAGCCCCACGACATGTCCTGCTGCAACCCCTGCGCACCCTGCGGCCCAACCCCGCTGGCCAACAGCTGCAACGAGCCCTGTTGCAGGCAGTGCCCGAGCTCCACCGTCGTCATCGAGCCCTCCCCTGTGGTGCTGACCCTGCCCGGACCCATCCTCAGCTCCTTCCCACAGAACACCGTTGTGGGCTCCTCCACCTCCGCTGCTGCTGGCAGCATCCTCAGCTCTCAGGGAGTGCCCATCAGCTCTGGCGGCTTTGACCTCTCCTGCCTTACCAGAGGCTACTGCGGCAGCAGGTGCCCCCCCTGCTAAAGCTGAGGGCCACATCCTCGACCAAGGACCTCCAAGACCTCAGACCATGGGGCTGGTCAGAAGATAGAGCTTCAGCCCATTCTCTTTAGAGCTTCGGGCCATTGTTTCCTTCTTGCCCTCTCCTCTCTCTCTCTTGCCTTTGCTGTTGCTCTCTCCCAATCCCAGATGAGCAAGGACCTGTTGGCCTGCGTCCCTCTGCAGGGCAGGCAGATGCGCAGCCTGCAGGAGCTCCAGCGCCTCTCAGTGGATGCTCCTGGGGCTCCCTGGGAGACACCTCCTTTTCTCCTTTCCACTCATTAAAGTTGTGCTGCATCCAAGCCTGCGCCTCCGAGTCCTCCTTCCTTCGGAGGCAACTCTTCCACTCTGCCGCGGGGAAAAGGTGGAGCAAGGGGAAGGATGGGGCTCCCTCCACTCGATTTTCTGCCTTGGCAACAGGGGAAATTCATTTCCTGTTTCTGTGGATGAACTGAACCATTACTGAGGGATGTCATTGCTTGAGTAATGGCTTCTGAGGGATGCTCAGAGTAGCCCATGTCTCCCTCTAGGCCAGCTCCCTTGGGCAAGGACATTGGCACCTCCCACCCAGCCTTCTCTCCTCCTCCCCATCACTCTTGATCCAGTCCCCACTCACGCTCTAGATAGCAGAGCTAACAGGCACCTTGGCCACGTGGAGGAGGCAACTAAGAACAAGGCAATTAAGGAGCAATGCCCCCACGATTTACCAGACACGGAAGGAGTGGCCACGGGAATCAGCCGTTTCGTGGCAATGGTCAGTTCCAGCAAACCCTCTCACTTGCTCTCAAGTGCTCCAGGTCCTCTCTGCTCTGACGTGCTACCCGCTCCTCCGCCCAGGCATGGTCAGACCTTCATGTGGGCGTGATGGGCCTAGTGTGTGCTCTGGCCAAGCTGATTCCTCCATCGATCTGGCAGCGGCCTCAATCCTGCCCAGCTGTGCAAGTGCTGGTCTGTGCAGGGAACCATTTGCGGGTGGAGGGTTTCTGGGTGACCTGCCCTTGCTGGCCTTCTCCTCGGGTGCAGACCATGCGCTGTCCTTCTGGGGACAGCTGGGAGGATAAGGAGAAGAAGGGGTGAGGCTGTTGTAAAAGCTCTTTCCATCCCCACTCCTGCATCCTCTGGGGCCATCTTCTCACTGAGATTCTTTTCCCAGCACAGGGCTATCCAGAGCACGAGGGCCTTCCTGCTGCACAGGTTTGAGAGCTGGGGACCTCTCAGAAGCTCCAGCAGCACCAGGCTCCTCACTGCGGGGATTGCAGTGGTCGGGCTCCTCTTAAAGAAGGGCAGCCGAACCCTCGGTTTCCTGAAGCACAGCCTCAGGCAGGGAATCTCCTAAAAATCAGTCATTCAATCGCATGCTACGGTGGCAGGATCAGCTCGAGCTGGGTGCCACCGGAGGGGGACCCCTCTGCTTATTTCCCTGTGCTTTTTAAAGCCTCACAATCTATTACGTAAGTTGTTCACCCCGCTGTTCACGCCACACGCGTGTGTCTTTTGTCCAATCCAATTGTTTACCCATTACTTGTCCTCTCTGAGGACCGGAGTTGTGGTGCGGGTGACTTTAGCTCCTGAGGCAGTTGCATAATCTCCTTGTTCCACCTGCACCTGGCGCTCCTCTGTCTTCGGCTGACTCCAGGTAGCGTGGTCTCTTCCTTCATTGCCTTGAATAACAAACTCATCCTTTCCTTTGATAGCAACGGTCTCGTCAATTCATATTGCAAAGCACGCACGCTTGGCTTGGTGCCACCTGCAGACTTGCTGAGGGTGCACTCCGTACCACCGTCTCTGTCATAGATGAAGGTGTCCAACAGCACTCGTCCCCGTACGGACCCCTGAGAGACACCTACTTGTCACCAATCTCCATCTGGACATCAAGCCGTTGACTACGGCCCTCTGGATGTGACCACCCAACCAATTCTTTATCCACTGAACGGTCCACCCATCAGGTCCATCTCTTGCCAATTCAGAGAGAAAAGTGGTGTGGGGGACTGGGCCAAAGGCCTGATGCCACAAGGCAGGATCTGAGCACTACTGGCCGCGGAGGAGCTGAGTGTGCCTTCCTCAGCTCCAAGACACAGTGACTGGAAGGGACCCATTGCCCTGTGTCCCATCCTCCCCTTCCTCTGGGAACGATGAAGGGTCCAAATGTGTCCCCACCTTACCCCCTGCCACCCCACGCAATGCCTTTCTTCCTTGGCAGCTCGAGACAATGGCACCAGAAAAGGACCCCATGAAGGACAGGGCTGGAATGCAGAAAACTTTAATGACGCTGAAGAGGGAAACAGGAGGGCTTGCAGAGGATGGGGACAGCAGAGGGAGACCAACAGCACCCGTCAGCCACAGAGGAGACCCCACAGGGCGTCCATCTCTCTGCCGCACAGAGGGAGAGGGGCCCGCAGATGGCCCAGGCTAGCTCTGGGGTTCTTATGACACAGAACAACAGAGGACGAGAAAGAGATGGGAGAGAGTGGAAGGCAGGGAAGTTTGACTTTGGCCATGTTTTCCGAGAGTTGGAGCGGCGCCTCCTTGGGCAGGGCAGCCCTGGATGCTCCACCCTCTGAAATCAACGGCCAGCAGCTCTGTCCTCAGTTCAGAATCTAGGTCTGGGTTCCTGTGGGTCCTTGTCTTGCTACCAGTGCCTTTAGCAGGGGGGGCACCTGCTGCCGCAGTAGCCTCTGGTAAGGCAGGAGAGGTCAAAGCCACCAGAGCTGATGGGCACTCCCTGAGAGCTGAGGATGCTGCCAGCAGCAGCGGAGGTGGAGGAGCCCACAACGGTGTTCTGTGGGAAGGAGCTGAGGATGGGTCCGGGCAGGGTCACCACCACGGCGGAGGGCTCGATGACGACGGTGGAGCTCTGGCACTGCCTGCAACAGGGCTCGTTGCAGCTGTTGGCCAGCGGGGTCGGGCCGCAGGGTGCGCAGGGGTTGCAGCAGGACATGTCGTGGGGCTGGAGGAGCACCTGCGGGACAGAGGGTGGAGAGAGGAAGCAGGGCACAAGGGTGGCTGAGGAACAGCCTGGTTCCCCTGCCCCAAAGGAGACAAGGCCAAGGGTGCATGGGGAGCTGGAAGCGGTGCCAGGAGGCACCCGCACGCTCTTCATTGTCCCATCTGGCCAGGGCCCTACGGAGAGCAGCAGCCTGACCCAAGGAAGAGCCCTGCTAGTGCAGAAACCAAAAGCCACCGTAATCAGAGGCACAGCCTCTCTCTAAGAGGATCTTCTCCCCACCTCCCTCTCTCACGACAAGGAGCTCCAAGCCCCAACAGAGGACAAAGCCAACGTGAACTGAGACACCCATCGAGTGGAGAGCTCCCTTGGCAGGAGGAGGAGGAGGAGAAGGAGCTTCCGACTCACCTGGTTCCCAACGAGAAGCAGGCGAGAGAAGTGGCTGAGAGAGCAGGGACTGCGGCTGCCTTTTATACCTGCCCTTCATTGCCGCAGGGCCTTGGCAGAGGTACCAATCTTCTGACCAGCTCCTCTTGAATGCAAACCATCACAGCTGATGATAGGGGCTGCGCTTTCATCTCCTGCACTGCTGCCTTCTCATTGGCAGCTTTGAGCCAGGCCCATTCCCCGGTGGAGGCTGCTTCTGAGCCCAGGGATGAAAGGCCCCAGCATTTCTGGGGCAGGAAGGCAGCAGTGTGGGCAGACGAGTCATCCGAGCTTCCTCTGAGATTCGCTGCCCTCTCTGAGCTTACAGGAAGTGGGAAGGCAACACGCTCCAATTAAGCCCTTTTTGAAAGCGCCCCCTCTCTGGGCAAGAGCAACCCAGTTTGTATTGGTGAGGCTCAACGGGGCAGCTCTTACTCATCGTTGTTGGCATGAACACGTTACAGACTAATGCCCCAACCTCAGCGCCAGCAGGTTGCGGGGAGACCAGATTGTCCCAGGGCCTGACGTAGAGCACGTCACTGCAGCATTGCTGCCTGCCTGGCAGCTGGTACTGGTCCCAGGACACCATTTCACCCCTCAGAAGACGACCAGGCCACCGAGCAGTGCTAACGTCTCAGGTAGTTACTGGTCAGCTTCCTGGGCACATCAGAGGAGACCTCAAACGAAGCACGAGAGCGGTGCCCGTTTCCTGCACAACTTTGCCACAAAGAAGCCCACAGCAATGAGCCGCGTGCCCATGCCCTGCCTGCACGGCATGCCACCAGCCCTTGAGCTGAGTCTCCCGCCTGCGCTGACGTCTGTCTGCCCCGCAAATCCTTGGCCATCTCATGCCGGCACTGACAGAAGCCGTCCTCTGGGAAAGCCTGTGGCACGAGGCAGGAAATGAACAGGCAGCCGAGCAGGAATCCCGGACACAGCCCATCCCAGCAGCTGGCGTGCTTTGCCTTGCACAGGAGCTTGTCAGGGGATGATGACTTCCAGAGAGGGGCTGGCTCTGCGCCTGAGGCACTGCAGGGCTCCTATAAAAGGCAGCCCAGCTCTCTGCTCTCTCATCCACCTCTCTCGCCTCCTTCTGCTCGGCAACCAGGTGAGTGGGAAGCCTCTTCTCCTCCTCCTCCTCCAAGAGCAGCTCTTTCCTCGCTGTGTGTCTCAGTGGCTACGGGCTGTGGCAGCCCTGGGCTGGCAGCTGCTTCTCACGGCAAAGGGAAGGGGAGAGAAGGTCATGTAGCCTTGATTTCTGCTTCTCCCTGCCTTCTCCCGCAGGTGCTCCTCCAGCCCCGCAACATGTCCTGCTGCAACCCCTGCGCACCCTGCGGCCCAACCCCGCTGGCCAACAGCTGCAACGAGCCCTGTTGCAGGCAGTGCCCGAGCTCCACCGTCGTCATCGAGCCCTCCCCTGTGGTGCTGACCCTGCCCGGACCCATCCTCAGCTCCTTCCCACAGAACACCGTTGTGGGCTCCTCCACCTCCGCTGCTGCTGGCAGCATCCTCAGCTCTCAGGGAGTGCCCATCAGCTCTGGCGGCTTTGACCTCTCCTGCCTTACCAGAGGCTACTGCGGCAGCAGGTGCCCCCCCTGCTAAAGCTGAGGGCCACATCCTCGACCAAGGACCTCCAAGACCTCAGACCATGGGGCTGGTCAGAAGATAGAGCTTCAGCCCATTCTCTTTAGAGCTTCGGGCCATTGTTTCCTTCTTGCCCTCTCCTCTCTCTCTCTTGCCTTTGCTGTTGCTCTCTCCCAATCCCAGATGAGCAAGGACCTGTTGGCCTGCGTCCCTCTGCAGGGCAGGCAGATGCACAGCCTGCAGGAGCTCCAGCGCCTCTCAGTGGATGCTCCTGGGGCTCCCTGGGAGACACCTCCTTTTCTCCTTTCCACTCATTAAAGTTGTGCTGCATCCAAGCCTGCGCCTCCGAGTCCTCCTTCCTTCGGAGGCAACTCTTCCACTCTGCCGCGGGGAAAAGGTGGAGCAAGGGGAAGGATGGGGCTCCCTCCACTCGATTTTCTGCCTTGGCAACAGGGGAAATTCATTTCCTGTTTCTGTGGATGAACTGAACCATTACTGAGGGATGTCATTGCTTGAGTAATGGCTTCTGAGGGATGCTCAGAGTAGCCCATGTCTCCCTCTAGGCCAGCTCCCTTGGGCAAGGACATTGGCACCTCCCACCCAGCCTTCTCTCCTCCTCCCCATCACTCTTGATCCAGTCCCCACTCACGCTCTAGATAGCAGAGCTAACAGGCACCTTGGCCACGTGGAGGAGGCAACTAAGAACAAGGCAATTAAGGAGCAATGCCCCCACGATTTACCAGACACGGAAGGAGTGGCCACGGGAATCAGCCGTTTCGTGGCAATGGTCAGTTCCAGCAAACCCTCTCACTTGCTCTCAAGTGCTCCAGGTCCTCTCTGCTCTGACGTGCTACCCGCTCCTCCGCCCAGGCATGGTCAGACCTTCATGTGGGCGTGATGGGCCTAGTGTGTGCTCTGGCCAAGCTGATTCCTCCATCGATCTGGCAGCGGCCTCAATCCTGCCCAGCTGTGCAAGTGCTGGTCTGTGCAGGGAACCATTTGCGGGTGGAGGGTTTCTGGGTGACCTGCCCTTGCTGGCCTTCTCCTCGGGTGCAGACCATGCGCTGTCCTTCTGGGGACAGCTGGGAGGATAAGGAGAAGAAGGGGTGAGGCTGTTGTAAAAGCTCTTTCCATCCCCACTCCTGCATCCTCTGGGGCCATCTTCTCACTGAGATTCTTTTCCCAGCACAGGGCTATCCAGAGCACGAGGGCCTTCCTGCTGCACAGGTTTGAGAGCTGGGGACCTCTCAGAAGCTCCAGCAGCACCAGGCTCCTCACTGCGGGGATTGCAGTGGTCGGGCTCCTCTTAAAGAAGGGCAGCCGAACCCTCGGTTTCCTGAAGCACAGCCTCAGGCAGGGAATCTCCTAAAAATCAGTCATTCAATCGCATGCTACGGTGGCAGGATCAGCTCGAGCTGGGTGCCACCGGAGGGGGACCCCTCTGCTTATTTCCCTGTGCTTTTTAAAGCCTCACAATCTATTACGTAAGTTGTTCACCCCGCTGTTCACGCCACACGCGTGTGTCTTTTGTCCAATCCAATTGTTTACCCATTACTTGTCCTCTCTGAGGACCGGAGTTGTGGTGCGGGTGACTTTAGCTCCTGAGGCAGTTGCATAATCTCCTTGTTCCACCTGCACCTGGCGCTCCTCTGTCTTCGGCTGACTCCAGGTAGCGTGGTCTCTTCCTTCATTGCCTTGAATAACAAACTCATCCTTTCCTTTGATAGCAACGGTCTCGTCAATTCATATTGCAAAGCACGCACGCTTGGCTTGGTGCCACCTGCAGACTTGCTGAGGGTGCACTCCGTACCACCGTCTCTGTCATAGATGAAGGTGTCCAACAGCACTCGTCCCCGTACGGACCCCTGAGAGACACCTACTTGTCACCAATCTCCATCTGGACATCAAGCCGTTGACTACGGCCCTCTGGATGTGACCACCCAACCAATTCTTTATCCACTGAACGGTCCACCCATCAGGTCCATCTCTTGCCAATTCAGAGAGAAAAGTGGTGTGGGGGACTGGGCCAAAGGCCTGATGCCACAAGGCAGGATCTGAGCACTACTGGCCGCGGAGGAGCTGAGTGTGCCTTCCTCAGCTCCAAGACACAGTGACTGGAAGGGACCCATTGCCCTGTGTCCCATCCTCCCCTTCCTCTGGGAACGATGAAGGGTCCAAATGTGTCCCCACCTTACCCCCTGCCACCCCACGCAATGCCTTTCTTCCTTGGCAGCTCGAGACAATGGCACCAGAAAAGGACCCCATGAAGGACAGGGCTGGAATGCAGAAAACTTTAATGACGCTGAAGAGGGAAACAGGAGGGCTTGCAGAGGATGGGGACAGCAGAGGGAGACCAACAGCACCCGTCAGCCACAGAGGAGACCCCACAGGGCGTCCATCTCTCTGCCGCACAGAGGGAGAGGGGCCCGCAGATGGCCCAGGCTAGCTCTGGGGTTCTTATGACACAGAACAACAGAGGACGAGAAAGAGATGGGAGAGAGTGGAAGGCAGGGAAGTTTGACTTTGGCCATGTTTTCCGAGAGTTGGAGCGGCGCCTCCTTGGGCAGGGCAGCCCTGGATGCTCCACCCTCTGAAATCAACGGCCAGCAGCTCTGTCCTCAGTTCAGAATCTAGGTCTGGGTTCCTGTGGGTCCTTGTCTTGCTACCAGTGCCTTTAGCAGGGGGGGCACCTGCTGCCGCAGTAGCCTCTGGTAAGGCAGGAGAGGTCAAAGCCACCAGAGCTGATGGGCACTCCCTGAGAGCTGAGGATGCTGCCAGCAGCAGCGGAGGTGGAGGAGCCCACAACGGTGTTCTGTGGGAAGGAGCTGAGGATGGGTCCGGGCAGGGTCACCACCACGGCGGAGGGCTGGATGACGACGGTGGAGCTCTGGCACTGCAGGCTACAGGGCTCGTTGCAGCTGTTGGCCAGCGGGGTCGGGCCGCAGGGTGCGCAGGGGTTGCAGCAGGACATGTCGTGGGGCTGGAGGAGCACCTGCGGGACAGAGGGTGGAGAGAGGAAGCAGGGCACAAGGGTGGCTGAGGAACAGCCTGGTTCCCCTGCCCCAAAGGAGACAAGGCCAAGGGTGCATGGGGAGCTGGAAGCGGTGCCAGGAGGCACCCGCACGCTCTTCATTGTCCCATCTGGCCAGGGCCCTACGGAGAGCAGCAGCCTGACCCAAGGAAGAGCCCTGCTAGTGCAGAAACCAAAAGCCACCGTAATCAGAGGCACAGCCTCTCTCTAAGAGGATCTTCTCCCCACCTCCCTCTCTCACGACAAGGAGCTCCAAGCCCCAACAGAGGACAAAGCCAACGTGAACTGAGACACCCATCGAGTGGAGAGCTCCCTTGGCAGGAGGAGGAGGAGGAGAAGGAGCTTCCGACTCACCTGGTTCCCAACGAGAAGCAGGCGAGAGAAGTGGCTGAGAGAGCAGGGACTGCGGCTGCCTTTTATACCTGCCCTTCATTGCCGCAGGGCCTTGGCAGAGGTACCAATTTTCTGACCAGCTCCTCTTGAATGCAAACCATCACAGCTGATGATAGGGGCTGCGCTTTCATCTCCTGCACTGCTGCCTTCTCATTGGCAGCTTTGAGCCAGGCCCATTCCCCGGTGGAGGCTGCTTCTGAGCCCAGGGATGAAAGGCCCCAGCATTTCTGGGGCAGGAAGGCAGCAGTGTGGGCAGACGAGTCATCCGAGCTTCCTCTGAGATTCGCTGCCCTCTCTGAGCTTACAGGAAGTGGGAAGGCAACACGCTCCAATTAAGCCCTTTTTGAAAGCGCCCCCTCTCTGGGCAAGAGCAACCCAGTTTGTATTGGTGAGGCTCAACGGGGCAGCTCTTACTCATCGTTGTTGGCATGAACACGTTACAGACTAATGCCCCAACCTCAGCGCCAGCAGGTTGCGGGGAGACCAGATTGTCCCAGGGCCTGACGTAGAGCACGTCACTGCAGCATTGCTGCCTGCCTGGCAGCTGGTACTGGTCCCAGGACACCATTTCACCCCTCAGAAGACGACCAGGCCACCGAGCAGTGCTAACGTCTCAGGTAGTTACTGGTCAGCTTCCTGGGCACATCAGAGGAGACCTCAAACGAAGCACGAGAGCGGTGCCCGTTTCCTGCACAACTTTGCCACAAAGAAGCCCACAGCAATGAGCCGCGTGCCCATGCCCTGCCTGCACGGCATGCCACCAGCCCTTGAGCTGAGTCTCCCGCCTGCGCTGACGTCTGTCTGCCCCGCAAATCCTTGGCCATCTCACCCCGGCACTGACAGAAGCCGTCCTCTGGGAAAGCCTGTGGCACGAGGCAGGAAATGAACAGGCAGCCGAGCAGGAATCCCGGACACAGCCCATCCCAGCAGCTGGCGTGCTTTGCCTTGCACAGGAGCTTGTCAGGGGATGATGACTTCCAGAGAGGGGCTGGCTCTGCGCCTGAGGCACTGCAGGGCTCCTATAAAAGGCAGCCCAGCTCTCTGCTCTCTCATCCACCTCTCTCGCCTCCTTCTGCTCGGCAACCAGGTGAGTGGGAAGCCTCTTCTCCTCCTCCTCCTCCAAGAGCAGCTCTTTCCTCGCTGTGTGTCTCAGTGGCTACGGGCTGTGGCAGCCCTGGGCTGGCAGCTGCTTCTCACGGCAAAGGGAAGGGGAGAGAAGGTCATGTAGCCTTGATTTCTGCTTCTCCCTGCCTTCTCCCGCAGGTGCTCCTCCAGCCCCGCAACATGTCCTGCTGCAACCCCTGCGCACCCTGCGGCCCAACCCCGCTGGCCAACAGCTGCAACGAGCCCTGTTGCAGGCAGTGCCCGAGCTCCACCGTCGTCATCGAGCCCTCCCCTGTGGTGCTGACCCTGCCCGGACCCATCCTCAGCTCCTTCCCACAGAACACCGTTGTGGGCTCCTCCACCTCCGCTGCTGCTGGCAGCATCCTCAGCTCTCAGGGAGTGCCCATCAGCTCTGGCGGCTTTGACCTCTCCTGCCTTACCAGAGGCTACTGCGGCAGCAGGTGCCCCCCCTGCTAAAGCTGAGGGCCACATCCTCGACCAAGGACCTCCAAGACCTCAGACCATGGGGCTGGTCAGAAGATAGAGCTTCAGCCCATTCTCTTTAGAGCTTCGGGCCATTGTTTCCTTCTTGCCCTCTCCTCTCTCTCTCTTGCCTTTGCTGTTGCTCTCTCCCAATCCCAGATGAGCAAGGACCTGTTGGCCTGCGTCCCCCTGCAGGGCAGGCAGATGCGCAGCCTGCAGGAGCTCCAGCGCCTCTCAGTGGATGCTCCTGGGGCTCCCTGGGAGACACCTCCTTTTCTCCTTTCCACTCATTAAAGTTGTGCTGCATCCAAGCCTGCGCCTCCGAGTCCTCCTTCCTTCGGAGGCAACTCTTCCACTCTGCCGCGGGGAAAAGGTGGAGCAAGGGGAAGGATGGGGCTCCCTCCACTCGATTTTCTGCCTTGGCAACAGGGGAAATTCATTTCCTGTTTCCGTGGATGAACTGAACCATTACTGAGGGATGTCATTGCTTGAGTAATGGCTTCTGAGGGATGCTCAGAGTAGCCCATGTCTCCCTCTAGGCCAGCTCCCTTGGGCAAGGACATTGGCACCTCCCACCCAGCCTTCTCTCCTCCTCCCCATCACTCTTGATCCAGTCCCCACTCACGCTCTAGATAGCAGAGCTAACAGGCACCTTGGCCACGTGGAGGAGGCAACTAAGAACAAGGCAATTAAGGAGCAATGCCCCCACGATTTACCAGACACGGAAGGAGTGGCCACGGGAATCAGCCGTTTCGTGGCAATGGTCAGTTCCAGCAAACCCTCTCACTTGCTCTCAAGTGCTCCAGGTCCTCTCTGCTCTGACGTGCTACCCGCTCCTCCGCCCAGGCATGGTCAGACCTTCATGTGGGCGTGATGGGCCTAGTGTGTGCTCTGGCCAAGCTGATTCCTCCATCGATCTGGCAGCGGCCTCAATCCTGCCCAGCTGTGCAAGTGCTGGTCTGTGCAGGGAACCCTTTGCGGGTGGAGGGTTTCTGGGTGACCTGCCCTTGCTGGCCTTCTCCTCGGGTGCAGACCATGCGCTGTCCTTCTGGGGACAGCTGGGAGGATAAGGAGAAGAAGGGGTGAGGCTGTTGTAAAAGCTCTTTCCATCCCCACTCCTGCATCCTCTGGGGCCATCTTCTCACTGAGATTCTTTTCCCAGCACAGGGCTATCCAGAGCACGAGGGCCTTCCTGCTGCACAGGTTTGAGAGCTGGGGACCTCTCAGAAGCTCCAGCAGCACCAGGCTCCTCACTGCGGGGATTGCAGTGGTCGGGCTCCTCTTAAAGAAGGGCAGCCGAACCCTCGGTTTCCTGAAGCACAGCCTCAGGCAGGGAATCTCCTAAAAATCAGTCATTCAATCGCATGCTACGGTGGCAGGATCAGCTCGAGCTGGGTGCCACCGGAGGGGGACCCCTCTGCTTATTTCCCTGTGCTTTTTAAAGCCTCACAATCTATTACGTAAGTTGTTCACCCCGCTGTTCACGCCACACGCGTGTGTCTTTTGTCCAATCCAATTGTTTACCCATTACTTGTCCTCTCTGAGGACCGGAGTTGTGGTGCGGGTGACTTTAGCTCCTGAGGCAGTTGCATAATCTCCTTGTTCCACCTGCACCTGGCGCTCCTCTGTCTTCGGCTGACTCCAGGTAGCGTGGTCTCTTCCTTCATTGCCTTGAATAACAAACTCATCCTTTCCTTTGATAGCAACGGTCTCGTCAATTCATATTGCAAAGCACGCACGCTTGGCTTGGTGCCACCTGCAGACTTGCTGAGGGTGCACTCCGTACCACCGTCTCTGTCATAGATGAAGGTGTCCAACAGCACTCGTCCCCGTACGGACCCCTGAGAGACACCTACTTGTCACCAATCTCCATCTGGACATCAAGCCGTTGACTACGGCCCTCTGGATGTGACCACCCAACCAATTCTTTATCCACCTGAACGGTCCACCCATCAGGTCCATCTCTTGCCAATTCAGAGAGAAAAGTGGTGTGGGGGACTGGGCCAAAGGCCTGATGCCACAAGGCAGGATCTGAGCACTACTGGCCGCGGAGGAGCTGAGTGTGCCTTCCTCAGCTCCAAGACACAGTGACTGGAAGGGACCCATTGCCCTGTGTCCCATCCTCCCCTTCCTCTGGGAACGATGAAGGGTCCAAATGTGTCCCCACCTTACCCCCTGCCACCCCACGCAATGCCTTTCTTCCTTGGCAGCTCGAGACAATGGCACCAGAAAAGGACCCCATGAAGGACAGGGCTGGAATGCAGAAAACTTTAATGACGCTGAAGAGGGAAACAGGAGGGCTTGCAGAGGATGGGGACAGCAGAGGGAGACCAACAGCACCCGTCAGCCACAGAGGAGACCCCACAGGGCGTCCATCTCTCTGCCGCACAGAGGGAGAGGGGCCCGCAGATGGCCCAGGCTAGCTCTGGGGTTCTTATGACACAGAACAACAGAGGACGAGAAAGAGATGGGAGAGAGTGGAAGGCAGGGAAGTTTGACTTTGGCCATGTTTTCCGAGAGTTGGAGCGGCGCCTCCTTGGGCAGGGCAGCCCTGGATGCTCCACCCTCTGAAATCAACGGCCAGCAGCTCTGTCCTCAGTTCAGAATCTAGGTCTGGGTTCCTGTGGGTCCTTGTCTTGCTACCAGTGCCTTTAGCAGGGGGGGCACCTGCTGCCGCAGTAGCCTCTGGTAAGGCAGGAGAGGTCAAAGCCACCAGAGCTGATGGGCACTCCCTGAGAGCTGAGGATGCTGCCAGCAGCAGCGGAGGTGGAGGAGCCCACAACGGTGCTCTGGGGGAAGGAGGTGAGGATGGGTCCTGGCAGGGTGACCAGCACGGGGGAAGGCTGGATGACGACGCGGGAGTCCTGGCACTGCAGGCTACAGGGCTCGTTGCAGCTGTTGGCCAGCGGGGTGGGTCCGCAGGGGCGCAGGGGTTGCAGCAGGACATGTCGTGGGGCTGGAGGAGCACCTGCGGGACAGAGGGTGGAGAGAGGAAGCAGGGCACAAGGGTGGCTGAGGAACAGCCTGGTTCCCCTGCCCCAAAGGAGACAAGGCCAAGGGTGCATGGGGAGCTGGAAGCGGTGCCAGGAGGCACCCGCACGCTCTTCATTGTCCCATCTGGCCAGGGCCCTACGGAGAGCAGCAGCCTGACCCAAGGAAGAGCCCTGCTAGTGCAGAAACCAAAAGCCACCGTAATCAGAGGCACAGCCTCTCTCTAAGAGGATCTTCTCCCCACCTCCCTCTCTCACGACAAGGAGCTCCAAGCCCCAACAGAGGACAAAGCCAACGTGAACTGAGACACCCATCGAGTGGAGAGCTCCCTTGGCAGGAGGAGGAGGAGGAGAAGGAGCTTCCGACTCACCTGGTTCCCAACGAGAAGCAGGCGAGAGAAGTGGCTGAGAGAGCAGGGACTGCGGCTGCCTTTTATACCTGCCCTTCATTGCCGCAGGGCCTTGGCAGAGGTACCAATTTTCTGACCAGCTCCTCTTGAATGCAAACCATCACAGCTGATGATAGGGGCTGCGCTTTCATCTCCTGCACTGCTGCCTTCTCATTGGCAGCTTTGAGCCAGGCCCATTCCCCGGTGGAGGCTGCTTCTGAGCCCAGGGATGAAAGGCCCCAGCATTTCTGGGGCAGGAAGGCAGCAGTGTGGGCAGACGAGTCATCCGAGCTTCCTCTGAGATTCACTGCCCTCTCTGAGCTTACAGGAAGTGGGAAGGCAACACGCTCCAATTAAGCCCTTTTTGAAAGCGCCCCCTCTCTGGGCAAGAGCAACCCAGTTTGTATTGGTGAGGCTCAACGGGGCAGCTCTTACTCATCGTTGTTGGCATGAACACGTTACAGACTAATGCCCCAACCTCAGCGCCAGCAGGTTGCGGGGAGACCAGATTGTCCCAGGGCCTGACGTAGAGCACGTCACTGCAGCATTGCTGCCTGCCTGGCAGCTGGTACTGGTCCCAGGACACCATTTCACCCCTCAGAAGACGACCAGGCCACCGAGCAGTGCTAACGTCTCAGGTAGTTACTGGTCAGCTTCCTGGGCACATCAGAGGAGACCTCAAACGAAGCACGAGAGCGGTGCCCGTTTCCTGCACAACTTTGCCACAAAGAAGCCCACAGCAATGAGCCGCGTGCCCATGCCCTGCCTGCACGGCATGCCACCAGCCCTTGAGCTGAGTCTCCCGCCTGCGCTGACGTCTGTCTGCCCCGCAAATCCTTGGCCATCTCATCCCGGCACTGACAGAAGCCGTCCTCTGGGAAAGCCTGTGGCACGAGGCAGGAAATGAACAGGCAGCCGGGCAGGAATCCCGGACACAGCCCATCCCAGCAGCTGGCGTGCTTTGCCTTGCACAGGAGCTTGTCAGGGGATGATGACTTCCAGAGAGGGGCTGGCTCTGCGCCTGAGGCACTGCAGGGCTCCTATAAAAGGCAGCCCAGCTCTCTGCTCTCTCATCCACCTCTCTCGCCTCCTTCTGCTCGGCAACCAGGTGAGTGGGAAGCCTCTTCTCCTCCTCCTCCTCCAAGAGCAGCTCTTTCCTCGCTGTGTGTCTCAGTGGCTACGGGCTGTGGCAGCCCTGGGCTGGCAGCTGCTTCTCACGGCAAAGGGAAGGGGAGAGAAGGTCATGTAGCCTTGATTTCTGCTTCTCCCTGCCTTCTCCCGCAGGTGCTCCTCCAGCCCCGCAACATGTCCTGCTGCAACCCCTGCGCACCCTGCGGCCCAACCCCGCTGGCCAACAGCTGCAACGAGCCCTGTTGCAGGCAGTGCCCGAGCTCCACCGTCGTCATCGAGCCCTCCCCTGTGGTGCTGACCCTGCCCGGACCCATCCTCAGCTCCTTCCCACAGAACACCGTTGTGGGCTCCTCCACCTCCGCTGCTGCTGGCAGCATCCTCAGCTCTCAGGGAGTGCCCATCAGCTCTGGCGGCTTTGACCTCTCCTGCCTTACCAGAGGCTACTGCGGCAGCAGGTGCCCCCCCTGCTAAAGCTGAGGGCCACATCCTCGACCAAGGACCTCCAAGACCTCAGACCATGGGGCTGGTCAGAAGATAGAGCTTCAGCCCATTCTCTTTAGAGCTTCGGGCCATTGTTTCCTTCTTGCCCTCTCCTCTCTCTCTCTTGCCTTTGCTGTTGCTCTCTCCCAATCCCAGATGAGCAAGGACCTGTTGGCCTGCGTCCCTCTGCAGGGCAGGCAGATGCACAGCCTGCAGGAGCTCCAGCGCCTCTCAGTGGATGCTCCTGGGGCTCCCTGGGAGACACCTCCTTTTCTCCTTTCCACTCATTAAAGTTGTGCTGCATCCAAGCCTGCGCCTCCGAGTCCTCCTTCCTTCGGAGGCAACTCTTCCACTCTGCCGCGGGGAAAAGGTGGAGCAAGGGGAAGGATGGGGCTCCCTCCACTCGATTTTCTGCCTTGGCAACAGGGGAAATTCATTTCCTGTTTCCGTGGATGAACTGAACCATTACTGAGGGATGTCATTGCTTGAGTAATGGCTTCTGAGGGATGCTCAGAGTAGCCCATGTCTCCCTCTAGGCCAGCTCCCTTGGGCAAGGACATTGGCACCTCCCACCCAGCCTTCTCTCCTCCTCCCCATCACTCTTGATCCAGTCCCCACTCACGCTCTAGATAGCAGAGCTAACAGGCACCTTGGCCACGTGGAGGAGGCAACTAAGAACAAGGCAATTAAGGAGCAATGCCCCCACGATTTACCAGACACGGAAGGAGTGGCCACGGGAATCAGCCGTTTCGTGGCAATGGTCAGTTCCAGCAAACCCTCTCACTTGCTCTCAAGTGCTCCAGGTCCTCTCTGCTCTGACGTGCTACCCGCTCCTCCGCCCAGGCATGGTCAGACCTTCATGTGGGCGTGATGGGCCTAGTGTGTGCTCTGGCCAAGCTGATTCCTCCATCGATCTGGCAGCGGCCTCAATCCTGCCCAGCTGTGCAAGTGCTGGTCTGTGCAGGGAACCCTTTGCGGGTGGAGGGTTTCTGGGTGACCTGCCCTTGCTGGCCTTCTCCTCGGGTGCAGACCATGCGCTGTCCTTCTGGGGACAGCTGGGAGGATAAGGAGAAGAAGGGGTGAGGCTGTTGTAAAAGCTCTTTCCATCCCCACTCCTGCATCCTCTGGGGCCATCTTCTCACTGAGATTCTTTTCCCAGCACAGGGCTATCCAGAGCACGAGGGCCTTCCTGCTGCACAGGTTTGAGAGCTGGGGACCTCTCAGAAGCTCCAGCAGCACCAGGCTCCTCACTGCGGGGATTGCAGTGGTCGGGCTCCTCTTAAAGAAGGGCAGCCGAACCCTCGGTTTCCTGAAGCACAGCCTCAGGCAGGGAATCTCCTAAAAATCAGTCATTCAATCGCATGCTACGGTGGCAGGATCAGCTCGAGCTGGGTGCCACCGGAGGGGGACCCCTCTGCTATTTCCCTGTGCTTTTTAAAGCCTCACAATCTATTACGTAAGTTGTTCACCCCGCTGTTCACGCCACACGCGTGTGTCTTTTGTCCAATCCAATTGTTTACCCATTACTTGTCCTCTCTGAGGACCGGAGTTGTGGTGCGGGTGACTTTAGCTCCTGAGGCAGTTGCATAATCTCCTTGTTCCACCTGCACCTGGCGCTCCTCTGTCTTCGGCTGACTCCAGGTAGCGTGGTCTCTTCCTTCATTGCCTTGAATAACAAACTCATCCTTTCCTTTGATAGCAACGGTCTCGTCAATTCATATTGCAAAGCACGCACGCTTGGCTTGGTGCCACCTGCAGACTTGCTGAGGGTGCACTCCGTACCACCGTCTCTGTCATAGATGAAGGTGTCCAACAGCACTCGTCCCCGTACGGACCCCTGAGAGACACCTACTTGTCACCAATCTCCATCTGGACATCAAGCCGTTGACTACGGCCCTCTGGATGTGACCACCCAACCAATTCTTTATCCACCGAACGGTCCACCCATCAGGTCCATCTCTTGCCAATTCAGAGAGAAAAGTGGTGTGGGGGACTGGGCCAAAGGCCTGATGCCACAAGGCAGGATCTGAGCACTACTGGCCGCGGAGGAGCTGAGTGTGCCTTCCTCAGCTCCAAGACACAGTGACTGGAAGGGACCCATTGCCCTGTGTCCCATCCTCCCCTTCCTCTGGGAACGATGAAGGGTCCAAATGTGTCCCCACCTTACCCCCTGCCACCCCACGCAATGCCTTTCTTCCTTGGCAGCTCGAGACAATGGCACCAGAAAAGGACCCCATGAAGGACAGGGCTGGAATGCAGAAAACTTTAATGACGCTGAAGAGGGAAACAGGATGGCTTGCAGAGGATGGGGACAGCAGAGGGAGACCAACAGCACCCGTCAGCCACAGAGGAGACCCCACAGGGCGTCCATCTCTCTGCCGCACAGAGGGAGAGGGGCCCGCAGATGGCCCAGGCTAGCTCTGGGGTTCTTATGACACAGAACAACAGAGGACGAGAAAGAGATGGGAGAGAGTGGAAGGCAGGGAAGTTTGACTTTGGCCATGTTTTCCGAGAGTTGGAGCGGCGCCTCCTTGGGCAGGGCAGCCCTGGATGCTCCACCCTCTGAAATCAACGGCCAGCAGCTCTGTCCTCAGTTCAGAATCTAGGTCTGGGTTCCTGTGGGTCCTTGTCTTGCTACCAGTGCCTTTAGCAGGGGGGGCACCTGCTGCCGCAGTAGCCTCTGGTAAGGCAGGAGAGGTCAAAGCCCCCGGAGCCGATGGGCACTCCCTGAGAGCTGAGGATGCTGCCAGCAGCAGCGGAGGTGGAGGAGCCCACAACGGTGTTCTGTGGGAAGGAGCTGAGGATGGGTCCGGGCAGGGTCACCACCACGGCGGAGGGCTGGATGACGACGGTGGAGCTCTGGCACTGCCTGCAACAGGGCTCGTTGCAGCTGTTGGCCAGCGGGGGTCGGGCCGCAGGGTGCGCAGGGGTTGCAGCAGGACATGTCGTGGGGCTGGAGGAGCACCTGCGGGACAGAGGGTGGAGAGAGGAAGCAGGGCACAAGGGTGGCTGAGGAACAGCCTGGTTCCCCTGCCCCAAAGGAGACAAGGCCAAGGGTGCATGGGGAGCTGGAAGCGGTGCCAGGAGGCACCCGCACGCTCTTCGTTGTCCCATCTGGCCAGGGCCCTACGGAGAGCAGCAGCCTGACCCAAGGAAGAGCCCTGCTAGTGCAGAAACCAAAAGCCACCGTAATCAGAGGCACAGCCTCTCTCTCAGAGGATCTTCTCCCCACCTCCCTCTCTCACGACAAGGAGCTCCAAGCCCCAACAGAGGACAAAGCCAACGTGAACTGAGACACCCATCGAGTGGAGAGCTCCCTTGGCAGGAGGAGGAGGAGGAGAAGGAGCTTCCGACTCACCTGGTTCCCAACGAGAAGCAGGCGAGAGAAGTGGCTGAGAGAGCAGGGACTGCGGCTGCCTTTATACCTGCCCTTCATTGCCGCAGGGCCTTGGCAGAGGTACCAATCTTCTGACCAGCTCCTCTTGAATGCAAACCATCACAGCTGATGATAGGGGCTGCGCTTTCATCTCCTGCACTGCTGCCTTCTCATTGGCAGCTTTGAGCCAGGCCCATTCCCCGGTGGAGGCTGCTTCTGAGCCCAGGGATGAAAGGCCCCAGCATTTCTGGGGCAGGAAGGCAGCAGTGTGGGCAGACGAGTCATCCGAGCTTCCTCTGAGATTCGCTGCCCTCTCTGAGCTTACAGGAAGTGGGAAGGCAACACGCTCCAATTAAGCCCTTTTTGAAAGCGCCTCCTCTCTGGGCAAGAGCAACCCAGTTTGTATTGGTGAGGCTCAACGGGGCAGCTCTTACTCATCGTTGTTGGCATGAACACGTTACAGACTAATGCCCCAACCTCAGCGCCAGCAGGTTGCGGGGAGACCAGATTGTCCCAGGGCCTGACGTAGAGCACGTCACTGCAGCATTGCTGCCTGCCTGGCAGCTGGTACTGGTCCCAGGACACCATTTCACCCCTCAGAAGACGACCAGGCCACCGAGCAGTGCTAACGTCTCAGGTAGTTACTGGTCAGCTTCCTGGGCACATCAGAGGAGACCTCAAACGAAGCACGAGAGCGGTGCCCGTTTCCTGCACAACTTTGCCACAAAGAAGCCCACAGCAATGAGCCGCGTGCCCATGCCCTGCCTGCACGGCATGCCACCAGCCCTTGAGCTGAGTCTCCCGCCTGCGCTGACGTCTGTCTGCCCCGCAAATCCTTGGCCATCTCATGCCCGGCACTGACAGAAGCCGTCTCTGGGAAAGCCTGTGGCACGAGGCAGGAAATGAACAGGCAGCCGAGCAGGAATCCCGGACACAGCCCATCCCAGCAGCTGGCGTGCTTTGCCTTGCACAGGAGCTTGTCAGGGGATGATGACTTCCAGAGAGGGGCTGGCTCTGCGCCTGAGGCACTGCAGGGCTCCTATAAAAGGCAGCCCAGCTCTCTGCTCTCTCATCCACCTCTCTCGCCTCCTTCTGCTCGGCAACCAGGTGAGTGGGAAGCCTCTTCTCCTCCTCCTCCTCCAAGAGCAGCTCTTTCCTCGCTGTGTGTCTCAGTGGCTACGGGCTGTGGCAGCCCTGGGCTGGCAGCTGCTTCTCACGGCAAAGGGAAGGGGAGAGAAGGTCATGTAGCCTTGATTTCTGCTTCTCCCTGCCTCTCCCGCAGGTGCTCCTCCAGCCCCGCAACATGTCCTGCTGCAACCCCTGCGCACCCTGCGGCCCAACCCCGCTGGCCAACAGCTGCAACGAGCCCTGTTGCAGGCAGTGCCCGAGCTCCACCGTCGTCATCGAGCCCTCCCCTGTGGTGCTGACCCTGCCCGGACCCATCCTCAGCTCCTTCCCACAGAACAACCGTTGTGGGCTCCTCCACCTCCGCTGCTGCTGGCAGCATCCTCAGCTCTCAGGGAGTGCCCATCAGCTCTGGCGGCTTTGACCTCTCCTGCCTTACCAGAGGCTACTGCGGCAGCAGGTGCCCCCCCTGCTAAAGCTGAGGGCCACATCCTCGACCAAGGACCTCCAAGACCTCAGACCATGGGGCTGGTCAGAAGATAGAGCTTCAGCCCATTCTCTTTAGAGCTTCGGGCCATTGTTTCCTTCTTGCCCTCTCCTCTCTCTCTCTTGCCTTTGCTGTGCTCTCTCCCAATCCAGATGAGCAAGGACCTGTGGCATGGCTCTCTGCAGGGCAGGCAGATGCACAGCCTGCAGGAGCTACAGCGCCTATCAGTGGACTGCTACTGGTCTCCCTGGGAGCACAATCCTTTCCCACGTTCAACTGATTAAAGCTGTGTTGCATCCAAGCCCGCACCTCCGAGTCCTCCTTCCTTCGGAGGCAACTCTTCTCACTCGGTTGAGGGGAAAAGATGGAGCATGGTGAGGGCGAGGCTCACTCCACTCGATTTTTCCCTTGGCAACATGGGAAATTCATTTCTTGTTTCCGTGGATGAAACTGATTGCTTCTGAGGGATGCTTATCTTGCCAGAAGATGCTGCAGCCATGAGCTCCGACTTCATTGTGCTTCCTGACACCTCCAGTTGACCATTGTCAGTGTTTCCAGATTGCTCCAAGACTCCCTTGCCCAGGACTCTTAACGTTCCTGGAAACACTGGTACCCACATTTGTTGCACTCTGTCCATGAAACAGCTCCCTCCCTGCTGCTTCCCCGCTCTGGCAACACTGACATCTACCCCACCGTGGTCACGCCACAGTTCCTTTCATCTTCCCAGAGCGAGCAGAGCAAGCAGAGCACGCGGAGGTCCCGTCAGGATGATCATCATCGCCTGGGAGATGGCCCATCTCCTGGAAAGGCTGTGTCTCAGCAGCAGATAGAAGATGGGCACCTCTGGACTGGCTGGACTGGTCTTCACTGTGAACAAACAACAACAAAAAAACCCAAACAGCTGTTTTAGGGTTTTTTGGAATTTTTGTTTCTTGCTTTTCTTTATTGTTAAAGTATTGTATTAGCAAGAAATCAGTTCATATTTGTGTTCCTACACTGCCCAGGCAATCTGTGCCAATTAGTTGATGCAAAAAAATACTCCCAGAACAGCACCATACCCCTTCCTTGTCAGCAAAGCTTGGCTGGAAATCCCAGTGGAGTCCAGGCTTGGCAGGAATCCCACTGGAGGAGTCAGAGCAGGCAGCTGTAGCTTCTCCAGATGAAAGACCTCATTTGGCCAAGGCCAAACCCTTTTGCCAGGGGGATGCTCTTACGGAAAGCTTTTGAGAGGAGCTGGTGGGTGGTTTTCCCTGGGTGGTGATATCAGCCAGGTGATGCTGGAGTTCCTCTCTCCTTTGCCAGACCATGGGGCCCTAAAGCAAGGTCTCCTGCCTCTCAGCTAGGGGCAGATGCTTGAGTGCTGCTGTTTCCAGGCAGTCCCTCATCTGAGGATTGCTGGGGGGAGCTTATGTCACAGCTGGGTTCCACTGGTGCTGCTGCTGTGGGGATCCTCGGCCACTTTAGCAGTGTCGGTGCCGTTCTCTGGTGTCGGTAGCTCTAGCCAGCATGTTCACCACCATTCTCCTCCAGCCCTCCCCAGGCTCTCATTCCTTTCCCCATAGCTCCTGGTTCTGGAGCAGGGCTAGTCATGGCAGAGGGCTCCCCCCATGCTCCACAGAGCATCGGAACGCTGTAACCTCAAGGATTTTAGCGAGTCAGGTACGGGGACCCTGGGAATGGGCTCAGCCCCTTGAGACTGCCTGGAGCAGCAATGAGAAGATTTGGCTGTGGTTTGGGGTTCTCCTCGGTGAGACCTGACGGCTGTGGCCCTGTCCACATCCCTTCCGACAACGACGGGCTGAGGACCATGTCAGTGCTCGGCACTGGTCAGCAGGGGGGTGTCACCATGGTCTCAGGAAACTGGTTTCAGCCCAGGTGGGAGGTCAGGGCACAACCATGGAGCAACACGCAGCCACTAACACACACCCAACACGCACAATTGTGCACAAAGGGGTGTGATACACAGATGCACAGGACAAGCAAACACGGCCAAGGACACAGAAACGTGGAGTCGCGTCCAAGTCCTCCTACACCTGCGCAAAACAACCCCCCTGTCCACAGAACCCTGATCTCAGAGAGAGTCCAGAGAGAGGAGGAGGCCAAAGCAGCTGGAAGTCCCTCCTGAGGGCAGCCTAAGGTGAAGGAGAGTTGAAAACGCTGAAGTGCAGCCGCCTGGGAAGACAACAGCCATTGGCTGCTGGAGCGAGCAGGGAGGGAAGAGAAGAGCAGGGACAGGGGTCATAGTCAGGGGAACCCTTGGGGGAGGAGCCAGAGTTGGCAGAATTGGGAGCAGCTGGAGCCCTTCCTGTCAGCAGGATCAGAAAAAACAACCTCACCAGAGTGCCCCAGGCTGACATCACCTGCCTCCACTGGACCCCCCGGGCAATTAGTCCAGCGCTTCTGCCCACGATGACACATCCTTGCCCAGGAAATCATGGGACCTCTCCTCCCAACACTCAAAGGGAGCATCCGCGCGGAAATGAGCTTGACATCAACCAGGAAATGCAAGTCAGCACAGAAGGAACCAGCAACACATCCCATGTTCGTTCCTGCCAGGTTTCCGTCCATTAGGAGCATGCAGGAGAATTGTTGCTTGTGCAGTGGCTGCCTTTGGGCCTGAGGCGCTGCGGAGACAATATAAAAGCCAGTTCAACTCGTTGCTCTCCCAACCCCTTCCGTCACCTCCTTCTCCTTGGGAACCAGGTGAGTTGGAACCCGCTTCTCTCCCGCACCTCCTGCTCTAGGCAGGGTCTTGCCTTCAAGGCCAGCTCAAGCTGACATAAGAGTCTTGGACTGAGGTTAGTGGGAGAGGACAGAGGAGAGCCCCTCTGTCCTGGACAGAGGCTGAGGCTGGGCTGCAGTGGCTCTTTGGCTACAGCCGAGGCAGTGAGCATCCCGGGGCCCTGGCTGCTACCCAAAGGACCCGCTGGGCTCAGGCAAAGAACCCCTTGTTGCCCCCTGCATGGCCTCTGCCTCCCCACCCTGCAGGAGCCTTGGCTTCCTTCTGTCTGTGGGGTTGCAAGCTGTTCCTCAGGTGTCCCTGTGCTCTGCTCCTCCTGTCCTCTCTTCCAGGTGAAACCACCGACCTGAGACATGCACTGCTCTAAAAAATGACCAATCCTGCCCCGCCTGGCCAGCTCTGCACACCCGGCCGGCCCCCAAGGACCAGCCCCCAATGGCCAGCAGCTGCAATGAGCCCTGTGTCAGGCAGTGCCAGAGCTCTGCTGTCATCCTTGAGCCCTCTGGTCTGGTGGTGATTCTTCCTGGGCCCATCATCAGCACCTTCCCACAGAACACCGTTGTGGGCTCCTCCACCTCCGCTGCTGTTGGCAGCATCCTCAGCTGTGACGGAGTCCCCATCAGCCCTGGGTGCTGTGACCTCTCCTGTGTCACCAGCTGCTACTGTGGCAGCACAACGTGCCCCCCTTGCTAAAGGCACCAGTGACAGCCCAGAGAAGGAGCCCCGGAACACACGAGATGCTGCCAGACTGAGCAAGGCAGATCGTGGCTGTTGCTCTGAGAGAGGCTGATCATGCTCCGCTCTGCCTGCAACAGGTGTCAGCCCTTTGGAAAGGGCCAGCGTGGACTCTCTGAAAGCATGCCCAATGCTCGCGATCCCTTCTCCCACTCCCTCCTTTGCCTCCTTTTCCTTTGTTGTTTTCTGCTCCCCTGGGCCAGGAAGCCCAACAAAGGCAGCCTGGGGGCACCTGCCCTGCCCTTCTCCCTCTCTGGAGCACTGACTCTTGGCTGCCCAATGTCATCCTACCACTGTGGCCTTCCCTCCGAGACATCTTCTTGCCTTCTTCAGACTCATTAAACTCTGCTGCACCCCAGCCTCTGGCTCTCTGTGCTCCTTTCCCACTTGACTGCTCTCTAAAGCTGTCCAGGGAGGAAGGAGATACGCTGGGAGAAAACCAATGCTTGAACAAGTGGACCCTTTCTCATCCCTACAGGATGGACAGGACACGCTGCCTCTTGGCTGCCTTCAGTCCCTGTCCCTTGGAGATGAGGACAACATCTCTGGCTACTGCCCAGCATGCGCCCATCAGCCCTTCCCTTTCTGCATCTCTCCCCAGAAACAGCCCCCTTGCCCTCCAAGCATGGCCTAGAGCTGGTGATGCCAGCTTGTGCTGTCTTCATGGGAAGACCCCGGTGCTTCAGGAGGCCCTGAGAGGTCCGCAGCCCCACAGGCACTCAAGACCATCCCTCTTGCTCTGGGTGGAGCTGTGCTGGGGGCGGGGGCAGGCTCAGACATAAGATGGCCATGAGGATGGAAGGAGGGGATGGTAGGAGAACTCACCTTGGCTAAACCTCAGAGCCTCCTCCTCCTTACCTCCCCAGCCATCTCCAGAAGGAGGGGCCATGTCAGACATCCCAGGGCAAGGACAGCCTGGGCAAGTCCCCTGGGAAGAGACGTGTCTGGAGGGAAGGTTCTGCTGGGGGAGGGAGAGGAAATGTGTTTTTCCTTAAGTCTTCCAATGATTGAAACGTTTGTTGCCTTTGTTTCCAAATAACCAATTCAGTATTTCAGTATTCCATGTTAAAATCCCCAAGTCAAGTCTATTTTCCTGCAACAGGAGCTGGTGAGTGATTTCCCTGTCTTTGTTTGAACCACAAGTTTTTCTTGCTCTTCTTCTTCCTATTTCTCCCCCATCCCGCTGAGGCAGGAGGAGGGAATGAGCTGTGTGGGTGCGGGGCTGCCAGGTGGGGCCAGCCAGCACAAGCACTGAGGCACATTGCCCAGGAGGGCCCATTTGGCCCCAGGGCCTGAGAGTCCCTGATAAGTGGCCAGCAGGTCAAGGGAAGGGATTCTGCCACTCTACTTCACTCTGGGGAGACCCCCTGCAGTGCTGGGTCCAGCTCGGGGCTCCTCAGCACAGCAGAGTCATGGACCTGTTGGAGCGGGGCCAGAGGAGGCCACAGGAACGACCCGCGGGTGGAACCCCTCTGCTGGGAGGAGAGGGGAGAGAGTGGGGGGGTTCAGCCTGGAGCAGCGAAGGCTCTGGGGAGACCTTACTGTGGCCTTTCATTGCTCAAGGGGCGTGTCAGAAAGCTGGGGAGGGGCTTTTCTGCAAGGGCTGTTGTGACAGGACAAGGGGTGAGGGGTTAGCTGACAGAGGGAGATTCAGACGAGGGAGAAGGAAGACATTTTTTACAATGAGGGCGGTGAGACCCTGGCCCAGGTTGCACAGGAAGGTGGGAGAAGCCCCGTCCCTGGAACCATTCCACGTCAGGTTGGACCTTGGGGTTCTGAGCAACCTGCTCTGGTTGCAGATGTCCGTGCTCCCTGCAGGGGGTGGACTGGGCGAGCTTTGAAGGTCCCTTCCCACCCAAAGCATTGTATGAATCTACAATTCTGTGATTCTAAGTCTGAACCCAAACTTCAACAGAGAAGGAGCAGCTCAGCCGGGTCCAATGGAGTATAAAGCAACATCAGATTAATAAAAAATTCAACAGATAAACAACAGTTCTGGTTGTCAATAAGGGACATCTATATCTCTGAATAATCTTAAGAAAAAATGCTATTACTAATGTGCTTAAAGGTTTGGAAAGAAATGCTCCAAAGATAGTCATCAAATGTCACTTGGTAGATCCTTCTCATGTCTTTAAGCAAGTTGAACAGACGCACATGGTCATTTCCAGATTGTTATTACCACCAGACCTCAACTGCTGTATTGCACATTGCCCCCGGGCCTCAGTGCCCCTCCCAGGGCACTTTTCAAAAGAATCTGCCTGGCAGGTCCCTGAGGGAGAAATCTCTGCTCTCAGGGAGTGCAGGGTTTTGCAGAGCCCCTGCACACTCCAGACATGGAGCTAGCTCAGCTTTTCCAAAACCCCAGTAAGATCACGGCGCTGTAAGCGTAAGTGTGCGTAGATTTTAGATTGTGGATCAGACTCTGGTTTTACATAGGTCTGGGGTCAAGCAGGAAAGGAGAGTGATTGAGTCACTGAGTCAAGGTCAGATGGGGCTGGGAGCTGTAACTCAGCTTGGGGGCGAGCACTACGACTGAAGCTTAGAAGCTGCTGCCATGAAGGGGGCTTGGCTCTGGCTGAAGCCTCCCAGCTGCAGACACCATCTGCCAATGATCTCAAAGCCCCAGAAAGGGATGGGGACAGCCTCAACACCCATCTGGTGCAAGGTCTCAGCCACCACCTCACTCAGCACCAGGCTGAGAAGCTGCACAAGTGCATCTGGCCTTGACTGTGGACAGGAGGAGCCTTTGTCCCATGCCAGAATCAGCAACACTGCGTCATCAGGGGATCCACTCGGGGACAAAGGCCCACATAGGGGAGCGGGTTTCTTGGCCGATCCCCAAGAGCAGAACACAACAGCTGAAGGGCACAGGAGGGCAGAGGCTGCATTCAGCGCGAGTTCTTGGACACCTCTCTGCCGGGTCAAGCCACCACTATTCAGCTGTAGATTCCATTCCAACCAACATTTCTTTTGTCAAAGGCCACCTGCTACGCTGAGGCAATCATAAACACTGCAGGGGCGATTTCCCTGCAGTGACCTGCACATGCCCTCATGATGAGGGTCAAAAAGCAGAGATGGATGCACGTATCCTCAAGCCACGGCAGCATGGAATCATGCCAGAATCTGTGTGCTCACTACAGCGACCGCGCAGTCAAGCAAACATTGAAAACAAGTGCAGGAGATCATCAACAAGTGGGGACTCTGCTGAGGAGAGGCCGGGACTACACTGGCTGAACAGGATTCAAGTACCCCAGGGACAACAGCAGGCCCCACACATGCTGCTGGAGCTCCTGAGGACACGCACCAACTTTCCAGAGAGGGGATGATGCAAATGAACGAGAAGCATGAGACTGGTGCCTGTTTCCTGCATAACTTTGCCACAAAGAAGCCCACAGCAACGGGCCGGGTGCCCATGCCCCTGCCTGCACGGCATGCACCAGCCCTTGAGATGAGTCTCCTGCCTGCGCTGATGTCTGTCTGCTCCACAAATCCTTGGCCGTCTCATCCTGGCACTGACAGAAGCCGTCCTCTGGGAAGCCTGTGGCACGAGGCAGGAAATGAGCAGGCAGCCGAGCAGGAAACCAGTACACAGGCCATCCCAGCAGCTGGCGTGCTTTGCCTTGCACAGGAGCTTGTCAGGAGATGATGACTTCCAGAGAGGGGCTGGCTCTGCGCCTGAGGCACTGCAGGGCTCCTATAAAAGGCAGCCCAGCTCTCTGCTCCTCTCATCCACTTCTTTCGCCTCCTTCTGCTCGGCAACCAGGTGAGTGGGAAGCCTCTTCTCCTCCTCCTCCTCCAAGAGCAGCTCTTTCCTCGCTGTGTGTCTCAGCGTCTACGGGCTGCGACAGCCCAGGGCTGCGAGCTGCTTCTCATGGCAAAGGGGAGAGAAGGTCTTCTGCAGAGCGAGGCTGCCACTTGTTGAGGTGGCTGCTGGGCTTTGAGGTGGGCAGTGTATGCTGGTGGAGGAGGAGCCTTGGCTCCACCATCGTGGTAGGGTGCAGTGCTGCTTCTCTCATGCATGTTCTGCTTGCCCGTGACTCTCTGCCAGGTGCACCTGTGGCCCAGAGACATGTCCTGCTGTCAGCAGTGCTCACCCTGCGCACCCTGCGGCCCAACCCGCTGGCCAACAGCTGCAATGAGCCCTGTTGCAGGCAAGTGCCAGAGCTCCACCGTTGTCATTGAGCCCTCCCCCGTGGTGCTGACCTGCCCGGACCCATCCTCAGCTCCTTCCCACAGAACACCGTTGTGGGCTCCTCCACCTCCGCTGCTGTTGGCAGCATCCTCAGCTCTGAGGGAAGTGCCCATTGGCTCTGGGGGCTTTGACCTCTCCTGCATTACCAACCGCTACTGCTGCAGCAGGTGCCCCCCCTGCTAAAGCTGGTGGCCATGTCCTCGACCAAGGACCTCCAAGACACTCTGACCATGGTGCTGGACAGGAAGATAGAGCTTCGGGCCATTGTTTCCCTCCTTGCCACCTCCTCTCTCTTTCTCTTACCTTTACTGTCACTCTTGCCCAATCCCAGCCCGCCAGGGACTGTTGCAGGGCAGGCAGACGGACAGCCCGCAGGAGCTCCAGCACCTCTCAGTGGCTGCTCCTAGGGCTCCCTGGGAGACATCTCCTTTTCTCCTTTCGACTATTAAAGTTGTTGCTGCATCCAAGCCTGCGCCTCTGGTCCTCTTCCTTCTGACGCAACTCTTCCACAGCACTGCGGGGAAGAGGTGCCTTTTTGGAGAGGATTATGTAGGCTCACAAGAGCACCCTTCCTCATTCCCAGAGGAAGGATTCATTAGAGCTCACTGCACTGGGTTGTCTTTTGTGCTCTCTCCCTTGGAGCTGAGGATGACATTCCTGGCTACTCCCCAGCCAATGGCCATCATTCCTTGCAGCCTTGTTGCAACTCTCCCAGATGGAGCTGGAGCCCTGGGCCCTGGAGCATGTTTGTGAATGGGGAGCCCAACCACTGCTGCCCTTGACTGTGTAGTTCATGGCTGCGGGAGGCAATGGATGATGTCATCAGCTCCTCTGGCTCTTGGGGAGTGAATCTCCTCTAGCTCTGCATCAGCTGGTTCTGGGGCACGAGGTTTGAATATGGGATATCTGCAAAGGGTGACAGAAATGGGGATGGGAGAAATAATACCTGGGGGACACCCCACAGTCTCATCTCCCCCTTCCCCTCCCCTCCATTTACTCCATTTAGGGTCCATGCCCAGCACACATGGGCACAGGCAAAGGAGACAGGTGCCTCACACATCCTTCAGCACCTGGCAGGTCCCAGCTGCTGCACAGACATGCAGAGCTGAGGGACCTCACAAGTTAGTTCTGGCACCATCCACAGAATGGAGTCCCCACTTCCTGTGTACCAACAACCTGTGGACCACTGCAGCTCCAGGAGAGCACCCAGTGCCCAAACCCTATGTCTGCTCTGGGGTACTTCATCTCCTCCAAGCCTGGGACAGCTTTTCTGGGCTGCTATGGTTGCACCACTCTCAGATCCCAGCTCTTCTCTGGAAAGTCTCTTTGCAAAAGTCTTTAACCTCTCCATCCCCACTCGGGCCATTGTGGCATCAGTGGGGACACGTTCCTGCTCAGCACCTTCTCTGATCTCTCCCTAATAGCCATCTTCTTTTGGCTGATCTTTTTGGTCACCGGCAGGATCAAAAATCATTGGCATGTCAGAGGCCTTGTCCAGGAGGAGGTGCCAAGACAAAAGGGAGGCCTGCTGGAGCTCTGCAGACTGCTTTCCCCAGACGAAAAGATGAAAGCCAGGCAGAGGATCTCTCTGCCTAGCATCTTATCATGAGAGCCTTCATCTGCTTCCTGGCCACACAGTTGTGAGGTGGGGTGATGAAGTTATTGAGGCACGGACTGCGTCTTCCCTCTTGTCAAGGTCTGTGTAAAACCAGCTCTGAGGGCCCTAAGTGCCACAAAGCATCTGCTCCCTGCATATCCCTGCAGGAATCCTCAAGTCCTGGCCGTCGTCCCACCATTTACAGGAAGAGGGTGACTGGGCAGATGGCGGCAGGGCACAGAGCATCCCCACAGCAACTTGGACTCTCCACAGTCCAAAGACTGCCTGCCTTCTCATGGCTTGTTCAGGTGTTCGTCTTTCCTGAGTCTGTGTGAGCAACTTGTGGCTTCATAGTAATGCCAACATTGAGCTGTGCTTTTCAGTGACACCTGAAAATCTCTTATGAGTAGTCATCATTCAGCCCCAGGCAATGCTCTAAATCCTGGCACCCCTCAGGTATCCATGGTCTCCTGGGTGCAGAAAAAGAACTTCTGAAGGCACTGCTGGGCTCAGAATAATGGCTCAGGCACACAGTGCCCCATGGACCATGTGAGGTTCCTCTCATGCTCCTCCTGCCCACAGTTCAAGGCAGAGACACCATCGTTCTTCATCTCACTGAGCACCGGGCACCTTCTGGTGTGCCCAGAGACCAAGGCTTCACCTGACCCTTGATGAGACCTGCTGCCCAAGACAGGGGCCTGTCACCAGCACCCAGGCATCTCCAGTTCCTCTTCCCTGTGCGCATGACTCCCATGGGAGTCACAGTTTGAGAGCTGGTCATATCCCAGGACATGGTGGTACAGGACAGGCAACGACCCAACTATAGCACAACACTGTGGCACAATTCTGTCCATACTCAGCTTACCTGCATCCCCAAGTGCTTGTTGTCCTTTGCTGTTGCCTTAAAAAATACAGAGAAGCTTACCTCAAAGTGAAAAAAATGCGCACGTCTTCCTGAAGGAAGGCCCTGACTAAGAAAAATTTCAGCTGGAGACTGCAAATAATCACCTGCCTGATCACCCACACTAAGCCAGTTCTGTCCCCATAATATGTTCTCGTAAAACAAAACGGAAACATAGATGGAATTTAAGGATGCTGTAAAAATAACAAAATGTGGTGGTTTTTTCCCAGTTCAGCTACTCCTGACCTGCAGCTCTCAACAGTTTGGAGAAGATAATGAGATTTAGTTTTGAAATGTGATCTTTTTTGACTATGAGCAATGCTGTTCTCCCTTGTGTGATTTCCTTCTTGCCAAGAATAACTTGGAAAGAATTCCCCGGTTCTCAGAAAGGTGTCAAAGGGGAGTCCTTGTCCATGTTCTCACCTGGCTCTGTTCCTGCTCCTGTCTCCACCTATTATTTCTTGTTTATATTTATGTTTCTGGAAGGCATCACATTGTCCTGTTGGGAGTAGCTTGTCATGTCCTTTGGTGGGTTTGACCTTGGCTGGCTGCCAGGCGCCCCCACTCCCTCTTTCTCTATCTCTCTCCTCAGCAAGACGGGGGAAGAATGTAAGGTGTCAAGATAAAGACAGGGAGAACAAATACCAGTTGCCCTCACAGGCAGAACAGACTCACCTTGGGAAGATTACTGTAAATTATGAGCAATCAAAAAAGGAATAGGATGGTGAGAAACAATGGCACAAAGAACCCCACCTGAAAACCAGCGGTAGGTCTTTACATTGCTTTTCAATGATCCTGGACAGTTCTTTGATCTCCAGCCTCAGCTCCAGGTAGTAATGGAAACACGTGTCACCCTCAGGCAATCACCATCTCCTGGGTGCAGAGGAGACACTGCTGAAGGCACCACGGGCTTAAAATAAGGGTTCAGGCATGCGGGGGTCCCATGAACCAGGCAATGCTCCTCTCATTCTCCTCCTGAATGCAGTTCCGGGCACAGTCACTGTCTGTGCTCAGCAGCCCGGCCCTGGGCCACCTTCTTGCTGTGCCCAGAGACCAAGGCTTCTCTTCTCCCTCTCGGAGACCTGCAAGGAGTGGCACCGGGTGGTTCACCAGTTGTCATGGGTTAAGGCTGGATTAGCCACTAGATGAATAGCAGATGCTCTCTACGAACACAATTCCTTCCCAAAGGGGAAGAGTAAGGGAATAAGGGAGAGAAACTGATGGATTGGGAAAGAAAACTGAAACTGCTTTAATGAGAATAATACCAATAAAGTGAAATACAGACAAATGCAGACAAAACTGACACAGAACCCAACCACCTGATGGCAAACCCATCACCATCACCACTGACGCTGTGGGCATGCACTGGGGAAGGCCCAGCCTGGACTCAGCAGCAGATGGGAACCAGATGTAGGAGCTGGATTCTGGAATGATTCAGTAATGCATGGATTGGGATCAAGGCAGAACAGACAGAGTCCTCCTTGGACACTGGCCATGAAAGAAAAGAGTTGATCCTTGTGACCCTCAGCTTTATCCTGGATATGACGTCTACAGGATGGAACAGTGGTTGGCCAGTGTAGGGTCACCTGTCCTGTCCGTTCCTCCCCGCAGCTGTGGCGTCTCACTTACTGCACCCGCAACAAGGGGGTACACAGGATTTAGCAGTGACCTTGGGCTTCACAGGAGCAAGTCTGAACAAGAGCCTTTCTGCATCCCAATCCCTGGCAGTAACTGTCCGGAAGGCAGGAGCTGTCTCAGCCCACAGACACGGGGATGCAGAGGGCTGCAGGCAAGGAGATGCAGGTAGCTCTGGCTACTACATATCTAGCAGTGGGGACAGAGGTCCCTGCTCCTCTGGTATTCAGAAATACCCTCCAGATTTTTCAGCTGGAGGGACTTTGGGCCAGCCAGCTGCTGGCTGCTTCCTTTCTTCAGCTCCTTCATGGAGGAAGAGTCTCTCAAGCCTGTGGCCAGCACACAGGCAGTCACAGGGATGTCACAGCTCCTGGAGTCTCTCATGGCCTGGATGGTCATGAAGATGGAGTTTGTTCTCTCTGAGGGGAAAAGGCTTTTCCCAAACATCTTTGGGAGAAAAGAGGGGAGAGAAGTCACAGTGCCCAGAGCTCACTGTGAAGGGTGCTTGGCGAGGAAGTGGGGAGAGCTCTGGAAGGTATGTTGGGCAGTGCTGCAGCAGTACTGCCTGAAGAGGAGGGCACAGGGGTTGTGCTAGACTACAGCACGGCCCTGGAGAGGAATAGGGCAGAAGGTCATTGCGGTCATGGGTGGCAAATTGTATTCAGACCCCTGTGTGCTGGACCTGAAGGAAACCATTATTTCCCGGTGGCCAAGGGCTGGTGGTGTTGCTGTGCCCTGACGGAAGCGTTTCACCAAATCACAGGGTTGTTGAGGTGTGAAGGCACCTCAGGAGATCACCTAGTCCAATGTAACTGCTCAAGCATGTTTCTGCTAAAGCCTATTGTCTAGAATTATGTCCATGCAGGTTTTTTCTGTCTCCACAGATGAAGACTCAAGGACATCTCTGAGCACCCTGTTCCAGTGTTTGCCCATCCTCAACCCAAAAGGGTTTTTCCTTGTGTTCTCATGGAATGTTTTGTAGTTTAGTTTTTCCCCATTGCCTCTCGTCCTGCCATTGGACACAACGGAGGAGAATCTGGCAACGCAAGGCAGAAGGTCTGTGCTTCATGGTGGTGCCCCTGGAGCTGGGGATGCCCTGTGCTGTCCTTTGATGACCTGCTGCCTGAAAAGGAAGGGAAATGCCCATAGGAATGATGGAGAGCTTGGGATGCCAGAGCAAAGGCATCAGAGAAGAATCGGACTGGCAGAGCAAGGGCTCCCCTATGCACACAGCTCCAGGCTGATGCCCCATGGCTGCTTCCCTACTCCCCTCAGGAACCTCTCAGTGGGACCCACATGTGGTACATGTCAATGCTGCCAGAGCAGAGAGACAGCAGGGCTGAGGGAGCTGCCTTAGGGACTAGATACAGCGTGTGGGGGGTACTGGTGTTTCCAGGAAGGTAAGGCTCCTGGGGAAGGGAGGCTGGGGGCAGCCTGGAAACACTGACAACAGCCAACTGGATTTGGCAGCAATCACACTGGAGGAGTTAGAGCATGCAGTAGCAGCTTCTTCAGATGAAAGATCTCATTGGTCAAAGGCCAAACCATTTTGCCAGGACACTTGCTCAGAAGGAAAAGCTTTAAAGAGCAGAAGCAGTGGGTGTTTTCCCTGGGTGGTGATGCCAGCCAATGTTGGAGTTCCCCGCTGCTCTCGGAGGCTGTTGGGTGCCAAAGCCACGGCCCAAAATGAGGGAAGCCTTGTTTACAGGCAGTCCCTTATCTGAGGATATTGGGGTGGTTTATGCCATGGCGAGTTTCCTGTATTGCTGCTGGTGGTGGGGATCCTCGACTGTTCAGTTGTTGGTGCCGTTCTCTGGTGTCGTTAGCTCCAGCCCTCAATGTTCACCACCATTTTCCTCCAGCCTCCCCAGCCTCTCATTCCTGTCCCCATAGCTCCTGGTTCTGGAGCAGGGACAGTCATGGCACAGGGCTCCCTGGTCCAAACTGAGCCGGCAGAACCATTCAGCTGTCCAATCCTTTCAACCACCAGTTCTTATGTCAAAGGCAACCTGCTACTCTGAGGCAATGATAAACACTCCAGGGGAGAGTCCCCTGCTGTGACCTGCACATACCCCATGATGAGGGTCAAAAAAGCAGAGATGGACATAAGAAACACATCTTCAAAATTAAAAATAGTTGTTCAATGGAACAGGCTCCCCAGTGGGGTGGTTGAGTCCCCATGCCTGGAAGTTTTCAAGATGGGATTGGGCAGGCTGGTAGCTCGTCTCATCCAGGCTCCCTGTTCCATGAGAGCCTGCACCAGAGGATCTTTCAAGGTCCCTTCTAACCTGGACCCTTCCATGATTCCAGGCGTCTGTCAGTGACACCCTTCAGTCCTGATGCCACCGTATGCAAACTGCTCCATTGCACCACTGTCCAAGACAGTGAAAATCCACATTGCACAAGAGTTTCTTGCAAGTGAGACTCCCATTGTTTGCAGAGTAAATGGGATGCTGCATGGCTCATATCCTCCTCCTTTCCTACATTTGTCCACCTGCAGAAACACGCACTGCCGGCAGGGGATAGCAAAGAGGGACGTGAACATCTGAACTCCTTCTCCAGAAGGCTTTTGTCACAGTCAAGAGACACGAGAAGCCCCACTGGGTGCATCAGCAGGTCCTTCTCAGACTCCTGTGGAAGGTGGCAGATCCATGTCCCCAGAGGAGTGCATTGATTATGGTAGGCCTCTACAGGACAGCTGTGTTGTGTGTTGAAGGGCTCCATCCTGGTGTCTGTCCCCTGGGTCTGGGGCAGAGCAGGGCCTTGACCCGTGCTGGGGCTGTGCCTTGCTGGGCTTCGTACCAGTCCTCATCCACCCCGTGTAGCTGCCCCGACTGGTGCTATTCCCTGCAGAGCCCAGCGTGGGGAGAGGTGTCCTACTGCGAGGGCACAGCCACGCACTTCACTTGGGCCCACCACTTGGGGCCGAGCACTAGGACTGAAGCTTAGAAGCTGCTGCCATGAAGGGGGCTTGGCTCTGGCTGAAGCCTCCCAGCTGCAGACACCATCTGCCAATGATCTCAACAAGCCCCAGAAAGGGATGGGGGCAGCCCTCAACCACACTACCTCTAGGTTTCATGGGTCCAACGATCCTACATCTCACAGCAGAGCAACATCTGAACCCTGGTCCATTTAGTCCAACAACACCCATCTGGTGCAAGGTCTCAGCCACTACCTCACTCAGCACCAGGCTGAGAAGCTGCACAAGTGCATCTGGCCTTGACGTGGACAGGAGGAGCCTTGTCCCATGCCAGAATCAGCAACACTGCGTCATCAGGGGATCCACTCAGGGACAAAGGCCTGCATAGGGGAGCCAGGTGCCCATGCCCTGCCTGCACGGCATGCCATCAGCCCTTGAGCTGAGTCTCCTGCCTGCGCTGACGTCTGTCTGCCCCACAAATCCTTGGCCATCTCATCCTGGCACTGACAGAAGCCGTCCCTCTGGGAAAGCCTGTGGCACGAGGCAGGAAATGAGCAGGCAACAGAGCAGGAAACCAGGACACAGCCCATCCCAGCAGCTGGCGTGCTTTGCCTTGCACAGGAGCTTGTCAGGAGATGATGACTTCCAGAGAGGGGCTGGCTCTGTGCCTGGGGCACTGCGGGGCTCCTATAAAAGGCAGCCCAGCTCTCTGCTCTCTCATCCACCTCTCTCGCCTCCTTCTGCTCGGCAACCAGGTGAGTGAGAAGCCTCTTCTCCTCCTCCTCCTCCAAGAGCAGCTCTTTCCTCGCTGTGTGTCTCAGCGTCTATGGGCTGCGGCAGCCCTGGGCTGCGAGCTGCTTCTCACGGCAGATGGAGGGGGAGAGAAGGTCTTCTGCAGAGCGAGGCTGCCCACTTAGTTGAGGTGGCTGCTGGGCTTTGAGGTGGGCAGTGTATGCTGGTGGAGGAGGAGCCTTGGCTCCACCATCGTGGTAGGGTGCAGTGCTGCTTCTCTCATGCGTGTTCTGCTTGCCCGTGACTCTCTGCCAGGTGCACCTGTGGCCCAGAGACATGTCCTGCTGTCAGCAGTGCTCACCCTGCGCACCCTGCGGCCCAAGCCCGCTGGCCAACAGCTGCAATGAGCCCTGTTGCAGGCAGTGCCAGAGCTCCACCGTCGTCATTGAGCCCTCCCCCGTGGTGGTGACCCTGCCCGGACCCATCCTCAGCTCCTTCCCACAGAGCACCGTTGTGGGCTCCTCCACCTCCGCTGCTGTTGGCAGCATCCTCAGCTCTGAGGGAGTGTCAATCGGCTCTGGGGGCTTTGACCTCTCCTGCATTACCAACCGCTACTGCGGCAGCAGGTGCCCCCCCTGCTAAAGCTGAGGGCCACATCCTCGACCAAGGACCTCCAAGACCTCAGACCATGGGGCTGGTCAGAAGATAGAGCTTCAGCCCATTCTCTTTAGAGGTTCGGGCCATTGTTTCCTTCTTGCCACCTCCTCTCTCTCTCTCTTGCCTTTGCTGTTGCTCTCTCCCAAACCCAGCCGACCAGGGACCTTGTGCAGGGCAGGCGGATGCACAGCTTGCAGGAGCTCCAGCAACTCTCCATGGCTGCTTCTGGGTCTCCCCGGGAGACACCTCCTTTTCTCCTTTTGACTCATTAAAGTTGTGCTGCATCCAAGCCTGCTCCTCCGAGTCCTCCTCCCTTCTTTGGCAACGCAGCAGAGTCCTACTTGTTGATGATCTCCTGCACTTGTTTTGCAATGTTTGCTTGACTGCGCGGTCGCTGTAGGTGAGCACACAGATTCTGGCATGATTCCATGCTGCCGTGCTTGAGGATACGTGCGTCCATCTCTGCTTTTTTGACCCTCATCATGAGGGCATGTGCAGGTCACTGCAGGGAAATCGCCCCCTGCAGTGTTTATGATTGCCTCAGAGTAGCAGGTGGCCTTTGACAAAAGAAATGTTGGTTGGAACGGAATCTACAGCTGAATAGTGGTGGCTTTGACCCGGCAGAGAGGTGTCCAGAGAACTCGCGCTGAATTGCAGCCTCTGCCTCCTGTGCCCTTCAGCTGTTGTGTTCTGCTCTTGGGGATCGGCCAAGAAACCCGCTCCCCTATGCGGGCCTCTGGCCCTGAGTGGATCCCCTGATGACGCAGTGTTGCTGATTCTGGCATGGGACAAAGGCTCCTCCTGTCCACGCCAAGGCCAGATGCACTTGTGCAGCTTCTCAGCCTGGTGCTGAGTGAGGTGGTGGCTGAGACCTTGCACCAGATGGGTGTTGAGGGCTGTCCCCATCCCTTTCTGGGGCTTGCTGAGATCATTGGCAGATGGTGTCTGCAGCTGGGAGGCTTCAGCCAGAGCCAAGCCCCCTTCATGGCAGCAGCTTCTAAGCTTCAGTCCTAGTACTCGGCCCCAAGCTGAGCTACAGCTCCCAGCCCCATCCTGACCTTGACCTCAGTGACTCAATCACTCTCCTTTCCAGCTTGACCCCAGACCTATGTAAAACCAGAGTCTGATCCACAATCTAAATCTACGCACACTTACGCTTACAGCGCCGTGATCTTACTGGGGTTTTGGAAAAGCTGAGCTAGCTCCATGTCTGGAGTGTGCAGGGGCTCTGCAAAACCCTGCACTCCCTAAGAGCAGAGATTTCTCCCTCAGGGACCTGCCAGGCAGATTCTTTTTGAAAAGTGCCCTGGGAGGGGCACTGAGGCCGGGGGCAATGTGCAATACAGCAGTGAGGTCTGGTGGTAATAACAATCTGGAAATGACCATGCGTCTGTTCAACTTGCTTAAAGACATGAGAAGGATCTACCAAGGACATTTGATGACTATCTTTGGAGCATTTCTTTCCAAACCTTTAAGCACATTAGTAATAGCATTTTTCTTAAGATTATTCAGAGATATAGATGTCCCTTATTGACACCAGAACTGTTGTTTATCTGTTGAATTTTTTATTAATCTGATGTTGCTTTATACTCCATTGGACCCGGCTGAGCTGCTCCTTGTCTGTTGAATTTTGTGTTCAGACTTAGAATCACAGAACTGTAGATTCATACAATGCTTTGGGTGGGAAGGGACCTTCAAAGCTCGCCCAGTCCAACCCCCTGCAGGGAGCACGGACATCTGCAACCAGAGCAGGTTGCTCAGAACCCCAAGGTCCAACCTGACCTGGAATGGTTCCAGGGATGGGGCTTCTCCCACCTTCCTGGGCAACCTGGGCCAGGGTCTCCACCGCCCTCATTGTAAAAAATGTCTTCCTTCTCCCTCGTCTGAATCTCCCTCTGTCAGCTTAACCCCCTCACCCCTTGTCCTGTCACAACAGCCTTGCAGAAAAGCCCCTCCCCAGCTTTCTGACACGCCCCCTTGAAGCAATGAAAGGCCACAGTAAGGTCTCCCCAGAGCCTTCGCTGCTCCAGGCTGAACCCCCCCCAACTCTCTCCCCTCTCCTCCCAGCAGAGGGGTTCCACCCGTGGGTCATTCCTGTGGCCTCCTCTGGCCCCGCTCCAACAGGTCCATGACTCTGCTGTGCTGAGGAGCCCCGAGCTGGACCCAGCACTGCAGGGGGTCTCCCCAGAGTGAAGTAGAGTGGCAGAATCCCTTCCCTTGACCTGCTGGCCACATATCAGGGACTCTCAGGCCCTGGGGCCAAATGGGCCCTCCTGGGCAATGTGCCTCAGTGCTTGTGCTGGCTGGCCCCAGCTGGCAGCCCCGCACCCACACAGCTCATTCCCTCCTCCTGCCTCAGCGGGATGGGGGAGAAATAGGAAGAAGAAGAGCAAGAAAACTTGTGGTTCAAAACAAAGACAGAGAAATCACTCACCAGCTCCTGTTGCAGGAAAATAGACTTGACTTGGGGATTTTAACATGGAATACTGAAATACTGAATTGGTTATTTGGAAACAAAGGCAACAAACGTTTCAATCATTGGAAGACTTAAGGAAAAACACATTTCCTCTCCCTCCCCCAGCAGAACCTTCCCTCCAGACACGTCTCTTCCCAGGGGACTTGCCCAGGCTGTCCTTGCCCTGGGATGTCTGACATGGCCCCTCCTTCTGGAGATGGCTGGGGAGGTAAGGAGGAGGAGGCTCTGAGGTTTAGCCAAGGTGAGTTCTCCTACCATCCCCTCCTTCCATCCTCATGGCCATCTTATGTCTGAGCCTGCCCCCGCCCCCAGCACAGCTCCACCCAGAGCAAGAGGGATGGTCTTGAGTGCCTGTGGGGCTGCGGACCTCTCAGGGCCTCCTGAAGCACTGGGGTCTTCCCATGAAGACAGCACAAACTGACATCACCAGCTCTAGGCCATGCTTGGAGGGCAAGGGGGCTGTTTCTGGGGAGAGATGCAGAAAGGGAAGGGCTGATGGGCACATGCTGGGCAGTAGCCAGAGATGTTGTCCTCATCTCCAAGGGACAGGGACTGAAGGCAGCCAAGAGGCAGCGTGTCCTGTCCATCCTGTAGGGATGAGAAAGGGTCCACTTGTTCAAGCATTGGTTCCCTTCCAGCGTATCTCCTTCCTCCCTGGACAGCTTTAGAGAGCAGTCAAGTGGGAAAGGAGCACAGAGAGCCAGAGGCTGGGGTGCAGAGAAGATGTCTCGGAGGGGAAGGCCACAGTGGTAGGATGACATTGGGCAGCCAAGAGTCAGTGCTCCAGAGAGGGAGAAGGGCAGGCAGGTGCCCCCAGGCTGCCTTTGTTGGGCTTCCTGGCCCAGGGGAGCAGAAAACAACAAAGGAAAGGAGGCAAAGGAGGGAGTGGGAGAAGGGATCGCGAGCATTGGGCATGCTTTCAGAGAGTCCATGCTGGCCCCTTCCAAAGGGCTGACACCTGTTGCAGGCAGAGCGGAGCATGATCAGCCTCTCTCAGAGCAACAGCCACGATCTGCCTTGCTCAGTCTGGCAGCATCTCGTGTGTTCCGGGGCTCCTTCTCTGGGCTGTCACTGGTGCCTTTAGCAAGGGGGGCACGTTGTGCTGCCACAGTAGCAGCTGGTGACACAGGAGAGGTCACAGCACCCAGGGCTGATGGGGACTCCGTCACAGCTGAGGATGCTGCCAACAGCAGCGGAGGTGGAGGAGCCCACAACGGTGTTCTGTGGGAAGGTGCTGATGATGGGCCCAGGAAGAATCACCACCAGACCAGAGGGCTCAAGGATGACAGCAGAGCTCTGGCACTGCCTGACACAGGGCTCATTGCAGCTGCTGGCCAGTGGGGCTGGTCTGCGGGGCTGGCCGGGCGTGCGGGGCTGGCCGGGCGTGCGGGGCTGGCCGGGCGTGCGGGGCTGGCCGGGCGGGCAGGATTGGCATTTTTCAGAGCAGTGCATGTCTCAGGTCTGGTGGTTCACCTGGAAGAGAGGACAGGAGGAAGCAGAGCACAGGGACACCTGAGGAACAGCTTGCAACCCCAGCAGAAGGAAGCCAAGGCTCCTGCGGGGTGGGGAGGCAGAGGCCATGCAGGGGGCAACAAGGGGTTCTTTGCCTGAGCCCAGCGTGGTCCTTTGGGTGGCAGCCAGGCCCCGGGATGCTCCTGCCTCGGCTGTAGCCAAAGAGCCACTGCAGCCCAGCCTCAGCCTCTGTCCAGGACAGAGGGGCTCTCCTCTGTCCTCTCCCACTAACCTCAGTCCAAGGACTCTTATGTCAGCTGAGCTGGCCTTGAAGGCAAGACCCGGCCCTAGAGCAGGAGGTGCGGGAGAAAAGCGGGTTCCAACTCACCTGGTTCCCAAGGAGAAGGAGGTGACGGAAGGGGTTGGGAGAGCAACGAGTTGAACTGGCTTTTATATTGTCTCCGCAGCGCCTCAGGCCCAAAGGCAGCCACTGCACAAGCAACAATTCTCCTGCATGCTCCTAATGGACGGAAACCTGGCAGGGAACGACATGGGATGTGTTGCTGGTTCCTTCTGTGCTGACTTGCATTTCCTGGTTGATGTCAAGCTCATTTCCGCGCGGATGCTCCCTTTGAGTGTTGGGAGGAGAGGTCCCATGATTTCCTGGGCAAGGATGTGTCAGCGTGGGCAGAAGCGCTGGACTAATTGCCCGGGGGGTCCAGTGGAGGCAGGTGATGTCAGCCTGGGGCACTCTGGTGAGGTTGTTTTTTCTGATCCTGCTGACAGGAAGGGCTCCAGCTGCTCCCAATTCTGCCAACTCTGGCTCCTCCCCCAAGGGTTCCCCTGACTATGACCCTGTCCTGCTCTTCTCTTCCCTCCCTGCTCGCTCCAGCAGCCAATGGCTGTTGTCTTCCCAGGCGGCTGCACTTCAGCGTTTCAACTCTCCTTCACCTAGGCTGCCCTCAGGAGGGACTTGCCAGCTGCTTTGGCCTCCTCCTCTCTCTGGACTCTCTCTGAGATCAGGGTTCTGTGGACAGGGGGGTTGTTTTGCGCAGGTGTGAGGAGGACTTGGACGCGACTCCACGTTTCTGTGTCCTTGGCCGTGTTTGCTTGTCCTGTGCATCTGTGTATCAACACCCCTTTGTGCACAATTGTGCGTGTTGGGTGTGTGTTAGTGGCTGCGTGTTGCTCCATGGTTGTGCCTGACCTCCCACCTGGGCTGAACTAGTTCCTGAGACCATGGTGACACCCCCCTGCGACCATGCCGAGCACTGACATGGTCTCAGCCCGTCGTTGTCGGAAGGGATGCGGACAGGGCCACAGCCGTCAGGTCTCACCGAGGAGAACCCCAAACCACAGCCAACTCTTCTCATGCTGCCTCCAGGCAGTCTCAAGGGGCTGAGCCCATTCCCAGGGTCCCCGTACCTGACTCGTGTAAAATCCTTGAGGTTACAGCTCTGTGGAGGCATGGGGGAGCCCTCTGCCATGACTAGCCCTGCTCCAGAACCAGGAGCTATGGGGAAAGGAATGAGAGCCTGGGGAGGCTGGAGGAGAATGGTGGTGAACATGCTGGCTAGAGCTAACGACACCAGAGAACGGCACCGACACTGTAAAGGGCCGAGGATCCCCACCAGCAGCAGCACCAGTGGAACCCAGCTGTGACATAAGCTCCCCCCAGCAATCCTCAGATGAGGGACTGCCTGGAAACAGCAGCACTCAAGCATCTGCCCCTAGCTGAGAGGCAGGAGACCTTGCTTTAGGGCCCCATGGTCTGGCAAAGGAGAGAGGAACTCCAGCATCACCTGGCTGATATCACCACCCAGGGAAAACCACCCACCAGCTCCTCTCAAAAGCTTTTCCGTGAGAGCATCCCCCCTGGCAAAAGGGTTTGGCCTTTGCCAAATGAGGTCTTTCATCTGGAGAAGCTACAGCTGCCTGCTCTGACTCCTCCAGTGGGATTCCTGCCAAGCCCGGACTCCACTGGGATTTCCATGCCAAGCTTTGCTGACAAGGAAGGGGTAGGGGCTGTTCCGGGAGTATTTTTTGCATCAACTAATGTGGCGCAGATCGCCTGGGCAGTGTAGGAACACAAATATGAACTGATTTCTTGCTAATACAATACTTTAACAATAAAGAAAAGCAAAGAAACGAAAAATTCCAAAACCCCTGAAACAGCTGTTTGGGGTTTTTTTGTTGTTGTTTGTTCACAGTGAAGACCAGTCCAGCCAGTCCAGAGGTGCCCTCTTCTATCTGCTGCTGAGACACAGCCTTTCCAGGAGATGGGCCATCTCCCAGGCGATGATGATCATCCTGAAGGGACCTCCGCTGTGCTCTGCTCTGCTCTGCTCTGCTCTGCTCTGCTCTGCTCTGCTCTGCTCTGCTCTGCTCTGCTCTGGGGAAGATGAAAGGAACTGTGGCGTGACCACGGTGGGGTAGATGTCAGTGTTGCCAGAGCGGGGAAGCAGCAGGGCTGAGGGAGCTGTTTCATGGACAGAGTGCAACAAATGTGGGTACCAGTGTTTCCAGGAACGTTAAGAGTCCTGGGCAAGGGAGTCTTGGAGCAATCTGGAAACACTGACAATGGTCAACTGGAGGTGTCAGGAAGCACAATGAAGTCGGAGCTCATGGCTGCAGCATCTTCTGGCAAGATAAGCATCCCTCAGAAGCAATCAGTTCATCCATGGAAACAAGAAATGAATTTCCCATGTTGCCAAGGGAAAAAATCGAGTGGAGGGAGCCTCACCCTCACCATGCTCCATCTTTTCCCCTCAACCGAGTGGAAGAGTTGCCTCAGAAGGAAGGAGGACTCGGAGGTGCGGGCTTGGATGCAACACAGCTTTAATCAGTTGAACGGGGAAAAGGAGGTGTCTCCCAGGGAGCCCCAGGAGGCGCTAGAGCTCCTTCAGGGTGTCCACCCACCTGCGCTACAACAGGTCCCTGGTCAACTGGGATAGGAAGAGAGTGACAGCAAAGGCAAGAGAAAGAGAGAAGAGGGCAAGAAGGAAACAAGTGACCCAAAGCTCTGTCTTCTGTCCAGCACCATGGTCTGAGGTCTTGGAGGTCCTTGGTCGAGGATGTGGCCCTCAGCTTTAGCAGGGGGGGCACCTCCTGCAGCAGTAGCGGTTGGTAATGCAGGAGAGGTCAAAGCCCCCAGAGCCAATGGGCACTCCCTCAGAGCTGAGGATGCTGCCAACAGCAGCGGAGGTGGAGGAGCCCACAACGGTGCTCTGTGGGAAGGAGCTGAGGATGGGTCCGGGCAGGGTCACCACCACGGGGGACGGCTCAATGACGACGGTGGAGCTCTGGCACTGCCTGCAACAGGGCTCATTGCAGCTGTTGGCCAGCGGGGTTGGGCCGCAGGGTGCGCAGGGTGAGCACTGCTGACAGCAGGACATGTCTCTGGGCCACAGGTGCACCTGGCAGAGAGTCACGGGCAAGCAGAACACACATGAGAGAAGCAGCACTGCACCCTACCACGATGGTGGAGCCAAGGCTCCTCCTCCACCAGCATACACTGCCCACCTCAAAGCCCAGCAGCCACCTCAACTAAGTGGCAGCCTCGCTCTGCAGAAGACCTTCTCTCCCCTTTGCCATGAGAAGCAGCTCGCAGCCCTGGGCTGCCGCAGCCCGTAGACGCTGAGACACGCAGCGAGGAAAGAGCTGCTCTTGGAGGAGGAGGAGGAGAAGAGGCTTCCCACTCACCTGGTTGCCAAGCAGAAGGAGGCGAGAGAAGTGGATGAGAGAGCAGAGAGCTGGGCTGCCTTTTATAGGAGCCCTGCAGTGCCTCAGGCGCAGAGCCAGCCCCTCTCTGGAAGTCATCATCTCCTGACAAGCTCCTGTGCAAGGCAAAGCACGCCAGCTGCTGGGATGGCTTGTGTCCTGGTTTCCTGCTTTGCTACCTGCTCATTTCCTGCCTCGTGCCACAGGCTTTCCCAGAGGACGGCTTCTGTCAGTGCCGGGATGAGATGGCCAAGGATTTGCGGGGCAGACAGACGTCAGCGCAGGCAGGAGACTCATCTCAAGGGCTGGTGGCATGCCGTGCAGGCAGGGCATGGGCACTTGGGTCATTGCCGTGGGCTTCTTTGTGGCAAAGTTGTGCAGGAAACGGGCACCGCTCTCGTGCTTCTCGTCCAGATGCCCAAGGACAGCCATGGGAGAGGACATGCCACATCCTGTTCTCTTGCTCCCCCCAGCTCTCTCTGATGGTCGCTCACTGTGACATGCAAGCGAGCTTCTGCTGGGATGGTTTGACCCTGTTACAACACTCTCAGTGCTCTCAGGACCGTTTTGCTGGGCTCATTTGCATCATCCCCTCTCTGGGCAGCGTGTGCAGGTCCTCAGGGAGCCCCAGCAGCATGCGTGGGGCCTGCTTTGTCCCTGGGGTACTTGATCCCTGTTTTGCCAGTGTGGTCCCCGGCCTCTCCTCAGCAGAGTCCCCACTTGCTGATCCCCTGAAGATGCATTGTTGCTGGGGACTGCAATGAGACTCAAGATCCTCCATGCCCATGTCAAGGCCAGATGCACTTGTGCGACTTCTCAGTCTGGTGCTGAGTGAGGCAAGGGCCAGGACCTCGCTCCAGATGGGTGTTGGACTGAGTGAAGCGGGACCCAGATGTTGCTCTGCTCTTATATGGAGGATCTTTGGACCACCCCAGCAGTGGTAGCGTAGCTGAGGGCTGCCCCATCCCCTTCTGGGTCTTGTTGAGGTCATTGGCAGTTGGTGCCTGCAGCTGGGAGGTTTCAGCCAGAGCCAACTCCCCTCCCCATGGCAGCAGCTTGTAAGCTTCAGTCCTAGTGCTCGGCCCCAAGATGAGTTACAGCTCCAGCTGTGACCCAGCTGGGCCTGGATCTGGCCAGGGACCCCACTGAGCTCAGCTGAGACTCTGACACGCAGCTGACGTCCCAGCTTGACCTGAGACCTGCCTTGGCTCTCTGAATACCCCTGCAATTGCTGGACTTGGTTGAACACTGATTCTTATTTTGAGGCTCCATCCTGACCTTGACTCTCTGTTGTGCTCGTGTTGCTGCTGGTGTGTCAGCATGGCCGGCAGCAAAGCACCACACAGCCCCTCACTCTCCCTCTACAAGTGGCATGGGGTGGGGGGGGGAGAATCGGAAGGGCTCAAGTGAGAAAAACCATGTCTTGAGATAAAGATGGTTCAATACTTATAAAGAGATTGCGGGGAAAAAAAAAAAAAAGACCAAACCAGGAAACCAGAAAGCAAGAAAGACAGAACCAAGAAAAACAAATGATGCAAAAGAAAAGACTTGCTCCCACCGACCAAGAGACGCTCAGCCAGACACATGTGAGACAAGAGCCTGAGGCAGAACAAGACCAGGACCTCTTGAACCCCTGTGCACACCTGCAGAGCCATGACCTTACTGGGGTTTTGGAAGAGCTGGGACAGCTCCATGGCTGGAGCGTGCAGGGGCTCTGCCAATCAGACGGCAAAACTGCCACCCTGCACTCCGTCAGAGCAGAGTTTTGTCCCCTCTGGGACCTGCCAGGCAGAATCCTTTGGGAAAGTGGCCTGAAAGGTCCATGCAGCAAATCTCAGCTGCCTTTGGAGATCCAGATGTCTGAGCTTCAAGCCCCAAAGGCCCTTCCCCATGAGCCCTAGGCTTCCGGAGAGGTGCGAGCTTGGACAAGGGGCACAGGACCCTTCTCCTCTCTTGTCCTGCTGGCAGGAGACCCTTCTGTGCACGCCGGAGCTCTGGGCGTAAGGTCGCTTTGGTCCAACTCCCGTTTGGTTGCAGATCTTGGCCCCTGCCTCACTCAGCACCAGGCTGAGGAGCTGCACCAGTGCATCCGGCCTTGGCGTGGACAGGAGGAGCCTGTGTCCCACCCCAGTCCCCAGCAGCCCTGCACCATAACGGGATGCACTCACGGACAATGGCCTGCCCAGGCGGGCAGGATTACTTGGCCTTTCTCCCTGGACATAACAACAGAGGGAGGGTGCAGGAGGCAGAGGCTGCTTCTCCCTCCTCTGAGCACCTCTCTGCCAGGCCAAAGGCAGCACCGTTCAGCTGGACGTGGGCTCCTCCTGGCAAGGACAAGCAGCTACTCTGCGGGGCTCAGAGACACAGTAGGGGACAGTGCCCCTGCTATGACCTAAGCACGCCCTCGAGATGGAGGTCACACAAGTGCAGAGTGACACACGTCTGATTAGGCGTGCCTGCTGGAACCGTGCAACAATCTGAATGCTCACAGAGAGCCAGGAAAACCTGAGCAAATGTGGACTCTGCTGAGGAGAGGCCGGGGACCACACTGGCAGAACAGGACTCAAGCACCCCAGGGACAAAGCAAGCCCCACACATGCTGCTGGGTCCTGAGAGCACTGAGAGTGTTGTAACAGGGTCAAACCCTCCCAGCAGAAGCTCGCTTGCATGTCACAGTGAGCGACCATCAGAGAGAGCTGGGGGGAGCAAGAGAACAGGATGTGGCATGTCCTCTCCCATGGCTGTCCTTGGGCATCTGGACGAGAAGCACGAGAGCGGTGCCCGTTTCCTGCACAACTTTGCCACAAAGAAGCCCACGGCAATGACCCAAGTGCCCATGCCCTGCCTGCACGGCATGCCACCAGCCCTTGAGATGAGTCTCCTGCCTGCGCTGACGTCTGTCTGCCCCGCAAATCCTTGGCCATCTCATCCCGGCACTGACAGAAGCCGTCCTCTGGGAAAGCCTGTGGCACGAGGCAGGAAATGAGCAGGTAGCAAAGCAGGAAACCAGGACACAGGCCATCCCAGCAGCTGGCGTGCTTTGCCTTGCACAGGAGCTTGTCAGGGGATGATGACTTCCAGAGACGAGCTGGCTCTGCACCTGGGGCACTGCAGGGCTCCTATAAAAGGCAGCCCAGCTCTCTGCTCTCTCATCCACTTCTCTCGCCTCCTTCTGCTTGGCAACCAGGTGAGTGGGAAGCCTCTTCTCCTCCTCCTCCTCCAAGAGCAGCTCTTTCCTCGCTGCGTGTCTCAGCGTCTACGGGCTGCGGCAGCCCAGGGCTGCGAGCTGCCTCTCATGGCAAAGGGGAGAGAAGGTCTTCTGCAGAGCGAGGCTGCCACTTAGTTGAGGTGGCTGCTGGGCTTTGAGGTGGGCAGTGTATGCTGGTGGAGGAGGAGCCTTGGCTCCACCATCGTGGTAGGGTGCAGTGCTGCTTCTCTCATGTGTGTTCTGCTTGCCCGTGACTCTCTGCCAGGTGCACCTGTGGCCCAGAGACATGTCCTGCTGTCAGCAGTGCTCACCCTGCGCACCCTGCGGCCCAACCCCGCTGGCCAACAGCTGCAATGAGCCCTGTTGCAGGCAGTGCCAGAGCTCCACCGTCGTCATTGAGCCCTCCCCCGTGGTGGTGACCCTGCCCGGACCCATCCTCAGCTCCTTCCCACAGAGCACCGTTGTGGGCTCCTCCACCTCCGCTGCTGTTGGCAGCATCCTCAGCTCTGAGGGAGTGTCAATCGGCTCTGGGGGCTTTGACCTCTCCTGCATTACCAACCGCTACTGCGGCAGCAGGTGCCCCCCCTGCTAAAGCTGAGGGCCACATCCTCGACCAAGGACCTCCAAGACCTCAGACCGTGGTGCTGGACAGAAGATAAAGCTTCGAGGCGTTCTCTTTAGAGCTTCGGGCCATTGTTTCCTTCTTGCCACCTCCTCTCTCTCTCTCTTGCCTTTGCTGTTGCTCTCTCCCAAACCCAGCCGACCAGGGACCTTGTGCAGGGCAGGCGGATGCACAGCTTGCAGGAGCTCCAGCAACTCTCCCTGGCTGCTCCTGGGGCTCCCCGGGAGACACCTCCTTTTCTCCTTTTGACTCATTAAAGTTGTGCTGCATCCAAGCCTGCTCCTCCGAGTCCTCCTCCCTTCTTTGGCAACGCAGCAGAGTCCTACTTGTTGATGATCTCCTGCACTTGTTTTGCAATGTTCGCTTGACTGCGCGGTCGCTCTAGGTGAGCACACAGATTCTAGCATGATTCCATGCTGCCGTGCTTGAGGATACGTGCATCCATCTCTGCTTTTTTGACCCTCATCATGAGGGCATGTGCAGGTCACTGCAGGGAAATCGCCCCTGCAGTGTTTATGATTGCCTCAGAGTAGCAGGTGGCCTTTGACAAAAGAAATGTTGGTTGGAACGGAATCTACAGCTGAATAGTGGTGGCTTTGACCCGGCAGAGAGGTGTCCATAGAACTCGCGCTGAATTGCAGCCTCTGCCTCCTGTGCCCTTCAGCTGTTGTGTTCTGCTCTTGGGGATCGGCCAAGAAACCCGCTCCCCCATGCGGGCTTCTGACCCGAGTGGATCCCCTGATGACGCAGTGTTGCTGATTCTGGCATGGGACAAAGGCTCCTCCTGTCCACGCCAAGGCCAGATGCACTTGTGCAGCTTCTCAGCCTGGTGCTGAGTGAGGTAGTGGCTGAGACCCTGGCTGCCACCCAAAGGACCACGCTGGGCTCAGGCAAAGAACCCCTTGTTGCCCCCTGCATGGCCTCTGCCTCCCCACCCCGCAGGAGCCTTGGCTTCCTTCTGCTGGGGTTGCAAGCTGTTCCTCAGGTGTCCCTGTGCTCTGCTTCCTCCTGTCCTCTCTTCCAGGTGAACCACCAGACCTGAGACATGCACTGCTCTGAAAAATGCCAATCCTGCCCGCCTGGCCAGCTCTGCACGCCCGGCCAGCCCCGCACGCCCGGCCAGCCCCGCACGCCCGGCCAGCCCCGCAGACCAGCCCCACTGGCCAGCAGCTGCAATGAGCCCTGTGTCAGGCAGTGCCAGAGCTCTGCTGTCATCCTTGAGCCCTCTGGTCTGGTGGTGATTCTTCCTGGGCCCATCATCAGCACCTTCCCACAGAACACCGTTGTGGGCTCCTCCACCTCCGCTGCTGTTGGCAGCATCCTCAGCTGTGACGGAGTCCCCATCAGCCCTGGGTGCTGTGACCTCTCCTGTGTCACCAGCTGCTACTGTGGCAGCACAACGTGCCCCCCTTGCTAAAGGCACCAGTGACAGCCCAGAGAAGGAGCCCCGGAACACACGAGATGCTGCCAGACTGAGCAAGGCAGATCGTGGCTGTTGCTCTGAGAGAGGCTGATCATGCTCCGCTCTGCCTGCAACAGGTGTCAGCCCTTTGGAAAGGGCCAGCGTGGACTCTCTGAAAGCATGCCCAATGCTCGCGATCCCTTCTCCCACTCCCTCCTTTGCCTTCTTTTCCTTTGTTGTTTTCTGCTCCCCTGGGCCAGGAAGCCCAACAAAGGCAGCCTGGGGGCACCTGCCTGCCCTTCTCCCTCTCTGGAGCACTGACTCTTGGCTGCCCAATGTCATCCTACCACTGTGGCCTTCCCTCCGAGACATCTTCTTGCCTTCTTCAGACTCATTAAACTCTGCTGCACCCCAGCCTCTGGCTCTCTGTGCTCCTTTCCCACTTGACTGCTCTCTAAAGCTGTCCAGGGAGGAAGGAGATACGCTGGGAGAAAACCAATGCTTGAACAAGTGGACCCTTTCTCATCCCTACAGGATGGACAGGACACGCTGCCTCTTGGCTGCCTTCAGTCCCTGTCCCTTGGAGATGAGGACAACATCTCTGGCTACTGCCCAGCATGCGCCCATCAGCCCTTCCCTTTCTGCATCTCTCCCCAGAAACAGCCCCCTTGCCCTCCAAGCATGGCCTAGAGCTGGTGATGCCAGCTTGTGCTGTCTTCATGGGAAGACCCCGGTGCTTCAGGAGGCCCTGAGAGGTCCGCAGCCCCACAGGCACTCAAGACCATCCCTCTTGCTCTGGGTGGAGCTGTGCTGGGGGCGGGGGCAGGCTCAGACATAAGATGGCCATGAGGATGGAAGGAGGGGATGGTAGGAGAACTCACCTTGGCTAAACCTCAGAGCCTCCTCCTCCTTACCTCCCCAGCCATCTCCAGAAGGAGGGGCCATGTCAGACATCCCAGGGCAAGGACAGCCTGGGCAAGTCCCCTGGGAAGAGACGTGTCTGGAGGGAAGGTTCTGCTGGGGGAGGGAGATGAAATGTGTTTTTCCTTAAGTCTTCCAATGATTGAAACGTTTGTTGCCTTTGTTTCCAAATAACCAATTCAGTATTTCAGTATTCCATGTTAAAATCCCCAAGTCAAGTCTATTTTCCTGCAACAGGAGCTGGTGAGTGATTTCTCTGTCTTTGTTTTGAACCACAAGTTTTTCTTGCTCTTCTTCTTCCTATTTCTCCCCCATCCCGCTGAGGCAGGAGGAGGGAATGAGCTGTGTGGGTGCGGGGCTGCCAGCTGGGGCCAGCCAGCACAAGCACTGAGGCACATTGCCCAGGAGGGCCCATTTGGCCCCAGGGCCTGAGAGTCCCTGATAAGTGGCCAGCAGGTCAAGGGAAGGGATTCTGCCACTCTACTTCACTCTGGGGAGACCCCCCTGCAGTGCTGGGTCCAGCTCGGGGCTCCTCAGCACAGCAGAGTCATGGACCTGTTGGAGCGGGGCCAGAGGAGGCCACAGGAACGACCCGCGGGTGGAACCCCTCTGCTGGGAGGAGAGGGGAGAGAGTTGGGGGGGGTTCAGCCTGGAGCAGCGAAGGCTCTGGGGAGACCTTACTGTGGCCTTTCATTGCTTCAAGGGGCGTGTCAGAAAGCTGGGGAGGGGCTTTTCTGCAAGGGCTGTTGTGACAGGACAAGGGGTGAGGGGTTAAGCTGACAGAGGGAGATTCAGACGAGGGAGAAGGAAGACATTTTTTACAATGAGGGCGGTGAGACCCTGGCCCAGGTTGCCCAGGAAGGTGGGAGAAGCCCCGTCCCTGGAACCATTCCAGGTCAGGTTGGACCTTGGGGTTCTGAGCAACCTGCTCTGGTTGCAGATGTCCGTGCTCCCTGCAGGGGGGTTGGACTGGGCGAGCTTTGAAGGTCCCTTCCCACCCAAAGCATTGTATGAATCTACAGTTCTGTGATTCTAAGTCTGAACCCAAAATTCAACAGAGAAGGAGCAGCTCAGCCGGGTCCAATGGAGTATAAAGCAACATCAGATTAATAAAAAATTCAACAGATAAACAACAGCTCTGGTGTCAATAAGGGACATCTATATCTCTGAATAATCTTAAGAAAAATGCTATTACTAATGTGCTTAAAGGTTTGGAAAGAAATGCTCCAAAGATAGTCATCAAATGTCCTTGGTAGATCCTTCTCATGTCTTTAAGCAAGTTGAACAGACGCATGGTCATTTCCAGATTGTTATTACCACCAGACCTCAACTGCTGTATTGCACATTGCCCCTGGGCCTCAGTGCCCCTCCCAGGGCACTTTTCAAAAAGAATCTGCCTGGCAGGTCCCTGAGGGAGAAATCTCTGCTCTTAGGGAGTGCAGGGTTTTGCAGAGCCCCTGCACACTCCAGACATGGAGCTAGCTCAGCTTTTCCAAAACCCCAGTAAGATCACGGCGCTGCAAGCGTAAGTGTGCGTAGATTTTAGATTGTGGATCAGACTCTGGTTTTACATAGGTCTGGGGTCAAGCTGGAAAGGAGAGTGATTGAGTCACTGAGTCAAGGTCAGGATGGGGCTGGGAGCTGTAACTCAGCTTGGGGGCGAGCACTACGACTGAAGCTTAGAAGCTGCTGCCATGAAGGGGGCTTGGCTCTGGCTGAAGCCTCCCAGCTGCAGACACCATCTGCCAATGATCTCAACAAGCCCCAGAAAGGGATGGGGGCAGCCCTCAACCACACTACCTCTAGGTTTCATGGGTCCGATGATCCTACATCTCACAGCAGAGCAACATCTGAACCCTGGTCCATTTAGTCCAACAACACCCATCTGGTGCAAGGTCTCAGCCACTACCTCACTCAGCACCAGGCTGAGAAGCTGCACAAGTGCATCTGGCCTTGAGGTGGACAGGAGGAGCCTTTGTCCCATGCCAGAATCAGCAACACTGCGTCATCAGGGGATCCACTCAGGGACAAAGGCCCACATAGGGGAGCGGGTTTCTTGGCCGATCCCCAAGAGCAGAACACAACAGCTGAAGGGCACAGGAGGCAGAGGCTGCAATTCAGCGCGAGTTCTATGGACACCTCTCTGCCGGGTCAAAGCCACCACTATTCAGCTGTAGATTCCATTCCAACCAACATTTCTTTTGTCAAAGGCCACCTGCTACTCTGAGGCAATCATAAACACTGCAGGGGCGATTTCCCTGCAGTGACCTGCACATGCCCTCATGATGAGGGTCAAAAAAGCAGAGATGGACGCACGTATCCTCAAGCACGGCAGCATGGAATCATGCCAGAATCTGTGTGCTCACCTACAGCGACCGCGCAGTCAAGCAAACATTGAAAAACAAGTGCAGGAGATCATCAACAAGTGGGGACTCTGCTGAGGAGAGGCCGGGGACTACACTGGCTGAACAGGATTAAAGTACCCCAGGGACAAAGCAGGCCCCACACATGCTGCTGGAGCTCCTGAGGACACGCACCAACTGTCCAGAGAGGGGATGATGCAAATGAACGAGAAGCATGAGACTGGTGCCTGTTTCCTGCATAACTTTGCCACAAAGAAGCCCACAGCAACGGGCCGGGTGCCCATGCCCTGCCTGCACGGCATGCCACCAGCCCTTGAGATGAGTCTCCTGCCTGCGCTGATGTCTGTCTGCTCCACAAATCCTTGGCCATCTCATCCTGGCACTGACAGAAGCCGTCCTCTGGGAAAGCCTGTGGCACGAGGCAGGAAATGAGCAGGCAGCCGAGCAGGAAACCAGTACACAGGCCATCCCAGCAGCTGGCGTGCTTTGCCTTGCACAGGAGCTTGTCAGGAGATGATGACTTCCAGAGAGGGGCTGGCTCTGCGCCTGAGGCACTGCAGGGCTCCTATAAAAGGCAGCCCAGCTCTCTGCTCTCTCATCCACTTCTTTCGCCTCCTTCTGCTCGGCAACCAGGTGAGTGGGAAGCCTCTTCTCCTCCTCCTCCTCCAAGAGCAGCTCTTTCCTCGCTGTGTGTCTCAGCGTCTACGGGCTGCGACAGCCCAGGGCTGCGAGCTGCTTCTCATGGCAAAGGGGAGAGAAGGTCTTCTGCAGAGCGAGGCTGCCACTTAGTTGAGGTGGCTGCTGGGCTTTGAGGTGGGCAGTGTATGCTGGTGGAGGAGGAGCCTTGGCTCCACCATCGTGGTAGGGTGCAGTGCTGCTTCTCTCATGCGTGTTCTGCTTGCCCGTGACTCTCTGCCAGGTGCACCTGTGGCCCAGAGACATGTCCTGCTGTCAGCAGTGCTCACCCTGCGCACCCTGCGGCCCAAGCCCGCTGGCCAACAGCTGCAATGAGCCCTGTTGCAGGCAGTGCCCGAGCTCCACCGTTGTCATTGAGCCCTCCCCCGTGGTGCTGACCCTGCCCGGACCCATCCTCAGCTCCTTCCCACAGAACACCGTTGTGGGCTCCTCCACCTCCGCTGCTGTTGGCAGCATCCTCAGCTCTGAGGGAGTGCCCATTGGCTCTGGGGGCTTTGACCTCTCCTGCATTACCAACCGCTACTGCTGCAGCAGGTGCCCCCCCTGCTAAAGCTGGTGGCCATGTCCTCGACCAAGGACCTCCAAGACCTCTGACCATGGTGCTGGACAGAAGATAGAGCTTCGGGCCATTGTTTCCCTCTTGCCACCTCCTCTCTCTTTCTCTTACCTTTACTGTCACTCTTGCCCAATCCCAGCCCACCAGGGACCTGTTGCAGGGCAGGCAGACGGAGAGCCCGCAGGAGCTCCAGCACCTCTCAGTGGCTGCTCCTAGGGCTCCCTGGGAGACACCTCCTTTTCTCCTTTCGACTCATTAAAGTTGTGCTGCATCCAAGCCTGCGCCTCTGAGTCCTCCTTCCTTCTGACGCAACTCTTCCACAGCACTGCGGGGAAGAGGTGCCTTTTTGGAGAGGATTATGTTAGGCTCACAAGAGCACCCTTCCTCATTCCCAGAGGAAGGAGTCATTAGAGCTCACTGCACTGGGTTGTCTTTTGTGCTCTCTCCCTTGGAGCTGAGGATGACATTCCTGGCTACTCCACAGCCAATGGCCATCATTCCTTGCAGCCTTGTTGCACCTCTCCCAGATGGAGCTGGAGCCCTGGGCCCTGGAGCATGTTTTGTGAATGGGGAGCCCAACCACTGCTGCCCTTGACTGTGTAGTTCATGGCTGCGGGAGGCCAATGGATGATGTCATCAGCTCCTCTGGCTCTTGGGGAGTGAATCTCCTCTAGCTCTGCATCAAGCTGTTCTGGGGCACGAGGTTTGAATATGGGATATCTGCAAAGGGTGACAGAAATGGGGATGGGGAGAAAATAATACCTGGGGACACCCCACAGTCTCATCTCCCCCTTCCCCTCCCCTCAATTACTCCATTTAGGGTCCATGCCCAGCACACATGGGCACAGGCAAAGGAGACAGGTGCCTCACACAATCCTTCAGCACCTGGCAGGTCCCAGCTGCTGCACAGACATGCAGAGCTGAGGGACCTCACAAGTTAGTTCTGGCACCATCCACAGAATGGAGTCCCCACTTCCTGTGTACTAACAACCTGTGGACCACTGCAGCTCCAGGAGAGCACCCAGTGCCCAAACCCTATGTCTGCTCTGGGGTACTTCATCTCCTCCAAGCCTGGGACAGCTTTTCTGGGCTGCTATGGTTGCACCACTCTCAGATCCCAGCTCTTCTCTGGAAAGTCTCTTTGCAAAAGTCTTTAACCTCTCCATCCCCACTCGGCCATTGTGGCATCAGTGGGACACGTTCCTGCTCAGCACCTTCTCTGATCTCTCCCTAATAGCCATCTTCTTTTGGCTGATCTTTTTGGTCACCGGCAGGATCAAAAATCATTGGCATGTCAGAGGCCTTGTCCAGGAGGAGGTGCCAAGACAAAAGGGAGGCCTGCTGGAGCTCTGCAGACTGCTTTCCCCAGACGAAAAGATGAAAGCCAGGCAGAGGATCTCTCTGCCTAGCATCTTGTCATGAGAGCCTTCATCTGCTTCCTGGCCACACAGTTGTGAGGTGGGGTGATGAAGTTGTTGAGGCACGGACTGCGTCTTCCCTCTTGTCAAGGTCTGTGTAAAACCAGCTCTGAGGGCCCTAAGTGCCACAAAGCATCTGCTCCCTGCATATCCCTGCAGGAAATCCTCAAGTCCTGGCCGTCGTCCCACCATTTACAGGAAGAGGGTGACTGGGCAGATGGCGGCAGGGCACAGAGCATCCCCACAGCAACTTGGACTCTCCACAGTCCAAAGACTGCCTGCCTTCTCATGGCTTGTTTCAGGTGTTCGTCTTTCCTGAGTCTGTGTGAGCAACTTGTGGCTTCATTAGTAATGCCAACATTGAGCTGTGCTTTTCAGTGACACCTGAAAATCTCTTATGAGTAGTCATCATTCAGCCCCGGGCAATGCTCTAAATCCTGGCACCCCTCAGGTATCCATGGTCTCCTGGGTGCAGAAAAAGAACTTCTGAAGGCACTGCTGGGCTCAGAATAATGGCTCAGGCACACAGTGCCCCATGGACCATGTGAGGTTCCTCTCATGCTCCTCCTGCCCACAGTTCAAGGCAGAGACACCATCGTTCTTCATCTCACTGAGCACCGGGCACCTTCTTGGTGTGCCCAGAGACCAAGGCTTCACCTGACCCTTGATGAGACCTGCTGCCCAAGACAGGGGCCTGTCACCAGCACCCAGGCATCTCCAGTTCCTCTTCCCTGTGCGCATGACTCCCATGGGAGTCACAGTTTGAGAGCTGGTCATATCCCAGGACATGGTGGTACAGGACAGGCAACGACCCAACTATAGCACAACACTGTGGCACAATTCTGTCCATACTCAGCTTACCTGCCTCCCCAAGTGCTTGTTGTCCTTTGCTGTTGCCTTAAAAAATACAGAGAAGCTTACCTCAAAGTGAAAAAAATGCGCACGTCTTCCTGAAGGAAGGCCCTGACTAAGAAAAATTTCAGCTGGAGACTGCAAATAATCACCTGCCTGATCACCCACACTAAGCCAGTTCTGTCCCCATAATATGTTCTCGTAAAACAAAACGGAACATAGATGGAATTTAAGGATGCTGTAAAAATAACAAATGTGGTGGTTTTTTTTCCCAGTTCAGCTACTCCTGACCTGCAGCTCTCAACAGTTTGGAGAAGATAATGAGATTTAGTTTTGAAATGTGATCTTTTTTGACTATGAGCAATGCTGTTCTCCCTTGTGTGATTTCCTTCTTGCCAAGAATAACTTGGAAAGAATTCCCCGTTCTCAGAAAGGTGTCAAAGGGGAGTCTTGTCCATGTTCTCACCTGGCTCTGTTCCTGCTCCTGTCTCCACCTTATTATTTCTTGTTTATATTTATGTTTCTGGAAGGCATCACATTGTCCTGTTGGGAGTAGCTTTGTCATGTCCTTTGGTGGGTTTGACCTTGGCTGGCTGCCAGGCGCCCCACTCCCTCTTTCTCTATCTCTCTCCTCAGCAAGACGGGGGAAGAATGTAAGGTGTCAAGATAAAGACAGGGAGAACAAATACCAGTTGCCCTCACAGGCAGAACAGACTCACCTTGGGGAAGATTACTGTAAATTATGAGCAATCAAAAAAGGAATAGGATGGTGAGAAACAACGGCACAAAGAACCCCACCTGAAAACCAGCGGTAGGTCTTTACATTTGCTTTTCAATGATCCTGGACAGTTTCTTTGATCTCCAGCCTCAGCTCCAGGTAGTAATGGAAGCACGTGTCACCCTCAGGCAATCACCATCTCCTGGGTGCAGAGGAGACACTGCTGAAGGCACCACCGGGCTTAAAATAAGGGTTCAGGCATGCGGGGTCCCATGAACCAGGCAATGCTCCTCTCATTCTCCTCCTGAATGCAGTTCCGGGCACAGTCACTGTCTGTGCTCAGCAGCCCGGCCCTGGGCACCTTCTTGCTGTGCCCAGAGACCAAGGCTTCTCTTCTCCCTCTCGGAGACCTGCAAGGAGTGGCACCGGGTGGTTCACCAGTTGTCATGGGTTAAGGCTGGATTAGCCACTAGATGAATAGCAGATGCTCTCTACGAAACCCAATTCCTTCCCAAAGGGGAAGAGTAAGGGAATAAGGGAGAGAAACTGATGGATTGGGAAAGAAAACTGAAACTGCTTTAATGAGAATAATACTAATAAAGTGAAATACAGACAAATGCAGACAAAACTGACACAGAACCCAACCACCTGATGGCAAACCCATCACCATCACCACTGACGCTGTGGGCATGCACTGGGGAAGGCCCAGCCTGGACTCAGCAGCAGATGGGAACCAGATGTAGGAGCTGGATTCTGGAACTGATTCAGTAATGCACGGATTGGGATCAAGGCAGAACAGACAGAGTCCTCCTTGGACACTGGCCATGAAAGAAAAGAGTTGATCCTTGTGACCCTCAGCTTTATCCTGGATATGACGTCTACAGGATGGAACAGTGGTTGGCCAGTGTAGGGTCACCTGTCCTGTCCGTTCCTCCCCGCAGCTGTGGCGTCTCACTTACTGCACCCGCAACAAGGGGGTACACAGGATTTAGCAGTGACCTTGGGCTTCACAGGAGCAAGTCTGAACAAGAGCCTTTCTGCATCCCAATCCCTGGCAGTAACTGTCCAGAAGGCAGGAGCTGTCTCAGCCCACAGACACGGGGATGCAGAGGGCTGCAGGCAAGGAGATGCAGGTAGCTCTGGCTACTACATATCTAGCAGTGGGGACAGAGGTCCCTGCTCCTCTGGTATTCAGAAATACCCTCCAGATTTTTCAGCTGGAGGGACTTTGGGCCAGCCAGCTGCTGGCTGCTTCCTTTCTTCAGCTCCTTCATGGAGGAAGAGTCTCTCAAGCCTGTGGCCAGCACACAGGCAGTCACAGGGATGTCACAGCTCCTGGAGTCTCTCATGGCCTGGATGGTCATGAAGATGGAGTTTGTTCTCTCTGAGGGGAAAAGGCTTTTCCCAAACATCTTTGGGAGAAAAGAGGGGAGAGAAGTCACAGTGCCCAGAGCTCACTGTGAAGGGTTCTTGGCGAGGAAGTGGGAGAGCTCTGGAAAGGTATGTTGGGCAGTGCTGCAGCAGTACTGCCTGAAGAGGAGGGCACAGGGGTTGTGCTAGACTACAGCACGGCCCTGGAGAGGAATAGGGCAGAAGGTCATTGCGGTCATGGGTGGCAAATTGTATTCAGACCCCTGTGTGCTGGACCTGAAGGAAACCATTATTTCCCGGTGGCCAAGGGCTGGTGGTGTTGCTGTGCCCTGACGGAAGCGTTTCACCAAATCACAGGGTTGTTGAGGTGTGAAGGCACCTCAGGAGATCACCTAGTCCAATGTAACTGCTCAAGCATGTTTCTGCTAAAGCCTATTGTCTAGAATTATGTCCATGCAGGTTTTTTCTGTCTCCACAGATGAAGACTCAAGGACATCTCTGAGCACCCTGTTCCAGTGTTTGCCCATCCTCAACCCAAAAGGGTTTTTCCTTGTGTTCTCATGGAATGTTTTGTAGTTTAGTTTTTCCCCATTGCCTCTCGTCCTGCCATTGGACACAACGGAGGAGAATCTGGCAACGCAAGGCAGAAGGTCTGTGCTTCATGGTGGTGCCCCTGGAGCTGGGGATGCCCTGTGCTGTCCTTTGATGACCTGCTGCCTGAAAAGGAAGGGAAATGCCCATAGGAATGATGGAGAGCTTGGGATGCCAGAGCAAAGGCATCAGAGAAGAATCGGACTGGCAGAGCAAGGGCTCCCCTATGCACACAGCTCCAGGCTGATGCCCCATGGCTGCTTCCCTACTCCCCTCAGGAACCTCTCAGTGGGACTCACATGTGGTACATGTCAATGCTGCCAGAGCAGAGAGACAGCAGGGCTGAGGGAGCTGCCTTAGGGACTAGATACAGCGTGTGGGGGTACTGGTGTTTCCAGGAAGGTAAGGCTCCTGGGGAAGGGAGGCTGGGGGCAGCCTGGAAACACTGACAACAGCCAACTGGATTTGGCAGCAATCACACTGGAGGAGTTAGAGCATGCAGTAGCAGCTTCTTCAGATGAAAGATCTCATTGGTCAAAGGCCAAACCATTTTGCCAGGACACTTGCTCAGAAGGAAAAGCTTTAAAGAGCAGAAGCAGTGGGTGTTTTCCCTGGGTGGTGATGCCAGCCAATGTTGGAGTTCCCCGCTGCTCTCGGAGGCTGTTGGGTGCCAAAGCCACGGCCCAAAATGAGGGAAGCCTTGTTTACAGGCAGTCCCTTATCTGAGGATATTGGGGTGGTTTATGCCATGGCGAGTTTCCTGTATTGCTGCTGGTGGTGGGGATCCTCGACTGTTCAGTTGTTGGTGCCGTTCTCTGGTGTCGTTAGCTCCAGCCCTCAATGTTCACCACCATTTTCCTCCAGCCTCCCCAGCCTCTCATTCCTGTCCCCATAGCTCCTGGTTCTGGAGCAGGGACAGTCATGGCACAGGGCTCCCTGGTCCAAACTGAGCCGGCAGAACCATTCAGCTGTCCAATCCTTTCCAACCACCAGTTCTTATGTCAAAGGCAACCTGCTACTCTGAGGCAATGATAAACACTCCAGGGGAGAGTCCCCTGCTGTGACCTGCACATACCCCCATGATGAGGGTCAAAAAAGCAGAGATGGACATAAGAAACACATCTTCAAAAATTAAAAATAGTTGTTCAATGGAACAGGCTCCCCAGTGGGGTGGTTGAGTCCCCATGCCTGGAAGTTTTCAAGATGGGATTGGGCAGGCTGGTAGCTCGTCTCATCCAGGCTCCCTGTTCCATGAGAGCCTGCACCAGAGGATCTTTCAAGGTCCCTTCTAACCTGGACCCTTCCATGATTCCAGGCGTCTGTCAGTGACACCCTTCAGTCCTGATGCCACCGTATGCAAACTGCTCCATTGCACCACTGTCAAGACAGTGAAAATCCACATTGCACAAGAGTTTCTTGCAAGTGAGACTCCCATTGTTTGCAGAGTAAATGGGATGCTGCATGGCTCATATCCTCCTCCTTTCCTACATTTGTCCACCTGCAGAGACACGCACTGCCGGCAGGGGATAGCAAAGAGGGACGTGAACATCTGAACTCCTTCTCCAGAAGGCTTTTGTCACAGTCAAGAGACACGAGAAGCCCCACTGGGTGCATCAGCAGGTCCTTCTCAGACTCCTGTGGAAGGTGGCAGATCCATGTCCCCAGAGGAGTGCATTGATTATGGTAGGCCTCTACAGGACAGCTGTGTTGTGTGTTGAAGGGCTCCATCCTGGTGTCCGTCCCCTGGGTCTGGGGCAGAGCAGGGCCTTGACCCGTGCTGGGGCTGTGCCTTGCTGGGCTTCGTACCAGTCCTCATCCACCCCGTGTAGCTGCCCCGACTGGTGCTATTCCCTGCAGAGCCCAGCGTGGGGAGAGGTGTCCTACTGTGAGGGCACAGCCACGCACTTCACTTGGGCCCACCACTTGGGGCCGAGCACTAGGACTGAAGCTTAGAAGCTGCTGCCATGAAGGGGGCTTGGCTCTGGCTGAAGCCTCCCAGCTGCAGACACCATCTGCCAATGATCTCAACAAGCCCCAGAAAGGGATGGGGGCAGCCCTCAACCACACTACCTCTAGGTTTCATGGGTCCAACGATCCTACATCTCACAGCAGAGCAACATCTGAACCCTGGTCCATTTAGTCCAACAACACCCATCTGGTGCAAGGTCTCAGCCACTACCTCACTCAGCACCAGGCTGAGAAGCTGCACAAGTGCATCTGGCCTTGACGTGGACAGGAGGAGCCTTTGTCCCATGCCAGAATCAGCAACACTGCGTCATCAGGGGATCCACTCAGGGACAAAGGCCTGCATAGGGGAGCCAGGTGCCCATGCCCTGCCTGCACGGCATGCCATCAGCCCTTGAGCTGAGTCTCCTGCCTGCGCTGACGTCTGTCTGCCCCGCAAATCCTTGGCCATCTCATCCTGGCACTGACAGAAGCCGTCCTCTGGGAAAGCCTGTGGCACGAGGCAGGAAATGAGCAGGCAACAGAGCAGGAAACCAGGACACAGCCCATCCCAGCAGCTGGCGTGCTTTGCCTTGCACAGGAGCTTGTCAGGAGATGATGACTTCCAGAGAGGGGCTGGCTCTGTGCCTGGGGCACTGCAGGGCTCCTATAAAAGGCAGCCCAGCTCTCTGCTCTCTCATCCACTTCTCTCGCCTCCTTCTGCTCGGCAACCAGGTGAGTGGGAAGCCTCTTCTCCTCCTCGTCCTCCAAGACCAGCTCTTTCCTTGCTCTGTGTCTCAGCGTCTATGGGCTGCGGCAGCCCTGGGCTGCGAGCTGCTTCTCACGGCAGATGGAGGGGGAGAGAAGGTCTTCTGCAGAGCGAGGCTGCCACTTAGTTGAGGTGGCTGCTGGGCTTTGAGGTGGGCAGTGTATGCTGGTGGAGGAGGAGCCTTGGCTCCACCATCGTGGTAGGGTGCAGTGCTGCTTCTCTCATGCGTGTTCTGCTTGCCCGTGACTCTCTGCCAGGTGCACCTGTGGCCCAGAGACATGTCCTGCTGTCAGCAGTGCTCACCCTGCGCACCCTGCGGCCCAACCCCGCTGGCCAACAGCTGCAATGAGCCCTGTTGCAGGCAGTGCCAGAGCTCCACCGTCGTCATTGAGCCCTCCCCCGTGGTGGTGACCCTGCCCGGACCCATCCTCAGCTCCTTCCCACAGAGCACCGTTGTGGGCTCCTCCACCTCCGCTGCTGTTGGCAGCATCCTCAGCTCTGAGGGAGTGTCAATCGGCTCTGGGGGCTTTGACCTCTCCTGCATTACCAACCGCTACTGCTGCAGCAGGTGCCCCCCCTGCTAAAGCTGAGGGCCACATCCTCGACCAAGGACCTCCAAGACCTCAGACCGTGGTGCTGGACAGAAGATAAAGCTTCGAGGCGTTCTCTTTAGAGCTTCGGGCCATTGTTTCCTTCTTGCCACCTCCTCTCTCTCTCTCTTGCCTTTGCTGTTGCTCTCTCCCAAACACAGCCGACCAGGGACCTTGTGCAGGGCAGGCGGATGCACAGCTTGCAGGAGCTCCAGCAACTCTCCATGGCTGCTCCTGGGGCTCCCTGGGAGACACCTCCTTTTCTCCTTTTGACTCATTAAAGTTGTGCTGCATCCAAGCCTGCTCCTCCGAGTCCTCCTCCCTTCTTTGGCAACGCAGCAGAGTCCTACTTGTTGATGATCTCCTGCACTTGTTTTGCAATGTTTGCTTGACTGCGCGGTCGCTGTAGGTGAGCACACAGATTCTGGCATGATTCCATGCTGCCGTGCTTGAGGATACGTGCGTCCATCTCTGCTTTTTTGACCCTCATCATGAGGGCATGTGCAGGTCACTGCAGGGAAATCGCCCCTGCAGTGTTTATGATTGCCTCAGAGTAGCAGGTGGCCTTTGACAAAAGAAATGTTGGTTGGAACGGAATCTACAGCTGAATAGTGGTGGCTTTGACCCGGCAGAGAGGTGTCCAGAGAACTCGCGCTGAATTGCAGCCTCTGCCTCCTGTGCCCTTCAGCTGTTGTGTTCTGCTCTTGGGGATCGGCCAAGAAACCCGCTCCCCTATGCGGGCCTCTGGCCCTGAGTGGATCCCCTGATGATGCAGTGTTGCTGATTCTGGCATGGGACAAAGGCTCCTCCCGTCCACGCCAAGGCCAGATGCACTTGTGCAGCTTCTCAGCCTGGTGCTGAGTGAGGTGGTGGCTGAGACCTTGCACCAGATGGGTGTTGAGGGCTGTCCCCATCCCTTTCTGGGGCTTGCTGAGATCATTGGCAGATGGTGTCTGCAGCTGGGAGGCTTCAGCCAGAGCCAAGCCCCCTTCATGGCAGCAGCTTCTAAGCTTCAGTCCTAGTGCTCGCCCCCAAGCTGAGTTACAGCTCCCAGCCCCATCCTGACCTTGACTCAGTGACTCAATCACTCTCCTTTCCTGCTTGACCCCAGACCTATGTAAAACCAGAGTCTGATCCACAATCTAAAATCTACGCACACTTACGCTTACAGCGCCGTGATCTTACTGGGGTTTTGGAAAAGCTGAGCTAGCTCCATGTCTGGAGTGTGCAGGGGCTCTGCAAAACCCTGCACTCCCTGAGAGCAGAGATTTCTCCCTCAGGGACCTGCCAGGCAGATTCTTTTTGAAAAGTGCCCTGGGAGGGGCACTGAGGCCCGGGGGCAATGTGCAATACAGCAGTTGAGGTCTGGTGGTAATAACAATCTGGAAATGACCATGCGTCTGTTCAACTTGCTTAAAGACATGAGAAGGATCTACCAAGGACATTTGATGACTATCTTTGGAGCATTTCTTTCCAAACCTTTAAGCACATTAGTAATAGCATTTTTCTTAAGATTATTCAGAGATATAGATGTCCCTTATTGACACCAGAACTGTTGTTTATCTGTTGAATTTTTTATTAATCTGATGTTGCTTTATACTCCATTGGACCCGGCTGAGCTGCTCCTTCTCTGTTGAATTTTGGGTTCAGACTTAGAATCACAGAATTGTAGATTCATACAATGCTTTGGGTGGGAAGGGACCTTCAAAGCTCGCCCAGTCCAACTCCCCTGCAGGGAGCACGGACATCTGCAACCAGAGCAGGTTGCTCAGAACCCCAAGGTCCAACCTGACCTGGAATGGTTCCAGGGATGGGGCTTCTCCCACCTTCCTGGGCAACCTGGGCCAGGGTCTCACCGCCCTCATTGTAAAAAATGTCTTCCTTCTCCCTCGTCTGAATCTCCCTCTGTCAGCTTAACCCCTCACCCCTTGTCCTGTCACAACAGCCCTTGCAGAAAAGCCCCTCCCCAGCTTTCTGACACGCCCCTTGAAGCAATGAAAGGCCACAGTAAGGTCTCCCCAGAGCCTTCGCTGCTCCAGGCTGAACCCCCCCCAACTCTCTCCCCTCTCCTCCCAGCAGAGGGGTTCCACCCGTGGGTCATTCCTGTGGCCTCCTCTGGCCCCGCTCCAACAGGTCCCTGACTCTGCTGTGCTGAGGAGCCCCGAGCTGGACCCAGCACTGCAGGGGGTCTCCCCAGAGTGAAGTAGAGTGGCAGAATCCCTTCCCTTGACCTGCTGGCCACTTATCAGGGACTCTCAGGCCCTGGGGCCAAATGGGCCCTCCTGGGCAATGTGCCTCAGTGCTTGTGCTGGCTGGCCCCAGCTGGCAGCCCCGCACCCACACAGCTCATTCCCTCCTCCTGCCTCAGCGGGATGGGGGAGAAATAGGAAGAAGAAGAGCAAGAAAAACTTGTGGTTCAAAACAAAGACAGAGAAATCACTCACCAGCTCCTGTTGCAGGAAAATAGACTTGACTTGGGGATTTTAACATGAAATACTGAAATACTGAATTGGTTATTTGGAAACAAAGGCAACAAACGTTTCAATCATTGGAAGACTTAAGGAAAAACACATTTCCTCTCCCTCCCCCAGCAGAACCTTCCCTCCAGACACGTCTCTTCCCAGGGGACTTGCCCAGGCTGTCCTTGCCCTGGGATGTCTGACATGGCCCCTCCTTCTGGAGATGGCTGGGGAGGTAAGGAGGAGGAGGCTCTGAGGTTTAGCCAAGGTGAGTTCTCCTACCATCCCCTCCTTCCATCCTCATGGCCATCTTATGTCTGAGCCTGCCCCCGCCCCCAGCACAGCTCCACCCAGAGCAAGAGGGATGGTCTTGAGTGCCTGTGGGGCTGCGGACCTCTCAGGGCCTCCTGAAGCACTGGGGTCTTCCCATGAAGACAGCACAAACTGACATCACCAGCTCTAGGCCATGCTTGGAGGGCAAGGGGGCTGTTTCTGGGGAGAGATGCAGAAAGGGAAGGGCTGATGGGCACATGCTGGGCAGTAGCCAGAGATGTTGTCCTCATCTCCAAGGGACAGGGACTGAAGGCAGCCAAGAGGCAGCGTGTCCTGTCCATCCTGTAGGGATGAGAAAGGGTCCACTTGTTCAAGCATTGGTTCCCTTCCAGCGTATCTCCTTCCTCCCTGGACAGCTTTAGAGAGCAGTCAAGTGGGAAAGGAGCACAGAGAGCCAGAGGCTGGGGTGCAGAGAAGACGTCTCGGAGGGAAGGCCACAGTGGTAGGATGACATTGGGCAGCCAAGAGTCAGTGCTCCAGAGAGGGAGAAGGGCAGGCAGGTGCCCCCAGGCTGCCTTTGTTGGGCTTCCTGGCCCAGGGGAGCAGAAAACAACAAAGGAAAAGAAGGCAAAGGAGGGAGTGGGAGAAGGGATCGCGAGCATTGGGCATGCTTTCAGAGAGTCCATGCTGGCCCCTTCCAAAGGGCTGACACCTGTTGCAGGCAGAGCGGAGCATGATCAGCCTCTCTCAGAGCAACAGCCACGATCTGCCTTGCTCAGTCTGGCAGCATCTCGTGTGTTCCGGGGCTCCTTCTCTGGGCTGTCACTGGTGCCTTTAGCAAGGGGGGCACGTTGTGCTGCCACAGTAGCAGCTGGTGACACAGGAGAGGTCACAGCACCCAGGGCTGATGGGGACTCCGTCACAGCTGAGGATGCTGCCAACAGCAGCGGAGGTGGAGGAGCCCACAACGGTGTTCTGTGGGAAGGTGCTGATGATGGGCCCAGGAAGAATCACCACCAGACCAGAGGGCTCAAGGATGACAGCAGAGCTCTGGCACTGCCTGACACAGGGCTCATTGCAGCTGCTGGCCAGTGGGGCTGGTCTGCGGGGCTGGCCGGGCGTGCGGGGCTGGCCGGGCGTGCAGAGCTGGCCAGGCGGGCAGGATTGGCATTTTTCAGAGCAGTGCATGTCTCAGGTCTGGTGGTTCACCTGGAAGAGAGGACAGGAGGAAGCAGAGCACAGGGACACCTGAGGAACAGCTTGCAACCCCAGCAGAAGGAAGCCAAGGCTCCTGCAGGGTGGGGAGGCAGAGGCCATGCAGGGGGCAACAAGGGGTTCTTTGCCTGAGCCCAGCGTGGTCCTTTGGGTGGCAGCCAGGCCCCGGGATGCTCCTGCCTCGGCTGTAGCCAAAGAGCCACTGCAGCCCAGCCTCAGCCTCTGTCCAGGACAGAGGGGCTCTCCTCTGTCCTCTCCCACTAACCTCAGTCCAAGGACTCTTATGTCAGCTGAGCTGGCCTTGAAGGCAAGACCCGGCCCTAGAGCAGGAGGTGCGGGAGAAAAGCGGGTTCCTACTCACCTGGTTCCCAAGGAGAAGGAGGTGACAGAAGGGGTTGGGAGAGCAACGAGTTGAACTGGCTTTTATATTGTCTCCGCAGCGCCTCAGGCCCAAAGGCAGCCACTGCACAAGTAACAATTCTCCTGCATGCTCCTAATGGACGGAAACCTGGCAGGGAACGACATGGGATGTGTTGCTGGTTCCTTCTGTGCTGACTTGCATTTCCTGGTTGATGTCAAGCTCATTTCCGCGCGGATGCTCCCTTTGAGTGTTGGGAGGAGAGGTCCCATGATTTCCTGGGCAAGGATGTGTCAGCGTGGGCAGAAGCGCTGGACTAATTGCCCGGGGGGTCCAGTGGAGGCAGGTGATGTCAGCCTGGGGCACTCTGGTGAGGTTGTTTTTTCTGATCCTGCTGACAGGAAGGGCTCCAGCTGCTCCCAATTCTGCCAACTCTGGCTCCTCCCCCAAGGGTTCCCCTGACTATGACCCTGTCCTGCTCTTCTCTTCCCTCCCTGCTCGCTCCAGCAGCCAATGGCTGTTGTCTTCCCAGGCGGCTGCACTTCAGCGTTTCAACTCTCCTTCACCTTAGGCTGCCCTCAGGAGGGACTTGCCAGCTGCTTTGGCCTCCTCCTCTCTCCGGACTCTCTCTGAGATCAGGGTTCTGTGGACAGGGGGGTTGTTTTGCGCAGGTGTGAGGAGGACTTGGACGCGACTCCACGTTTCTGTGTCCTTGGCCGTGTTTGCTTGTCCTGTGCATCTGTGTATCAACACCCCTTTGTGCACAATTGTGCGTGTTGGGTGTGTGTTAGTGGCTGCATGTTGCTCCATGGTTGTGCCTGACCTCCCACCTGGGCTGAACCAGTTCCTGAGACCATGGTGACACCCCCCTGCGACCGTGCCGAGCACTGACATGGTCTCAGCCCGTCGTTGTCGGAAGGGATGCGGACAGGGCCACAGCCGTCAGGTCTCACCGAGGAGAACCCCAAACCACAGCCAACTCTTCTCATGCTGCCTCCAGGCAGTCTCAAGGGGCTGAGCCCATTCCCAGGGTCCCCGTACCTGACTCGCGTAAAATCCTTGAGGTTACAGCTCTGTGGAGGCATGGGGGAGCCCTCTGCCATGACTAGCCCTGCTCCAGAAGCAGGAGCTATGGGGAAAGGAATGAGAGCCTGGGGAGGCTGGAGGAGAATGGTGGTGAACATGCTGGCTAGAGCTAACGACACCAGAGAACGGCACCGACACTGTAAAGGGCCGAGGATCCCCACCAGCAGCAGCACCAGTGGAACCCAGCTGTGACATAAGCTCCCCCCAGCAATCCTCAGATGAGGGACTGCCTGGAAACAGCAGCACTCAAGCATCTGCCCCTAGCTGAGAGGCAGGAGACCTTGCTTTAGGGCCCCATGGTCTGGCAAAGGAGAGAGGAACTCCAGCATCACCTGGCTGATATCACCACCCAGGGAAAACCACCCACCAGCTCCTCTCAAAAGCTTTTCCGTAAGAGCATCCCCCCTGGCAAAAGGGTTTGGCCTTTGCCAAATGAGGTCTTTCATCTGGAGAAGCTACAGCTGCCTGCTCTGACTCCTCCAGTGGGATTCCTGCCAAGCCCGGACTCCACTGGGATTTCCATGCCAAGCTTTGCTGACAAGGAAGGGGTAGGGGCTGTTCCGGGAGTATTTTTTGCATCAACTAATGTGGCGCAGATCGCCTGGGCAGTGTAGGAACACAAATATGAACTGATTTCTTGCTAATACAATACTTTAACAATAAAGAAAAGCAAAGAAACGAAAAATTCCAAAAACCCTAAAACAGCTGTTTGGGGTTTTTTTGTTGTTGTTTGTTCACAGTGAAGACCAGTCCAGCCAGTCCAGAGGTGCCCTCTTCTATCTGCTGCTGAGACACAGCCTTTCCAGGAGATGGGCCATCTTCCAGGCGATGATGATCATCCTGAAGGGACCTCCGCTGTGCTCTGCTCTGCTCTGCTCTGCTCTGGGGAAGATGAAAGGAACTGTGGCGTGACCACGGTGGGGTAGATGTCAGTGTTGCCAGAGCGGGGAAGCAGCAGGGCTGAGGGAGCTGTTTCATGGACAGAGTGCAACAAATGTGGGTACCAGTGTTTCCAGGAACGTTAAGAGTCCTGGGCAAGGGAGTCTTGGAGCAATCTGGAAACACTGACAATGGTCAACTGGAGGTGTCAGGAAGCACAATGAAGTCGGAGCTCATGGCTGCAGCATCTTCTGGCAAGATAAGCATCCCTCAGAAGCAATCAGTTCATCCATGGAAACAAGAAATGAATTTCCCATGTTGCCAAGGGAAAAAATCGAGTGGAGGGAGCCTCACCCTCACCATGCTCCATCTTTTCCCCTCAACCGAGTGGAAGAGTTGCCTCAGAAGGAAGGAGGACTTGGAGGCGCAGGCTTGGATGCAACACAGCTTTAATCATTTGAACGGGGAAAAGGAGGTGTCTCCCAGGGAGCCCCAGGAGGCGCTAGAGCTCCTTCAGGGTGTCCACCCACCTGCACTACAACAGGTCCCTGGTCAACTGGGATAGGAAGAGAGTGACAGCAAAGGCAAGAGAAAGAGAGAAGAGGGCAAGAAGGAAACAAGTGACCCAAAGCTCTGTCTTCTGTCCAGCACCATGGTCTGAGGTCTTGGAGGTCCTTGGTCGAGGATGTGGCCCTCAGCTTTAGCAGGGGGGGCACCTCCTGCAGCAGTAGCGGTTGGTAATGCAGGAGAGGTCAAAGCCCCCAGAGCCAATGGGCACTCCCTCAGAGCTGAGGATGCTGCCAACAGCAGCGGAGGTGGAGGAGCCCACAACGGTGCTCTGTGGGAAGGAGCTGAGGATGGGTCCGGGCAGGGTCACCACCACGGGGGAGGGCTCAATGACGACGGTGGAGCTCTGGCACTGCCTGCAACAGGGCTCATTGCAGCTGTTGGCCAGCGGGGTTGGGCCGCAGGGTGCGCAGGGTGAGCACTGCTGACAGCAGGACATGTCTCTGGGCCACAGGTGCACCTGGCAGAGAGTCACGGGCAAGCAGAACACACATGAGAGAAGCAGCACTGCACCCTACCACGATGGTGGAGCCAAGGCTCCTCCTCCACCAGCATACACTGCCCACCTCAAAGCCCAGCAGCCACCTCAACTAAGTGGCAGCCTCGCTCTGCAGAAGACCTTCTCTCCCCTTTGCCATGAGAAGCAGCTCGCAGCCCTGGGCTGCCACAGCTCGTAGACGCTGAGACACACAGCGAGGAAAGAGCTGCTCTTGGAGGAGGAGGAGGAGAAGAGGCTTCCCACTCACCTGGTTGCCGAGCAGAAGGAGGCGAGAGAAGTGGATGAGAGAGCAGAGAGCTGGGCTGCCTTTTATAGGAGCCCTGCAGTGCCTCAGGCGCAGAGCCAGCCCCTCTCTGGAAGTCATCATCTCCTGACAAGCTCCTGTGCAAGGCAAAGCACGCCAGCTGCTGGGATGGCCTGTGTCCTGGTTTCCTGCTTTGCTACCTGCTCATTTCCTGCCTCGTGCCACAGGCTTTCCCAGAGGACGGCTTCTGTCAGTGCCGGGATGAGATGGCCAAGGATTTGCGGGGCAGACAGACGTCAGCGCAGGCGGGAGACTCATCTCAAGGGCTGGTGGCATGCCGTGCAGGCAGGGCATGGGCACCTGGCTCATTGCTGTGGGCAAAACGGGCACCGCTCTCGTGCTTCTCGTCCAGATGCCCAAGGACAGCCATGGGAGAGGCCATGCCACATCCTGTTCTCTTGCTCCCCCCAGCTCTCTCTGATGGTCGCTCACTGTGACATGCAAGCGAGCTTCTGCTGGGAGGGTTTGACCCTGTTACAACACTCTCAGTGCTCTCAGGACCGTTTTGCTGGGCTCATTTGCATCATCCCCTCTCTGGGCAGCGTGTGCGGGTCCTCAGGGAGCCCCAGCAGCATGCGTGGGGCCTGCTTTGTCCCTGGGGTACTTGATCCCTGTTTTGCCAGTGTGGTCCCCGGCCTCTCCTCAGCAGAGTCCCCACTTGCTGATCCCCTGAAGATGCATTGTTGCTGGGGACTGCAATGAGACTCAAGATCCTCCATGCCCATGTCAAGGCCAGATGCACTTGTGCGACTTCTCAGTCTGGTGCTGAGTGAGGCAAGGGCCAGGACCTCGCTCCAGATGGGTGTTGGACTGAGTGAAGCGGGACCCAGATGTTGCTCTGCTCTTATATGGAGGATCTTTGGACCACCCCAGCAGTGGTAGCGTAGCTGAGGGCTGCCCCCATCCCCTTCTGGGTCTTGTTGAGGTCATTGGCAGTTGGTGCCTGCAGCTGGGAGGTTTCAGCCAGAGCCAACTCCCCTCCCCATGGCAGCAGCTTGTAAGCTTCAGTCCTAGTGCTCGGCCCCAAGATGAGTTACAGCTCCAGCTGTGACCCAGCTGGGCCTGGATCTGGCCAGGGACCCCACTGAGCTCAGCTGAGACTCTGACACGCAGCTGACGTCCCAGCTTGACCTGAGACCTGCCTTGGCTCTCTGAATACCCCTGCAATTGCTGGACTTGGTTGAACACTGATTCTTATTTTGAGGCTCCATCCTGACCTTGACTCTCTGTTGTGCTCGTGTTGCTGCTGGTGTGTCAGCATGGCCGGCAGCAAAGCACCACACAGCCCCTCACTCTCCCTCTACAAGTGGCATGGGGTGGGGGGGGGAGAATCGGAAGGGCTCAAGTGAGAAAAACCATGTCTTGAGATAAAGATGGTTCAATACTTATAAAGAGATTGCGGGGAAAAAAAAAAAAAAGACCAAACCAGGAAACCAGAAAGCAAGAAAGACAGAACCAAGAAAAACAAATGATGCAAAAGAAAAGACTTGCTCCCACCGACCAAGAGACGCTCAGCCAGACACATGTGAGACAAGAGCCTGAGGCAGAACAAGACCAGGACCTCTTGAACCCCTGTGCACACCTGCAGAGCCATGACCTTACTGGGGTTTTGGAAGAGCTGGGACAGCTCCATGGCTGGAGCGTGCAGGGGCTCTGCCAATCAGACGGCAAAACTGCCACCCTGCACTCCGTCAGAGCAGAGTTTTGTCCCCTCTGGGACCTGCCAGGCAGAATCCTTTGGGAAAGTGGCCTGAAAGGTCCATGCAGCAAATCTCAGCTGCCTTTGGAGATCCAGATGTCTGAGCTTCAAGCCCCAAAGGCCCTTCCCCATGAGCCCTAGGCTTCCGGAGAGGTGCGAGCTTGGACAAGGGGCACAGGACCCTTCTCCTCTCTTGTCCTGCTGGCAGGAGACCCTTCTGTGCACGCCGGAGCTCTGGGCGTAAGGTCGCTTTGGTCCAACTCCCGTTTGGTTGCAGATCTTGGCCCCTGCCTCACTCAGCACCAGGCTGAGGAGCTGCACCAGTGCATCCGGCCTTGGCGTGGACAGGAGGAGCCTGTGTCCCACCCCAGTCCCCAGCAGCCCTGCACCATAACGGGATGCACTCACGGACAATGGCCTGCCCAGGCGGGCAGGATTACTTGGCCTTTCTCCCTGGACATAACAACAGAGGGAGGGTGCAGGAGGCAGAGGCTGCTTCTCCCTCCTCTGAGCACCTCTCTGCCAGGCCAAAGGCAGCACCGTTCAGCTGGACGTGGGCTCCTCCTGGTAAGGACAAGCAGCTACTCTGCGGGGCTCAGAGACACAGTAGGGGACAGTGCCCCTGCTATGACCTAAGCACGCCCTCGAGATGGAGGTCACACAAGTGCAGAGTGACACACGTCTGATTAGGCGTGCCTGCTGGAACCGTGCAACAATCTGAATGCTCACAGAGAGCCAGGAAAACCTGAGCAAATGTGGACTCTGCTGAGGAGAGGCCGGGGACCACACTGGCAGAACAGGACTCAAGCACCCCAGGGACAAAGCAAGCCCCACACATGCTGCTGGGTCCTGAGAGCACTGAGAGTGTTGTAACAGGGTCAAACCCTCCCAGCAGAAGCTCGCTTGCATGTCACAGTGAGCGACCATCAGAGAGAGCTGGGGGGAGCAAGAGAACAGGATGTGGCATGGCCTCTCCCATGGCTGTCCTTGGGCATCTGGACGAGAAGCACGAGAGCGGTGCCCGTTTCCTGCACAACTTTGCCACAAAGAAGCCCACAGCAATGACCCAAGTGCCCATGCCCTGCCTGCACGGCATGCCACCAGCCCTTGAGATGAGTCTCCTGCCTGCGCTGACGTCTGTCTGCCCCGCAAATCCTTGGCCATCTCATCCCGGCACTGACAGAAGCCGTCCTCTGGGAAAGCCTGTGGCACGAGGCAGGAAATGAGCAGGTAGCAAAGCAGGAAACCAGGACACAGCCCATCCCAGCAGCTGGCGTGCTTTGCCTTGCACAGGAGCTTGTCAGGGGATGATGACTTCCAGACAGGGGCTGGCTCTGCGCCTGGGGCACTGCAGGGCTCCTATAAAAGGCAGCCCAGCTCTCTGCTCTCTCATCCACTTCTCTCGCCTCCTTCTGCTTGGCAACCAGGTGAGTGGGAAGCCTCTTCTCCTCCTCCTCCCCCAAGAGCAGCTCTTTCCTCGCTGTGTGTCTCAGCGTCTACGGGCTGTGGCAGCCCAGGGCTGCGAGCTGCTTCTCATGGCAAAGGGGAGAGAAGGTCTTCTGCAGAGCGAGGCTGCCACTTAGTTGAGGTGGCTGCTGGGCTTTGAGGTGGGCAGTGTATGCTGGTGGAGGAGGAGCCTTGGCTCCACCATCGTGGTAGGGTGCAGTGCTGCTTCTCTCATGTGTGTTCTGCTTGCCCGTGACTCTCTGCCAGGTGCACCTGTGGCCCAGAGACATGTCCTGCTGTCAGCAGTGCTCACCCTGCGCACCCTGCGGCCCAACCCCGCTGGCCAACAGCTGCAATGAGCCCTGTTGCAGGCAGTGCCAGAGCTCCACCGTCGTCATTGAGCCGTCCCCCGTGGTGGTGACCCTGCCCGGACCCATCCTCAGCTCCTTCCCACAGAGCACCGTTGTGGGCTCCTCCACCTCCGCTGCTGTTGGCAGCATCCTCAGCTCTGAGGGAGTGCCCATTGGCTCTGGGGGCTTTGACCTCTCCTGCATTACCAACCGCTACTGCTGCAGGAGGTGCCCCCCCTGCTAAAGCTGAGGGCCACATCCTCGACCAAGGACCTCCAAGACCTCAGACCGTGGTGCTGGACAGAAGATAAAGCTTCGAGGCGTTCTCTTTAGAGCTTCGGGCCATTGTTTCCTTCTTGCCACCTCCTCTCTCTCTCTCTTGCCTTTGCTGTTGCTCTCTCCCAAACCCAGCTGACCAGGGACCTTGTGCAGGGCAGGCGGATGCACAGCTTGCAGGAGCTCCAGCAACTCTCCATGGCTGCTCCTGGGGCTCCCTGGGAGACACCTCCTTTTCTCCTTTTGACTCATTAAAGTTGTGCTGCATCCAAGCCTGCTCCTCCGAGTCCTCCTCCCTTCTTTGGCAACGCAGCAGAGTCCTACTTGTTGATGATCTCCTGCACTTGTTTTGCAATGTTTGCTTGACTGCGCGGTCGCTGTAGGTGAGCACACAGATTCTGGCATGATTCCATGCTGCCGTGCTTGAGGATACGTGCGTCCATCTCTGCTTTTTTGACCCTCATCATGAGGGCATGTGCAGGTCACTGCAGGGAAATCGCCCCTGCAGTGTTTATGATTGCCTCAGAGTAGCAGGTGGCCTTTGACAAAAGAAATGTTGGTTGGAACGGAATCTACAGCTGAATAGTGGTGGCTTTGACCCGGCAGAGAGGTGTCCAGAGAACTCGCGCTGAATTGCAGCCTCTGCCTCCTGTGCCCTTCAGCTGTTGTGTTCTGCTCTTGGGGATCGGCCAAGAAACCCGCTCCCCTATGCGGGCCTCTGGCCCTGAGTGGATCCCCTGATGACGCAGTGTTGCTGATTCTGGCATGGGACAAAGGCTCCTCCTGTCCACGCCAAGGCCAGATGCACTTGTGCAGCTTCTCAGCCTGGTGCTGAGTGAGGTGGTGGCTGAGACCTTGCACCAGATGGGTGTTGAGGGCTGTCCCCATCCCTTTCTGGGGCTTGCTGAGATCATTGGCAGATGGTGTCTGCAGCTGGGAGGCTTCAGCCAGAGCCAAGCCCCCTTCATGGCAGCAGCTTCTAAGCTTCAGTCCTAGTACTCGGCCCCAAGCTGAGCTACAGCTCCCAGCCCCATCCTGACCTTGACTCAGTGACTCAATCACTCTCCTTTCCTGCTTGACCCCAGACCTATGTAAAACCAGAGTCTGATCCACAATCTAAAATCTACGCACACTTACGCTTACAGCGCCGTAATCTTACTGGGGTTTTGGAAAAGCTGAGCTAGCTCCATGTCTGGAGTGTGCAGGGGCTCTGCAAAACCCTGCACTCCCTAAGAGCAGAGATTTCTCCCTCAGGGACCTGCCAGGCAGATTCTTTTTGAAAAGTGCCCTGGGAGGGGCACTGAGGCCCGGGGGCAATGTGCAATACAGCAGTTGAGGTCTGGTGGTAATAACAATCTGGAAATGACCATGCGTCTGTTCAACTTGCTTAAAGACATGAGAAGGATCTACCAAGGACATTTGATGACTATCTTTGGAGCATTTCTTTCCAAACCTTTAAGCACATTAGTAATAGCATTTTTCTTAAGATTATTCAGAGATATAGATGTCCCTTATTGACACCAGAACTGTTGTTTATCTGTTGAATTTTTTATTAATCTGATGTTGCTTTATACTCCATTGGACCCGGCTGAGCTGCTCCTTCTCTGTTGAATTTTGTGTTCAGACTTAGAATCACAGAATTGTAGATTCATACAATGCTTTGGGTGGGAAGGGACCTTCAAAGCTCGCCCAGTCCAACCCCCCTGCAGGGAGCACGGACATCTGCAACCAGAGCAGGTTGCTCAGAACCCCAAGGTCCAACCTGACGTGGAATGGTTCCAGGGATGGGGCTTCTCCCACCTTCCTGCGCAACCTGGGCCAGGGTCTCACCGCCCTCATTGTAAAAAATGTCTTCCTTCTCCCTCGTCTGAATCTCCCTCTGTCAGCTTAACCCCTCACCCCTTGTCCTGTCACAACAGCCCTTGCAGAAAAGCCCCTCCCCAGCTTTCTGACACGCCCCTTGAAGCAATGAAAGGCCACAGTAAGGTCTCCCCAGAGCCTTCGCTGCTCCAGGCTGAACCCCCCCCAACTCTCTCCCCTCTCCTCCCAGCAGAGGGGTTCCACCCGTGGGTCATTCCTGTGGCCTCCTCTGGCCCCGCTCCAACAGGTCCATGACTCTGCTGTGCTGAGGAGCCCCGAGCTGGACCCAGCACTGCAGGGGGTCTCCCCAGAGTGAAGTAGAGTGGCAGAATCCCTTCCCTTGACCTGCTGGCCACTTATCAGGGACTCTCAGGCCCTGGGGCCAAATGGGCCCTCCTGGGCAATGTGCCTCAGTGCTTGTGCTGGCTGGCCCCAGCTGGCAGCCCCGCACCCACACAGCTCATTCCCTCCTCCTGCCTCAGTGGGATGGGGGAGAAATAGGAAGAAGAAGAGCAAGAAAAACTTGTGGTTCAAAACAAAGACAGAGAAATCACTCACCAGCTCCTGTTGCAGGAAAATAGACTTGACTTGGGGATTTTAACATGAAATACTGAAATACTGAATTGGTTATTTGGAAACAAAGGCAACAAACGTTTCAATCATTGGAAGACTTAAGGAAAAACACATTTCATCTCCCTCCCCCAGCAGAACCTTCCCTCCAGACATGTCTCTTCCCAGGGGACTTGCCCAGGCTGTCCTTGCCCTGGGATGTCTGACATGGCCTCTCCTTCTGGAGATGGCTGGGGAGGTAAGGAGGAGGAGGCTCTGAGGTTTAGCCAAGGTGAGTTCTCCTACCATCCCCTCCTTCCATCCTCATGGCCATCTTATGTCTGAGCCTGCCCCCGCCCCCAGCACAGCTCCACCCAGAGCAAGAGGGATGGTCTTGAGTGCCTGTGGGGCTGCGGACCTCTCAGGGCCTCCTGAAGCACTGGGGTCTTCCCATGAAGACAGCACAAACTGACATCACCAGCTCTAGGCCATGCTTGGAGGGCAAGGGGGCTGTTTCTGGGGAGAGATGCAGAAAGGGAAGGGCTGATGGGCACATGCTGGGCAGTAGCCAGAGATGTTGTCCTCATCTCCAAGGGACAGGGACTGAAGGCAGCCAAGAGGCAGCGTGTCCTGTCCATCCTGTAGGGATGAGAAAGGGTCCACTTGTTCAAGCATTGGTTCCCTTCCAGCGTATCTCCTTCCTCCCTGGACAGCTTTAGAGAGCAGTCAAGTGGGAAAGGAGCACAGAGAGCCAGAGGCTGGGGTGCAGAGAAGATGTCTCGGAGGGAAGGCCACAGTGGTAGGATGACATTGGGCAGCCAAGAGTCAGTGCTCCAGAGAGGGAGAAGGGCAGGCAGGTGCCCCCAGGCTGCCTTTGTTGGGCTTCCTGGCCCAGGGGAGCAGAAAACAACAAAGGAAAAGAAGGCAAAGGAGGGAGTGGGAGAAGGGATCGCGAGCATTGGGCATGCTTTCAGAGAGTCCACGCTGGCCCCTTCCAAAGGGCTGACACCTGTTGCAGGCAGAGCGGAGCATGATCAGCCTCTCTCAGAGCAACAGCCACGATCTGCCTTGCTCAGTCTGGCAGCATCTCGTGTGTTCCGGGGCTCCTTCTCTGGGCTGTCACTGGTGCCTTTAGCAAGGGGGGCACGTTGTGCTGCCACAGTAGCAGCTGGTGACACAGGAGAGGTCACAGCACCCAGGGCTGATGGGGACTCCGTCACAGCTGAGGATGCTGCCAACAGCAGCGGAGGTGGAGGAGCCCACAACGGTGTTCTGTGGGAAGGTGCTGATGATGGGCCCAGGAAGAATCACCACCAGACCAGAGGGCTCAAGGATGACAGCAGAGCTCTGGCACTGCCTGACACAGGGCTCATTGCAGCTGCTGGCCAGTGGGGCTGGTCTGCGGGGCTGGCCGGGCGTGCGGGGCTGGCCGGGCGTGCAGAGCTGGCCAGGCGGGCAGGATTGGCATTTTTCAGAGCAGTGCATGTCTCAGGTCTGGTGGTTCACCTGGAAGAGAGGACAGGAGGAAGCAGAGCACAGGGACACCTGAGGAACAGCTTGCAACCCCAGCAGAAGGAAGCCAAGGCTCCTGCAGGGTGGGGAGGCAGAGGCCATGCAGGGGGCAACAAGGGGTTCTTTGCCTGAGCCCAGCGTGGTCCTTTGGGTGGCAGCCAGGCCCCGGGATGCTCCTGCCTCGGCTGTAGCCAAAGAGCCACTGCAGCCCAGCCTCAGCCTCTGTCCAGGACAGAGGGGCTCTCCTCTGTCCTCTCCCACTAACCTCAGTCCAAGGACTCTTATGTCAGCTGAGCTGGCCTTGAAGGCAAGACCCGGCCCTAGAGCAGGAGGTGCGGGAGAAAAGCGGGTTCCTACTCACCTGGTTCCCAAGGAGAAGGAGGTGACAGAAGGGGTTGGGAGAGCAACGAGTTGAACTGGCTTTTATATTGTCTCCGCAGCGCCTCAGGCCCAAAGGCAGCCACTGCACAAGCAACAATTCTCTTGCATGCTCCTAATGGACGGAAACCTGGCAGGGAACGACATGGGATGTGTTGCTGGTTCCTTCTGTGCTGACTTGCATTTCCTGGTTGATGTCAAGCTCATTTCCGCGCGGATGCTCCCTTTGAGTGTTGGGAGGAGAGGTCCCATGATTTCCTGGGCAAGGATGTGTCAGCGTGGGCAGAAGCGCTGGACTAATTGCCCGGGGGGTCCAGTGGAGGCAGGTGATGTCAGCCTGGGGCACTCTGGTGAGGTTGTTTTTTCTGATCCTGCTGACAGGAAGGGCTCCAGCTGCTCCCAATTCTGCCAACTCTGGCTCCTCCCCCAAGGGTTCCCCTGACTATGACCCTGTCCTGCTCTTCTCTTCCCTCCCTGCTCGCTCCAGCAGCCAATGGCTGTTGTCTTCCCAGGCGGCTGCACTTCAGCGTTTCAACTCTCCTTCACCTTAGGCTGCCCTCAGGAGGGACTTGCCAGCTGCTTTGGCCTCCTCCTCTCTCCGGACTCTCTCTGAGATCAGGGTTCTGTGGACAGGGGGGTTGTTTTGCGCAGGTGTGAGGAGGACTTGGACGCGACTCCACATGTCTGTGTCCTTGGCCGTGTTTGCTTGTCCTGTGCATCTGTGTATCAACACCCCTTTGTGCACAATTGTGCGTGTTGGGTGTGTGTTAGTGGCTGCATGTTGCTCCATGGTTGTGCCTGACCTCCCACCTGGGCTGAACCAGTTCCTGAGACCATGGTGACACCCCCCTGCGACCGTGCCGAGCACTGACATGGTCTCAGCCCGTCGTTGTCGGAAGGGATGCGGACAGGGCCACAGCCGTCAGGTCTCACCGAGGAGAACCCCAAACCACAGCCAACTCTTCTCATGCTGCCTCCAGGCAGTCTCAAGGGGCTGAGCCCATTCCCAGGGTCCCCGTACCTGACTCGCGTAAAATCCTTGAGGTTACAGCTCTGTGGAGGCATGGGGGAGCCCTCTGCCATGACTAGCCCTGATCCAGAAGCAGGAGCTATGGGGAAAGGAATGAGAGCCTGGGGAGGCTGGAGGAGAATGGTGGTGAACATGCTGGCTAGAGCTAACGACACCAGAGAACGGCACCGACACTGTAAAGGGCCGAGGATCCCCACCAGCAGCAGCACCAGTGGAACCCAGCTGTGACATAAGCTCCCCCCAGCAATCCTCAGATGAGGGACTGCCTGGAAACAGCAGCACTCAAGCATCTGCCCCTAGCTGAGAGGCAGGAGACCTTGCTTTAGGGCCCCATGGTCTGGCAAAGGAGAGAGGAACTCCAGCATCACCTGGCTGATATCACCACCCAGGGAAAACCACCCACCAGCTCCTCTCAAAAGCTTTTCCGTAAGAGCATCCCCCCTGGCAAAAGGGTTTGGCCTTTGCCAAATGAGGTCTTTCATCTGGAGAAGCTACAGCTGCCTGCTCTGACTCCTCCAGTGGGATTCCTGCCAAGCCCGGACTCCACTGGGATTTCCATGCCAAGCTTTGCTGACAAGGAAGGGGTAGGGGCTGTTCTGGGAGTATTTTTTGCATCAACTAATGTGGCACAGATTGCCTGGGCAGTGTAGGAACACAAATATGAACTGATTTCTTGCTAATACAATACTTTAACAATAAAGAAAAGCAAAGAAACAAAAAATTCCAAAAACCCTAAAACAGCTGTTTGGGGTTTTTTTGTTGTTGTTTGTTCACAGTGAAGACCAGTCCAGCCAGTCCAGAGGTGCCCTCTTCTATCTGCTGCTGAGACACAGCCTTTCCAGGAGATGGGCCATCTTCCAGGCGATGATGATCATCCTGAAGGGACCTCCGCTGTGCTCTGCTCTGCTCTGCTCTGCTCTGGGGAAGATGAAAGGAACTGTGGCGTGACCACGGTGGGGTAGATGTCAGTGTTGCCAGAGCGGGGAAGCAGCAGGGCTGAGGGAGCTGTTTCATGGACAGAGTGCAACAAATGTGGGTACCAGTGTTTCCAGGAACGTTAAGAGTCCTGGGCAAGGGAGTCTTGGAGCAATCTGGAAACACTGACAATGGTCAACTGGAGGTGTCAGGAAGCACAATGAAGTCGGAGCTCATGGCTGCAGCATCTTCTGGCAAGATAAGCATCCCTCAGAAGCAATCAGTTCATCCATGGAAACAAGAAATGAATTTCCCATGTTGCCAAGGGAAAAAATCGAGTGGAGGGAGCCTCACCCTCACCATGCTCCATCTTTTCCCCTCAACCGAGTGGAAGAGTTGCCTCAGAAGGAAGGAGGACTTGGAGGCGCAGGCTTGGATGCAACACAGCTTTAATCATTTGAACGGGGAAAAGGAGGTGTCTCCCAGGGAGCCCCAGGAGGCGCTAGAGCTCCTTCAGGGTGTCCACCCACCTGCGCTACAACAGGTCCCTGGTCAACTGGGATAGGAAGAGAGTGACAGCAAAGGCAAGAGAAAGAGAGAAGAGGGCAAGAAGGAAACAAGTGACCCAAAGCTCTGTCTTCTGTCCAGCACCATGGTCTGAGGTCTTGGAGGTCCTTGGTCGAGGATGTGGCCCTCAGCTTTAGCAGGGGGGGCACCTCCTGCAGCAGTAGCGGTTGGTAATGCAGGAGAGGTCAAAGCCCCCAGAGCCAATGGGCACTCCCTCAGAGCTGAGGATGCTGCCAACAGCAGCGGAGGTGGAGGAGCCCACAACGGTGCTCTGTGGGAAGGAGCTGAGGATGGGTCCGGGCAGGGTCACCACCACGGGGGAGGGCTCAATGACGACGGTGGAGCTCTGGCACTGCCTGCAACAGGGCTCATTGCAGCTGTTGGCCAGCGGGGTTGGGCCGCAGGGTGCGCAGGGTGAGCACTGCTGACAGCAGGACATGTCTCTGGGCCACAGGTGCACCTGGCAGAGAGTCACGGGCAAGCAGAACACACATGAGAGAAGCAGCACTGCACCCTACCACGATGGTGGAGCCAAGGCTCCTCCTCCACCAGCATACACTGCCCACCTCAAAGCCCAGCAGCCACCTCAACTAAGTGGCAGCCTCGCTCTGCAGAAGACCTTCTCTCCCCTTTGCCATGAGAAGCAGCTCGCAGCCCTGGGCTGCCACAGCTCGTAGACGCTGAGACACACAGCGAGGAAAGAGCTGCTCTTGGAGGAGGAGGAGGAGAAGAGGCTTCCCACTCACCTGGTTGCCGAGCAGAAGGAGGCGAGAGAAGTGGATGAGAGAGCAGAGAGCTGGGCTGCCTTTTATAGGAGCCCTGCAGTGCCTCAGGCGCAGAGCCAGCCCCTCTCTGGAAGTCATCATCTCCTGACAAGCTCCTGTGCAAGGCAAAGCACGCCAGCTGCTGGGATGGCCTGTGTCCTGGTTTCCTGCTTTGCTACCTGCTCATTTCCTGCCTCGTGCCACAGGCTTTCCCAGAGGACGGCTTCTGTCAGTGCCGGGATGAGATGGCCAAGGATTTGCGGGGCAGACAGACGTCAGCGCAGGCGGGAGACTCAGCTCAAGGGCTGGTGGCATGCCGTGCAGTCAGGGCATGGGCACCTGGCTCATTGCTGTGGGCAAAACGGGCACCGCTCTCGTGCTTCTCGTCCAGATGCCCAAGGACAGCCATGGGAGAGGACATGCCACATCCTGTTCTCTTGCTCCCCCCAGCTCTCTCTGATGGTCGCTCACTGTGACATGCAAGCGAGCTTCTGCTGGGAGGGTTTGACCCTGTTACAACACTCTCAGTGCTCTCAGGACCGTTTTGCTGGGCTCATTTGCATCATCCCCTCTCTGGGCAGCGTGTGCAGGTCCTCAGGGAGCCCCAGCAGCATGCGTGGGGCCTGCTTTGTCCCTGGGGTACTTGATCCCTGTTTTGCCAGTGTGGTCCCCGGCCTCTCCTCAGCAGAGTCCCCACTTGCTGATCCCCTGAAGATGCATTGTTGCTGGGGACTGCAATGAGACTCAAGATCCTCCATGCCCATGTCAAGGCCAGATGCACTTGTGCGACTTCTCAGTCTGGTGCTGAGTGAGGCAAGGGCCAGGACCTCGCTCCAGATGGGTGTTGGACTGAGTGAAGCGGGACCCAGATGTTGCTCTGCTCTTATATGGAGGATCTTTGGACCACCCCAGCAGTGGTAGCGTAGCTGAGGGCTGCCCCCATCCCCTTCTGGGTCTTGTTGAGGTCATTGGCAGTTGGTGCCTGCAGCTGGGAGGTTTCAGCCAGAGCCAACTCCCCTCCCCATGGCAGCAGCTTGTAAGCTTCAGTCCTAGTGCTCGGCCCCAAGATGAGTTACAGCTCCAGCTGTGACCCAGCTGGGCCTGGATCTGGCCAGGGACCCCACTGAGCTCAGCTGAGACTCTGACACGCAGCTGACGTCCCAGCTTGACCTGAGACCTGCCTTGGCTCTCTGAATACCCCTGCAATTGCTGGACTTGGTTGAACACTGATTCTTATTTTGAGGCTCCATCCTGACCTTGACTCTCTGTTGTGCTCGTGTTGCTGCTGGTGTGTCAGCATGGCCGGCAGCAAAGCACCACACAGCCCCTCACTCTCCCTCTACAAGTGGCATGGGGTGGGGGGGGGGGAATCGGAAGGGCTCAAGTGAGAAAAACCATGTCTTGAGATAAAGATGGTTCAATACTTATAAAGAGATTGCGGGGAAAAAAAAAAAAAGACCAAACCAGGAAACCAGAAAGCAAGAAAGACAGAACCAAGAAAAACAAATGATGCAAAAGAAAAGACTTGCTCCCACCGACCAAGAGACGCTCAGCCAGACACATGTGAGACAAGAGCCTGAGGCAGAACAAGACCAGGACCTCTTGAACCCCTGTGCACACCTGCAGAGCCATGACCTTACTGGGGTTTTGGAAGAGCTGGGACAGCTCCATGGCTGGAGCGTGCAGGGGCTCTGCCAATCAGACGGCAAAACTGCCACCCTGCACTCCGTCAGAGCAGAGTTTTGTCCCCTCTGGGACCTGCCAGGCAGAATCCTTTGGGAAAGTGGCCTGAAAGGTCCATGCAGCAAATCTCAGCTGCCTTTGGAGATCCAGATGTCTGAGCTTCAAGCCCCAAAGGCCCTTCCCCATGAGCCCTAGGCTTCCGGAGAGGTGCGAGCTTGGACAAGGGGCACAGGACCCTTCTCCTCTCTTGTCCTGCTGGCAGGAGACCCTTCTGTGCACGCCGGAGCTCTGGGCGTAAGGTCGCTTTGGTCCAACTCCCGTTTGGTTGCAGATCTTGGCCCCTGCCTCACTCAGCACCAGGCTGAGGAGCTGCACCAGTGCATCCGGCCTTGGCGTGGACAGGAGGAGCCTGTGTCCCACCCCAGTCCCCAGCAGCCCTGCACCATAACGGGATGCACTCACGGACAATGGCCTGCCCAGGCGGGCAGGATTACTTGGCCTTTCTCCCTGGACATAACAACAGAGGGAGGGTGCAGGAGGCAGAGGCTGCTTCTCCCTCCTCTGAGCACCTCTCTGCCAGGCCAAAGGCAGCACCGTTCAGCTGGACGTGGGCTCCTCCTGGCAAGGACAAGCAGCTACTCTGCGGGGCTCAGAGACACAGTAGGGGACAGTGCCCCTGCTATGACCTAAGCACGCCCTCGAGATGGAGGTCACACAAGTGCAGAGTGACACACGTCTGATTAGGCGTGCCTGCTGGAACCGTGCAACAATCTGAATGCTCACAGAGAGCCAGGAAAACCTGAGCAAATGTGGACTCTGCTGAGGAGAGGCCGGGGACCACACTGGCAAAACAGGACTCAAGCACCCCAGGGACAAAGCAAGCCCCACACATGCTGCTGGGTCCTGAGAGCACTGAGAGTGTTGTAACAGGGTCAAACCCTCCCAGCAGAAGCTCGCTTGCATGTCACAGTGAGCGACCATCAGAGAGAGCTGGGGGGAGCAAGAGAACAGGATGTGGCATGGCCTCTCCCATGGCTGTCCTTGGGCATCTGGACGAGAAGCACGAGAGCGGTGCCCGTTTCCTGCACAACTTTGCCACAAAGAAGCCCACGGCAATGACCCAAGTGCCCATGCCCTGCCTGCACGGCATGCCACCAGCCCTTGAGCTTAGTCTCCCGCCTGCGCTGACGTCTGTCTGCCCCGCAAATCCTTGGCCATCTCATCCTGGCACTGACAGAAGCCGTCCTCTGGGAAAGCCTGTGGCATGAGGCAGGAAATGAACAGGCAGCCGGGCAGGAAACCAGGACACAGGCCATCCCAGCAGCTGGCGTGCTTTGCCTTGCACAGGAGCTTGTCAGGAGATGATGACTTCCAGAGAGGGGCTGGCTCTGCGCCTGGGGCACTGCAGGGCTCCTATAAAAGGCAGCCCAGCTCTCTGCTCTCTCATCCACTTCTCTCGCCTCCTTCTGCTCGGCAACCAGGTGAGTGGGAAGCCTCTTCTCCTCCTCCTCCCCCAAGAGCAGCTCTTTCCTCGCTGTGTGTCTCAGCGTCTACGGGCTGCGGCAGCCCAGGGCTGCGAGCTGCTTCTCATGGCAAAGGGGAGAGAAGGTCTTCTGCAGAGCGAGGCTGCCACTTAGTTGAGGTGGCTGCTGGGCTTTGAGGTGGGCAGTGTATGCTGGTGGAGGAGGAGCCTTGGCTCCACCATCGTGGTAGGGTGCAGTGCTGCTTCTCTCATGCGTGTTCTGCTTGCCCGTGACTCTCTGCCAGGTGCACCTGTGGCCCAGAGACATGTCCTGCTGTCAGCAGTGCTCACCCTGCGCACCCTGCGGCCCAACCCCGCTGGCCAACAGCTGCAATGAGCCCTGTTGCAGGCAGTGCCAGAGCTCCACCGTCGTCATTGAGCCCTCCCCCGTGGTGGTGACCCTGCCCGGACCCATCCTCAGCTCCTTCCCACAGAGCACCGTTGTGGGCTCCTCCACCTCCGCTGCTGTTGGCAGCATCCTCAGCTCTGAGGGAGTGCCCATCGGCTCTGGGGGCTTTGACCTCTCCTGCATTACCAACCGCTACTGCTGCAGGAGGTGCCCCCCCTGCTAAAGCTGGTGGCCACATCCTCGACCAAGGACCTCCAAGACCTCAGACCATGGTGCTGGACAGAAGACAGAGCTTTGGGACATTCTCTTTAGAGCTTCAGGCCATTCTTTCTTTCTTGCCCTCTCCTTTCTTTCTCTTGCCTTTGCTGTCACTCTCTCCCAATCCCAGATGAACAAGGACCTGTTGGCCTGCGTCCCTCTGCAGGGCAGGCAGATGCACAGCCTGCAGGAGCTCCAGTGCCTCTCCGTGGCTGCTCCTGGGACTCTCTGGGAGACATCTCCTTTTCTCCTTTTGACTCATTAAAGTTGTGCTGCATGCAAGCCTGCTGCTCGAAGTCTTCCTTCCTCTGAGGCAACTCTTCCACCCTGCTGTGAGGAAAAAGTGAGGGAAGGGCTGAGTGGGCCTCCCTCTACGCGAATTTGGTTTGTGCTTTTCCCCTTGAACCTGACAAAGACATCCTTGCCCACTCCACAGCCGATGGCCATCAGTGGGACTTGTATCCTAAGGGGACACTATTGGGTATGGGAAATAACAATGTCTACGAGCAGCCCTAAGCCTCATCTCTCCCTCATCTCTCTGGATGTAAGGCACAGTCCCTGAGTGTAGACCCAGGGTCTATCCAAGATGACATGGAATTGGTAGTGGTATGCAATATTCTTATCATGGCTTCTTGCATCCCTCAATTTGCTGCAGGTGTCGTTGTCCCAACACATGAGGACCAGGCACTGCAGACTGTTCTCTGGAGTCTCTGGACAATGGGAAAGCAGGGCACTGGGGCCCAGCACAGCTCCCTTCTGGGTACACCCTGGCAGGAGGTGACAGGCATTTTTGCACTGTGGGATCCATACTAGGTGAGGTGAAAGCTGAGACTAACATTCCATTTTGTGTGTGAGAGAGACAGAAAACCACTTTCTGGATCTAAGAACAGAGCTTCTGGAAATGACTCAATGAGGAGGTTGAAGGGAGTGAAGAAGAGAAAATATTTGCTCTTACCTTGCCTGAAACACTCCCTCTGGCAGTGAATTATTCGATCCCTTAGCCAACAGCCCACTGAACCTCTTCATGAGGGCACCCAGGGGGTGATCCTGCAGATGGCCATGTGGAAGAATCACCTCCTGAGCTTTCCACACACAGAACATGCATCCAGCTTTCAAAGGTGGGCAAAGCAGCACAGAAGATGTTAACATGTTAACTGAGGAGGTTAATGCAGACCTTCTGTCTCCACTTCTCAGTGACAATTCACCTTCCCATCCCTCTCAGACCCAGCACATCTCTCTTCCTCAGCTGCCGGGTTGTCTTTGCCTCCTTGTGGTTCTCCCTGCATACTCCCATTTGATACAAAGCAGCTCTGCCTGTCACTCCAGAAGCCTTCGCTGCTGACACACTTTTATTGCTTCAGAAAGGAAAACTCAGCTAGAACTTCTTTGCAGCCATCACAGTTGGTTTTGTCAGCTTCCAACACACCTGCTCTGCAAGGTCAGCACTTTCCTCCACCAAATGGACTGAGCATGACACTGTGCACAGAGCGACAAGCTCATTCTCAGAAACGAAGTGAAGAGCTCTTTTCTGTCAGAGTGTTGGAGCACAGGGATTCTCCCCAGCAAAGCAATGGTGATTCCCTTGAGAGACATGAAAAGCAGTGGAACAGCTTGGGGCATGGGTGGGAATGTGGTTGAATAGAAAATCTTTCCCAGGCTGATGGGTTCACAGTCTGAGGGTTTGGCTGATGCCTAGGTGCTTGGCTAGAATAGGAGTTTCCTTCCTCAGGCTATTTTGGCCAGGAGATAAAGCCACAAGAGAAGTCACGCCTCACAACAAGGGCTTTCTTCTGCATGCTTCAGAGGAGGCTGAGGGAAGAACAGGAGCAGCACAAGCCAGTCAGATACATCTTTTTAATACTCGTATTCCCAAGCCACAGTTAATTTCAGCTCAGGGGGTTTGATGGAGCCTGTTGTGGTCCATGTGGCACCACTGAATAGCTCTCCTCCAAATCCAGGCACTCCTTGAACCTGACTTATCAGTTTTATTGCACTATTTTGCTCTTTTCCCGAGTCCCTGGATCTGAACAGACAGAAAAGTCACACCAGCACGTTGTTAGTGACATTTATCTCTGCTGCTGTTAGTGACGTTTTTCTCTGCTGCAAAGGCTGGGGAGGCAGAGACCCAAGCTCACCACAACCCCAACAGGCCATTGCTGGGCAGGCTGAGGTCAGACCTACATGCAGACAGTGCTGGGGAGGAAACCACTCCACAGGTAACATACACACACACACACTTTTTCTATGTGATGCTGCATGCTGTGGGCACAACTATGGGCTCAGTGGAGAGACCAGTGGTGCTGTCCTACAACTTGGCATCCCAGATATGGAAAAGCATCTGGAAGTTCTCCACAGAGGAGAACCTCTGAATCTACCCAAGGTTTGGATTTCTCCATCAACAACAGCATCTGAGAGGCCTGGGTCAGTGACTCCTCTTGCTCCAATCCTTGCCAGCCTAAAAGACACAGCCCACCAAAGACTGCAAGAAAAGAGTGCTAAAAAAAAACCCAGGTCTATGTCATCCTTTCCCTTTCACAGATTGCCCACAGAATTTCAAGAAAGATTGACTTGCAGATTCCCATCTTCTCCTTCCTCTGTTGGCTCAAAGGAACTTCCAAAACACACAGTGGAGAGCGGAGAAAATCTCTTTAGCTGCTGTTCCAGACAGATGTCCTTGCATCCCCAACACTGCTGACCAGTGTGGTTCTCTAGAGGGATGATGGGCTGGTGCTCATGCCAAGGAGAAGAATCAAGCTGCAAGCTTTGCTATGCCACAGGTTGCCTAGGGCCAGGGATGGGTTTTTCAGCATTTGGAGATTCTTGCTTGACCGGTGAGACAGTAGTTGGGCTTTTCACAGCTCTTTAAGTTGGAAGGTGTTTGAGCATCCTCTCAGGCAGACATACCTGCTGAAGAACTTCTGTCTCCAAACTACAGATCACATTGTCAAAGGGGCCTTGGCCATCTGAAAATTTATGTAGTAGACTATGGAACAGATCATTTAGTCCACAGTCAGACAACAGAAGGCTGCTGGGAGACTTCCAGCATCTTATGTGTCATGGTGAACTCAATGAGATCAATCATTTCCATCAAGGGAGGTGTCCATGCTGATTTTTCTCTGGCTGGACATGAGGTCTGCATCCTCAAAGTGGAGAAGGCTCACTTGAAGCCACCCATATCCACCTTGTGTCTATGTACTCTCTAGATGGGGGCAGGACCAGGCACAGACAAAGTTTCTCCAAGGACTGGCTGGACCCAGGATCCTCCTCCTTCTAGATTTCAAGTTCAGATATTCAACACCAGATCTCTGCTTAGAAAATTTCACTCTTGAGTTATGAACAGAACTTCCTTTGAGCCCCAACAAGTGTTTGGTTCAAACATCCATTCGGTTTCTAGGACCTTACATCAACACCAAAGTTTCTGTGTTTGGTAGATTTGTAAAACAAGGTTTTGGTCTCAAACTTAGTAACCGTGAGGAATGCTTGAAGGTGTTGGTAACCTCTGGTTCCCTTTCTCATGCTGATGTTGAACTTCTACATAATATTCATGAGATTAAGTCCTAGCGGGAACAGGAATGCCTTGGAAGGAGATTACGAAATTGGAGGATTGTGTATCTGAGCTTTTTTACAAAGCAACCAAACAAGAAATCACTTTTCTTTTTTCTTTTTTAAGGAAAAAGTTAACAGCAACATGTCAGACAGGTTTTCTTGTTCTAACACTGCTTATGGTTTCCATGATTATGTTAGCGCTGTCATAAAAACCAACAAAAGCAGCCCTACCCACCGTGAGGCAACAGTGACCAGTCCTTGCAGCAGGACTGAGGGCTGCCTGTCTACCCACAGGCAGGAAGATCTCTGCTGCTTGTCTCCCTCTGCAGAGCAGAAAGCTGTGCTCCTTGCTGGGAGCCAGCAGGGCTGTCAGGTGCAATCACTCCTTCCTGGTCTCTGCCAGACGCTACTTCTGGTCCCATCATGATTTTCTCCCCAAGACCAATGCCAATGCAGAGGATTTCTATCTCCATCCTGGTGGGAGTGTGGAGGGCAATGGGATATGTGTGACAGGAGAGGTGTTCTGCCTGGTGGGCGACTTTACAGCTGTTTTGGGGGGGGGGATGGGCGGAGAACAGAGGATGGGTCAACGATGTCATGGGGCTGCAGGGCTTTAGTGGGCCTGATATCGATGCTGGTGTTTTTTCCAGTGCTGGATGGGTGGACAAACCACCCCGGGGACCAGAGTTGGGCAGGTTCCGGCGGGTCCAGGTGAGTCTGGGAGGGGCGAGGCGGCCCCGTCAGGGGGAGCGGCAGCGCCCCCTGGTGACCCCGCCCGGCGCCGTCCCTCCCGGCGCCCCTACCGCTGCCCGACGCTGTCCCCCCTCCGCGGTTCGTGCCCGGCCACAGACCCAGCTCTTCTCGTCATGTCTCCCAGCGCTCAGTAATACAATGCCGCGTCCCCACGCTGGGGTCCGGCAAGCCACAGGGTGCTGGACCGGCAGTCCTCGGCCACTGACAGCTGCCCCGGGGGCTCCACCACATCCCTGGACTCTTTAAGACTCCTCCCGAGGAGTGTGGGGCCTCGGCCTAGGAGCTGTCACTACCAGTTGATGTAGTCGTTGTCCTGTATGTTGGCATGTGAGCAGCTGATGGCAATGCTGGTGTCCTCAGTGGTCTCTGCTGACAGCTCCTGCTGCACCTGGGCTCTGCCCGCAGCCACTGCGAGCAGAAAGAGAAGAAGAAAATGCCCTCACAAGCTACTTTCTGCCCAGCCCTGCCTGCTGTTTCCCAAGATAAATGCCACAGAAGCAGTCAGGAAAACAGAGATAAGAAATTCCAAGTGGATGTCAACATTATACAGAAAGATGCAGAAGAAGGGACAGAAACAGGGAGACCTGGATGAAGCACACTCATGAGTTTCCTGAGGGAAAGTGGGATGGGAGCAGAGGGAGGGATGGATGGAAGGACAGTCCAGGCAAAAGAGGTGTGTGAAGAAGCCAGAGGTCAATGCAATCTTGAGAAAACTATGGGGCCGTGCCATGCCCAGACCCAGTCCCCAGTCTGGCTTCTCATCTCTGGTCCAAGATCCACATACCCAGGAATATGCAGCCACCCCGACCAGCTCTGCGCCCTGGCACCGCCGCAACCCTCCGCACCACCGCCTGTGTCTCACTGCTCCCCTGTCAGCCCAGGATCCCTGCTCTGGCCACAGCACCTCCTCTCTACCATTTCCTCTCCTCTGCTGCTACCAGCTCTGCCCTGGGGCTGACCCCTGTGCTGGTGCCACATGAGGCCTCCCTCTATCCTGGGCCCTGGCAGTACGTGGAGGGAAGTCAAGAATGGTGGGAGGGGGGGCACTCAGTGGGACTGAGGTCCCTGGAGACAGAGAGCTCAGGGCAGGCAGGACGGAAGTGGGACAGGACGGGAAGCACAGAGATGCCAAGTCATGCTTCCCTTGTACTGCCTGTCATAGACAGGAGCAGGATGAGCTGCCATTGTGGGGACACCCAGCACTACTGGGTTTCACGAAATCCAGTAGCAGGGACAGGTCAGGTGCTGCTGCCCAGTAACACAGCACCCCAAAACCACACACAGACCCTCTACTCCAGCACCGCACACGTTGGTACTGCCCCTGGAGCCAGTATCACCAGTCAAGTGATCTGGGAAAGGCTGGCAGCAGCCCCAGAATGGGAGACAGGGAGCGAGGAGCGAGCAGGAGCCACTGTTCAGCTCCAGGACCTGAAGGAAGCACCACCAGAGGGACCAGCAGGAGTGGAGCTGCCTGGAGCAACACTAGGTGTGTGGGAGTGTGGGCAAAGGTTGCCCCCAATTGGGGCACCTTGGCCACAGGGATCCCAGTGTCCTGAAAGAAGCCAAAATGGAGCAGGGATGACAGCAGCAGGAATTTTTCTGAGGCTCTCAGTTAAGCCAAGGGGATTCTTGTTCCACCTGCTTACCTTAACTTTAAAGGGTATTGACCATTTATGTGCTTCAAGGAGCTTGAAAAAATCCCAGCACTTGCTAGCTCCTTTATCCCCCATGGAAGCTTCCCATGGGATCCCTCCCAGCTGAGCTCTGAGTCCAGCAGTCCCTCATTGATGGCAAGCCATGTTTTAGAAGGATCAGTTTTTCACCCAGTGGTTCTCAGAGGGCTTCAAAGACTAAAGCTGGCTTAGGTAGAAAAAAATTCACAGTGGACATCCAGGTTTTGTTGAGAAGACTTCCACCCAAAGAGACACTGTCTACACTGTCCAGAGCCAAACCAAAGATGTTGGACATGACAAAATCACTTTCTGCAACTCCTATGTCAAGTCCAAGGGCTAAAGGGACTGTGATTTACTTGTGCTTTATGTGGCAGATGCAGCTGATTAGAGCAACCTGCCCAACTTCTCTCCTGCACACGAAAATCCTCTCCCTGCCTCTCTCTTCCTAGAGTACTTTGGACGTGGGTGTGAGGTTCAGCAATTGGGTGAAGGTGCTTGTACAGGCTGTAATGAGTTCACTTCTAATCATTTGATGAAGCCAGGCATGAACCCATGACAGAGCATATGGCTCGTGTAATTGGTTCACACCATTCGACTAGATCAGTGGACATGTTGATCACATTGGTGAACCAGCACTTTCTGCCCTCTCTCCCAGATTACCCTTACAGCCAAACTGTGGAGATACAAGCTGAAGAAGTGGAGTTTTAGGTGGGTGAAAAATTCACTCGCTATATGGGCTCAGAGGGTTCTCACCAGAGGTAAATACTCCATCTCCCATGAAGGCAGCTCCATCCACTGAATTTGCAGCATCAGAATGTCTTGTCTTTACTAGAAACAAAAAGCAAAGGCTCAGGAAAATGAAGATGTAAGGAAATGTTGTCTTGAGAGCATATTAAAATCCTCCTGTTTACCATCTCCTTTGCCAATACAAACAAACCAATCAACAAAACTGGAAAAGCTCCCTAATTAGCCACACAGGAACAACTTATCTCCGAAGTCTTAATGAGTGGTAAAAAACATTCCACGCTTCATTAGGGACAGGGCTGGGTGGTGCTAGCCTTTAGGTCTTCTTGGGGAGGATTGCACCCATGTCTTTAAATCATTGCATGTAACCTGGTCAGCAGGAGGTTTGAGTCTTCTTCTCATGCTACTGTGTAAAAGCTGTTCCTCTAGGAACTTTTGGTGGACCAGTGTGTGCCAAGGGGATCCATTTCTGTCCATTTCAGAGTGTAATTATGTAACTTTCTACAGCCTTGAGTCAGATGAGAAGGGTCATCTCCTCTGGTGGGGACCCTCATAATTCCTTTCATTTTTCCAAGTTTCCTTCAGGGTCCCACTGCAGTTGGTTCTACAGTGTCCATGCAGTCCTATTCCCATTTAACTTCAGAAAACAAAGCCAGCTGTGGACCTTGAGGATGTCTGACTTGCTCCCCCTGGACCATTCCTCCACCACTGTCTCAGAAGAATGAGTACACAGGCCCCCACCTCTTTGCTCCTCACCCAGCACATGGGAATGCATCTTAAGTACTAAGCTATAGAAACTTCTCTCTGATAGTCACTCCACATGAACAAAAGGAGATACAGACCTCATGCTACACCCTCTGGAGGGTTTTCTCCACCCACAAACAAGTCCTTTCCTGTGGTTGGGGGCTAGAATCCGTAGTTCCTGGAAGGAAAATGTTCTCCTTCCACTCCCAACCTAGATAAAGTGCCTTAGTCATCAGGTCCAACTTCTACTGACTGCTGCTGGAAAGGATCCCATGAAAAGATGGGAATTGTTAACACCTCTTCTTGGACATGATCTCTGAAATGGTGAGGTAAAGGAAAGTCTCAGCTGCTGCCTTTTCCAGGATGACTCCTCCTAACTTGTGATGTCCTTGTCAGATAAAGGAATCTAGTGACCATAAAAATGCAGACAGGGGACATGAAGACAAACAGTACCACGTAGAGGAGTTATCCCTGTGATCACGTTCCCCTCTGGCTTAGCTTGAAAGCCAGGCTGAACATGACCATCACAGCTAAGATTCCTTGAAGAGCTGCAGAGGTTCCTCTTAAGGGGTACCGAATCTCGTAGCCCAGTAGAAACAATTTCACAGTTCCATGTGCCCAGATCCAACCAGAAGGAAGACTCAGAACGTGCTCCACACACAAGCACACACAGACATACACAAGAAACCTCACAGTTCAGGACAGGCAGGGACACTCAGCGCCTGTATAAAAACAGGAGTACAAAGGGCATCATACGGGAACAAACTTTTCAGCAGGGGCTGTTCTGATAGGACAAGGGGTGATGGGTTTAAACTAGAAGAGGGAGATTCAGACGAGGGAGAAGGAAGACTTTTTTACAATGAGGGCGGTGAGACCCTAGCCCAGGTTGCCCAGGAAGGTAGGAGAAGGCCCATCCCTGGAACCATTCCAGGTCAGGTTGGACCTTGGGGTTCTGAGCAACTGCTCTGGTTGCAGATGTCCATGCTCACTGCAGGGGGGGTCGGACTGGATGAGATTTGAAGGTCCCTTCCAACCCAAACTGTTCTGTAATTCTATGATCCTGTTCCTCTCTCTGGCTCATCAGGAGAGGAATTCGTGCTGCAGCTGGGGAATGAGGTTGAAAGTTGCTGCTTAGTGTTCATTGTCTTTGATGTTCTGGGGACAAGGCAAGGATGGGAAGCTTCCAAAACTCCCCAGAGCAGAGATTCTCAGGCTACTTGCTGCAGTTCTATGAACACCAAACCAGATTTTGGCTAGCCCTGTGTCCTGGGCAGGGAAGATCAGTTACATCCCTCTCTAGAATTTTTCCTTGCGTTCCACAAGAGCTCCTGTCAGTATTTTTCAGGCTCTGCATGGGCAGGAAGGATCTCAGACCTCTGCGACAGAAAGTATCTCCTGGTTTTGTCGACTGAGCTGTGCTAGCCCACCAAGAACCTCCCCCACAGATTAACCAGGTCCACCGAACATGAAAGGAGCACAGAGACACCAGGTCATGGCTGTATCTCACATATCTTCATGTGAAGAACCCCTACTACTGCGCGTAGATACACGGGCTGATCTGCTGTACCTGAAAAAGCTTCCGGGTAGCTTGTCTTGGAATGCAGGCCTAAGACGTGAGCTCAAGGGAGTAAGTCATGAATACTACCCATGTTTTAGATGGAAAAGATTCCTGGATGTTGTGTCTGCATAAGGAGCATTTCCGTGCACCAACGTGTCTCTTGGCAGGAAGCAATCAGCCATATTCTGAGGCTGTGAAAGGGCACCTAAGTAGGACTAGCACAGTCCTAAGCATGACTTCTCCATATTCAATTCACAAGTGGCACTTGTCTGCAGAGAGTACAGATCAGAAGCTATGATGTGCTCAACTGCCTCAGTGTGGGGAGGGGACACGTTGTCATCTCACTTTCATTTAAAAAACCAGTATGTTTTAGAACTAAGACTAGTGCAGTACCAGAATTAGCACGGGACAGAGCTTTTTAACTTATCTGTTCTACCCCTTAAGCTCTCACTCCTCTTTCCTTTATGGCAAACCTCCCTGCTGCAACTACTCTAGAGTTCTCCTCTCTTTGTTAGCATTACCGACTGCAAAGACTGTTGCATAACTTTGTCAAGTATTGCCACCCTCCTTCAGCAGACCTCATTTGTCAGTCAGTTCTCTGGCAATCAAAACCGAAGTTCTGCCTGCCACACAAAGCTTGCAGCCAGGTGTTGACCAACTGGATGAGTTCTTCTCTTACTCAAGCCTCTCCAGTTTGGGTCCTCACATCCTTATTTCATCCCAGAGCTCTGCAGTCACTCTAGAAACACCTGGGATGTTATCATTGGACATCAAAGAGCAGCAAAGAGTAATATGCCAAAGGCAGGACAAGCTCGGTAGTCCCTCTGCAATGTTGCATCTTCCCTCTGGCAAACCACAAACCTCCTAAGACATCAAGTCAGATTAGCAGACCAATGTTTAAGATTCCTAAGAGAGGGAGTCTCCTGAAGATGTCACAGGTCTATTCTCCTTCGGGAGGAAATATGTTTTGAACATTCAACTGGCATTTCTGATGAATTCTCTAATGCATCTTTTTGTCCTCACCCGTTTCCAGGTGACAGCCCCTGTTCTGAAGTTAAAGTCGGCAGGTAGAGCAGGAGCCTTTTTTCCATTGCCAGAAGTCACCAAATTTCAGCCTTCTTCACCCTGACTCCCTCCTTCTGCAACCTGGTTGGCCATGGCCTCCATCTGCCCTTCCTTCCTTGCTCTGTGTAGCTTAAGCCATTCTCTCCACAGAGTCAGGCACCACCAACACAGCACTGGAAGCAGATCCACTCAAGGTTTCCTTGCTCAAGGCGAGCAGGATTTCTCAGCATTTCTCCCTGGGCTCAAAGCTGATGTTCTTTTGAGCTCCTTAACATTGAGGAGGGCAGAGGCAACCTGGACTGCGGGGACAGGCAGTGCTGAGGAACTCCAGCCATTGGTATGTTGCATTATACAGAATTTCCAAACTGGAGTGAAACAGTCCCTTCGGTCTCTGAAATTTGCAGTAGCAGAACATGATCTTTTGAAGGTCAGAAAAGAAAGGGCACAGGAACACAGGCTGCATGTCAGTGCCTGCTGCTGGGGCACATCTCCACCTGGGAGCTGTCACTGCTCTGCTGAAAACAGGCACTTTCTGGCTGATGGAACCTGCAACTCTGTGGTGCTTATGGATAGAGAAGTGGAAATGTCCCCGGCCATGACCACCACATCTTGTTGTGATGAGAGTCAGATATGTACAGGTGTGTTCCTGCTCATGTGCATGGAACAGAGAGCAAATTCATCCCCACCATGCATTCAACGAAACCTATCACAGACAGAAGTACACCCATCAAGCAAAAATGCCTCCACATGACCAGCTGTGCATTTAACTAGGCAGAACCCTGCTAGGACTGGAGCACTCCAGGGCATGTCAAGGCCTGAAACATTCATAGGCTGGGAATCCCCAGACATGGCCTAGAGAGTTGAGAATGCCAAGCAGCTTAGGAAATGTCTCCCAAGGTTGGTGTTAGACGGAGAATTGTTGAAATTCAACAGTGCAGTCCACCTGCCTGGGAAGAGAAAGACCATGAATAATCAGATAGGGCTGAGAGGGAGAAAGGGCGTAGGATATGGCACATAGTCACATATGGGACCCCTTGTGAGTCTGATCAAGGGCTGCAGGGTTGAGAAGAGCTTCATCTTTCCTTCCAATGGGGCAGAAATCAATTTCCCAGGAGTGCCTCAGGCCAGTGTCCCTAATCTGTACAGGTGCTCTCCAGCAAATGGTGTGTTATGCCCACAATGATATGTTCCTGCCCCAGAAATTTTTAGGATCGTTCATTCCAACAGTCAAAACAAACATCAATGAGAGAATGAGCGTGGCATAAACAAGGAAATGAAAAGGCACCAGGAAATTGAATCACAGCCTGTATCATTAGTTAGGATGTCTTACATTTCAGAAGAGCTTGTCAGAAGATTATTAACCCTCTAGGGTTATCTTTGGTCCTGGGGCAGTGGAGGAGCAGTATAAAAGCCAGTGCAGATCCTTGGTGTCTCATTCACTTCATTCTCCTTCCTCTCCTTGGGAACCAGGTGAGTCCAAAGTCCTTTATCCTTCTACTCCTACAGAATGAAACCACGTCTGAACAGACATCTCAGATAATACCTTCTCCATCCTATACTGGGACATGGGGCTGCCTTGCTGGAAAGGGGAGTGGGAAGATGGTTTGGCATGGAGAGGGTGTGGGGCTGTTCCAAGGGGACTCTTGGGCTCTTGGCTGCACAAGAGCTTTCCTGGGCCGCTCTCTCTCTGCTCAGTGTCCAGGGGAAAAGGCCAAGAGGTGCATGGGCCTCCCTGCACCATCTGCAGCTCCCAGCCAGCGCGTGCTCGGCTCTGTCGTAGTGAGCAGACAGGCTGCTCCTCACACATCCCCATGCCCCTCGCTGCTCTCTCTCTCTCTCCAGGTGCTCCTGCAGCCCCAAGACATGTCCTGCTGCAACCCCTGCGCACCCTGCGGGCCCAACCCCGCTGGCCAACAGCTGCAACGAGCCCTGTTGCAGGCAGTGCCAGAGCTCCACCGTCGTCATTGAGCCCTCCGCCGTGGTGGTGACCCTGCCCGGACCCATCCTCAGCTCCTTCCCACAGAACACCGTTGTGGGGGTCCTCCACCTCCGCTGCTGTTGGCAGCATCCTCAGCTCTGAGGGAGTGCCCATTGGCTCTGGGGGCTTTGACCTCTCCTGCCTTACCAGAGGCTACTGTGGCAGCAGGTGCCTCCCCTGCTAAACCACCAGTTTACCAACCCACAGAAGGACGCCCAGGAAGCTGAAAGATTATGCTGGTCTGAAGTCAGAGCATTGAGTCATCATTTTCAGAGGGACTGAGCATCCACGGCTCGAACTGCAAAGGACGGCAGGAAGAGACATGCCTGGGCTCTCTGACAACATGGCTCTTGTCTGACTTGCCTTTCCCTCTCTTTTCTCTCTCTTTTCTCTGGTGTCTTCTGCTCACCAGGGCAATGGGTTTTCTAAAGCCAGCCCTGGAGGGATCTGCTGCCTCCCTCCTTTTGTGCTGTAGGTAGTTGGACACCTTTTGTGAACTCTACCTTGTCCTTGGGGCACATGAATGATCTGGTGCTCTCTGCATCAGACTCTCTACTCATTTACCTCACTTCCCTCTTTTAAATCATTAAAATTCTGCTGCAATGCAATTTGAGTCTCTCTTGTGGTCTTTCTCTCTCAGGATGTTCTCACAAGCTACCCAGGGACAAAAGCTTGGTTCTGGTTGAATCAATGTGATGTGAGGGCACATGGGCAACCCTTCACTATTCGGAGAGGAAGGAGGGGTTGGGTCACACTGCACTGTGAAGCTTTGTGCAGTGTCCCTTGGGCCTGAGGACAATGTTGTGAGCTGCCCAAGTGGCAGTGGCCACCAGGGACTGCCTGGCTGCCTCTCTGCCTGTAAATGCCTCCTCAGGCTTAGAGTGCATCCTGCAGATGGGAAGCCTGTCTTCTGTTGACCTCTAGCCAGGAGCTGTGGGCCTGCAGGAGGACATCGAGCAGGTCAACGACTACAGAATCTGTGGAGGAAGACAATTCCTCCTGCTCTGAGTGGAGCTGTATTGCAGGAGTAGGTTCAGACAGAAGATTGCCCTGAAGGACAGCAGGAATGGCATTGGGTAAACACCCTCAGAAACTGCACCCAAGTAGGACATGGCCAGCTCCCATGAGCACAGAGAGTAACAACAAAGCCCCTGTGCAACACCATGGTTACCTGGTGCAGCACCTGGCTTCACCCAGCTGTTGCACAGACCAGCAGGGCTGAGGTTGCTTTTGGCCAGGCCACAATAAACCACACACTCAAGTTGCAGTTCCATGTGAACCCAACACTCCCTGGGCCAGGGCAGATCCAGGACTACAAGCAGCTCCCGAACTCCCACAGCTGCTCTGGTACCTGTTGTTTCCCAAGCATGGAGTAGCTTTCCTTGGGAACAGGCCCTCTGAGGTTTCATCAGTGCCAGGACTCAGTTCTGATCCTAGAAGGTTCTGTGTGAGAGTAGATCCCCCTACCTCAACTCGGCATGTGGTAGTAATAGTGGGATGTGCTTGTGCACTCTGCAGCATCTGTGAGCTGTCTCTTTTGGACAGTTCTAGGTTTAAAAGTGGTCTCACTCGCTTTGACTAGTGTTCTAGGGCACTGGTTGGAACAACAGCACCGGTGCATCAGAGTAATTGAGCTGGAGGAGTCTCAGAGGGAAGATGGTGGAAAATCAACTTACCCCAGGCAGGAAACTGAAACCAAGCCAGAAGGTCTTTTCCTCTGCATGGAGGTCCCTCATCTACATCCTGGCCCATCCTGCGGACAGCAAGTAGTGTCTCACTGCCCATGGGCAAAGAGGTAATGACCCTCTCTGGGCACAGGTTTGAACACTTTTTCCCATCCTGCCGTGTCCTTCCCAGCTTCTCTTTCTCAAACCTGTGCCTTCCTTGGCAGAGGCTGTGCCTGACTCCACAACACATTCAAGGCGAAGGGTAGGAGTTGTCCCTAGAGGTGAGCCTGGAGACATGCACATCCAGTGTTTCCTGGCTGTCCGCACCACCAGAAAATCAGCCTGTGGACATCCATCAGGGTTCAGTCATACAAAGCACAGAGGTACGAGGAGACCTTGACTTCCTCTAGCGTAGGAGTCCTGAATTCCCATGTGGTGTTTGGCATGCGGTGAATGGGCTGCTGTCCTTTGGAGACAGTTGCTCCTTGACAGGACAACTGGGGGGGATTTGCCCTATCTTCTGCTGGTATCAGATTCTAGTGTGAAAGGTAGAGCTCTGGTAGGTGTTGAAAGGTAGAGCTCTGGTAGGTGTTGGTGGTCTGGAAGGTGTCTCTCCCACCATACCTAGGCCCTTTTTCTGGGTGATAATGGTCTGGCTCATGGTGTCTGGAAGGAAGTGAGGGACAGTAACATTGGAAGGCAAGACTCCAGGAAGCAAACTTAGAAGCGTGATGCAAGTTCTTGTGGAAGAAGCTTCCTGGTTTCTTGCTCTTCAGCAAGAACACAAGGGTTGGGGACAGCAAGGTGGTGAGGGCAAAAGCCCTCAGTCCTCAGCTCAGTGTGGTCCCACAGTCTAATAACGATCACCACCTTGTGCCAGGATGCCCCTAGAGGACAACTGCATTGTGCCCCGCTCCCAGATTCCTGCTGTCTTGTTGCTCAAAGATCCCAAGGAACAGTCTGTTGTGTCTGGCCCTCATGCTGAGAACCATGGAGCAGCTGAGACAGTTCCATCCTGCTTCCAATTTCCTGTCATCCAGAATGGGTCCTGGGTTCCAGAATCCACAAATCAAAGCCAGAATGGAGGGAAGAGGGGTCTTTGGTTGTTTTGACTTACAAGAAGAAATCAGTGGCCACAGTTTGCTTCATTGTATGTGCCAGCCAGAAGAGAGAGTGGATCTGCCTATGGATGTTCACAGGATGAGAGCAGCTGCACCTTGGAAATACTGACTGCATTGGTGCTGCCAGAGCAGAAACTTCCAACAGCAGCAGAGGAGACAACTGCCTCAGGGACACAGCTGTGAAATGTAGGCTCAAGAGGATTGGAAGAGAAAAATGGAGAGAGAGAGGGAGCAAGGAAGGGAAGGATGGTGAAAGAAAAGCAGAAGATAGTCTGCAGTGCTCTGGGCCCTATGGCCATGCCCCAGGCAGCGCTTGCTGCTCCTCTTATGTCTCTGTCAGAAAGGCCCAGATGTGAGGGCTGCTTCAAAAGTAATGCCCTCCTCTTTTATTATATTGGCCCACGACATCAGAGGCGGATGATGATGGTCTGGCAGTACAGGTTGAACCCTCCCACCAAGATCCCATTAAGTTTTGTTGCCGTGTGACAAACGGCCACAGTCTGACAAAATGACGTCTGACATAGCAGTGCGTATGAAGCCAAGGGGGGAATTGAATTCCTCCATGTGAAAAATAGCACCCATTGACATTCACTGATGCTGCTGAACGTTTACAGAGACCAAACAGCAGCTGTCAGCACAGTGAGGTGGTGGGTGGAGATGCCATCATGGCAACTGTGAAACGGGGGGTCCCCTCCAGTGGGGCAGATTTTTACGCAGGCTCTTTTTCACCGCTGTGAAAATGCAGAGCCAATGGTGGTGACTGTCGAAAAACAGTGTTTTGTAGCTGAGAATTTGCTCTATCAACTAGTGTTATCGTGGCCTTTGCATCTGTTGTAATTTCCAAGGAAATACTACATAAATAGGAGACTTTACTTTTGGAGCGACCTACTCATAAACGGGGCTGAGTCAGGCCACAGGGGCATGGACAGGAATCGGGGTGCCAGTCCTGTGCAACAGAGCAACGGGGGCAGGTGGCAACCTCTCAGGACTGGCGACCAGTAGAGAAGCCCTTTATTCCTTAGGCCTCAGGGCCAGACTCTAATGAATTCCCCTGATGTGTCCTTTTGTCCTCACCGGTAGCAAGGTGAGGGCAGCTCTTCTGAAGGAGCAGTTCTGCAGGTAGAGAAGCATCTGTCTTCTCACACGGGAACGCCTGCATTCCCTCTGGTCAAGGATTGCAGGGCTGGAAGGAGCTTGGCCACCCCTGCCAATAGGGCTGAAAACAACCCCATAGGAGTGACCCAGGCCAATGCCTCCAGCCTGTGAGGGAACTCACCAGCACTTTGGACGCGCCTTATGATAGCAACGACGTGCTCCTGCCATGGAAATTCTTGGAAGTGTCATTCTATCCTCAAAGTAAATATCCATGGGGGAATGAACAGAGCGTAAACACAGGTATCAACATAAATTAATGCAGGAATCTGAAACACAGGCCATGTCATTAGCTGGCATGATTTGCAACTCATATGAGCTTCAGGAAATTATTACCCGTTCAAAGAATTGCTCCAGGCCTGGAAAAGTGCAGGAACAGGCCAATTCTTAACTCTTTCTTCTACTTCACTCCCCTTTTGCTCCTTGTGAAGCCCGTGAGTTAGAAGCTCCATTCTCCTCCTACAGGACATGGTCTTGCCAGAACAGACGTCTCAGCTCAGTCCTGTGATGAGGCATGGAGCTGCCTGTACTGGAAGTGGGAAGTGGGTTAAATGTCTAGTACAAAGGGACACTGAGGATTCGATTAAGTGAATTTTAAGCTCTGGGCTAGACAGAAGATCTCTGGGGCCTGTGTGCTTTTTGCAGGGTCCTGGGGACCTAAAGGTAAGGAATTATATAGGCCTCCCTGCTTAGCTTCTACCTCTTGACAGAGCAGGTACCTTGGATGTCTCATTCCAGGGAGATGGGCTGCTCCTCATCCAGCCCTGTGCTCTGCTTTCCCCTGCCCACACTCCCCAGTGCTCCTCTGGCCCCGTGACATGTCCTACTAAAACCACTACCTGCCGTGACTGCCCTGCATCCCAATGCCACTGACCAACATCCACAAGGAGCCCTGTGTGGCAGAGCTAGGACACCACCATTGTTATTGAGCCTTCCTCCATGATGGAATGGATTCAGGGATCCCTTGTTCTGCGATCCTCCACCTCTACCACTCTTGGCAACATATGTAGAAATCTCCAACTCAAGAAGAGAAAGTGTGCACAGTGAGAACCCTATTCTCGGGAAAATGAACGGCTGTGAAAAAGAGAAAAAAGATGGGGAGGGAGGGGAAGAGAAGGGAGGGGAGGAGAGAGGAGGGGAGGAGAGGGGAGGAGAGGGGACGGGAGGGAACGGGAGGAGAGAGGCGGGACGGGGTGAGGGTGGGATGGGCGGAGCAAGGCGGGGAGAGGGGGGGGGCCGGGCGAAGCGGTAAATGCAAACAGAAGAAAGAACCAGGTAGAACAGCCCGATATATATAATCACACTGGAGGGAGCAGGAGTGCTCCGCACGAATGTGTGCTCTGACCAACGTGCCGCCCTGTCTCAGGCTGCCCTGACCCTCTGGTGAGGGGTGGCCAGACAAGCTGCCCAGGGAGACTTTGGGCCTGCCAGGAATGCTGCAATGGGTTGTGTCCCTGGCCACATCTTTAGGTCCCCTTCTGCCTGAGCCCCTCAGGTCCACTTCTGGCACCTGTCAGCAGCTTCCTACCTGCCTCTCTTAGGTGGGCGGCTCCCCTTGGGCCGCCTGGCCCTGCAGTTTCACAAGAGGCAGCAGTTTGCAGGTGGCTAGGAGTGTCTGCGAGGAGGGTCCAGGGCCCCTGTGACTGAGCACTGTGGAGAGTTCAGCTGTGGGCAGGCTGCGCCATTTGCAAGCTTCCAGTGCTGGAAAAGCTGGTTCTGGCACTGGGGAGCCTGGGTGCAGCAGAGGCGGCTGCTTGATTCCCTTGTTTTGGCCGAGCAAGTGCTTTGAGCACTGGGCGATGGGAGCATCCAAAGGCTCCCTGGGGCAGAGCTGTGGCATCCCTGGCAGCCCTCAGAGTGTTTGGTTGCAGCCCTTGGGCTGAGGTTTGGCAGAGTTTGGGGGGCTGGCGGAGGGAGAGAGCAGACAAGCTGGCAGCTTCAGCTCCCACCTCCTCGGAGCTCCCTGGGCACCTCGTTGAGTGGAGAGCGTGACACGGTCCAAGCTTTCAGCCTTGTTGGACGGGCAGAGGCTGGAGGCAGAGGAGGGTCAGGGTAGGGAGGAACAGGGTGCTGTGTGGTTGGGGCCATTTAGCACTGGAGGGGAAAGAGGGAGTCCTCAACATCTGGCAAAGGCGGGAGCTCTCCTACCTGCAGGTGGACACTGCAGGTGGCATGTGGCAAAGAGGGCAGAAGCAGCTCCCAGGGCCACCACCAGCCATCAGTGCAGCACCGGGAGACGGACTCCTCTTTTGGGAACAGGTTGGGCTCCCCATCACCTGCAGGATGCACTCGAACGCTGAGGCAGGGCATTTGTGTGCAGGGATGCAGCAAGGCAGGCCCTGACGGCTGTGGGCTCTGCAGCAGCCCAGGACATCTCCTGCGCTGCAGCGGACAGTGCCTGGAAAGGAGCCCAATGCCTGTGTCTCCCCCTTCCCTACCTCCGCCAACGGCCATGGCTCTCCTTGGTGCCTGCAAGATCCCCCCTGAGCAAGACCTTTCCCTGTCAGCTGGGAAAGCTGGGGAGAGCATCTGCAGAGAGAAGGAGCACACAGAGGCCCAGGCTGGGATGCAGCAGAACTTTAATGAGTTGGAAGAGGGCAAAGAGATCCTCGGAGTGGGGTCCGTGGTGCAGGGAGCAGCAGGGCTAGCCAGGAGGCTTTGCCCCTCTTCCAGGGTGCAGGTCACACCAGGTGTCCCTTCTCCCTGCCTGACCACCCCAGAGAGGGAGAGGGGCAGCAGGCGGTTCCTGGCATGAGGCTGAGCAAGGTGATGGGGAGTCCCGGGGGAGCAGAAGGCACCAGAGAAAGAGAGTGAGGAGAGAGAGGGAGAAACGGGCAAGTCAGACAAGGACCACGTTTTCAGACAACACATGGCACGTCTCTTCCTTGCCGCCCTTTGCAGGTGGAGCCGAGGATGCTCAGTGCCTCTTAAAGCGATGGCCAGGATGTCCGGGCTCACTCCATGGGCATCTTCTGGGTTCCAGGGGTCCTTCTGTGCGGCCGCTGGCGTCAGATCCTAGCAGGGGAGGCATGTTCTGCCGCAGTAGCCGCTGCCGATGGCCAGCCAGGCTGAAGCCCCCAGAGCTGATGGGGCACTCCCTGAGAGCTGAGGATCTGCCAACCAGGCTGCGTGGAGGATCCCACAACGGTGCTTGTGGGAATGAGCTAGGATGGGTCCGGGCAGGGTCACCACCACGGGGGACGGCTCAATGACGACGGGGAGCTCTGGCACTGCCTGCAACAGGCTCATTGCAGCTGTTTGGCCAGCGGGGTTGGGCCGCAGGGTGCGCAGGGTGTAGCAGGACATGTCTTGGGGCTGCAGGAGCACCTGGAGAGAGAGAGAGAGAGCGAGGGCCATGGGGATGTGAGAGCCGCCTGTCTGCTCACGACACAGAGCCGAGCACGCGCTGGCTGGGGAGCTGCAGACGGTGCAGGGAGGCCCATGCACCTCTTGGCCTTTTCCCCTGGACACTGAGCAGAGAGAGAGCGGCCCAGGAAAGCTCTTGTGCAGCCAAGAGCCCAAGAGTCCCCTCGAAGAGCCCCACACCTCTCCACACCCACCCTCCTCCCACTTTCCCTCCCCAGCACAGGCAGCCCCACGCCCCACTCGAGGACACAGCTTCCAACTCACCTGCTTCCGAAGCAAAGAAGGGGAGTGAAGGCAATGGGAGAGGGAAGAGCTGGCACGCCTTTTATACTGCTCCTGCACTGGCCCAGGGCCAGAGCGAGCCTCTCTGGAAGCAGTAATTTCCTGAGAAGCTCCCCAGAAATGCAAAACACCCCCAGCTAACCACGCGGGCTGTGGCTGGGTTTCCTGCACAGATGCCTTTTCATTTCTTTCTTTGGCCGTACTCACTCCCACTTGAAGAGTCCTTTTCAGAGGTGGGCTGAGAGACCCAAGGATTCCTGGGGCATGAGCGCATTGGGGCCGGCAGAAGGTGAGTGCCAAGTGCCGGAGGCATCACCTGCAGGCTGGGGACAGTGGCCTGGGTTATGGTCTTGTCTGCAACCCCATTGGCATGAAGGGTCCTTCTGCTGCCAGCCCTGCAATCCTCACCGGGATGCCACAGGGCTCCAGTGTGGCATAATGGTCCACATGCCCTTGCTCTCTCCCTCAAGCTCTCTCTGGTGGTCTCTGGTTAGCGCTACAGGTTGGTGGTAGCATTGCTGCTTTTGACACCACTACCAACACCAACTCCATCGTTGCGTCTGAGGGCTTGTCCTGTGGAGGGGGCCCCAGATTTCCTTGTGTTGCCAAGGGGCTTCCCCATGTTTCCTTGGTGTGTCCACAGTTGCTCACGTGTAGCAGAGGTGCTGCCTCACTTGCCCCTTGTGGCACACTGGAGAAGTGTGAAAGGAAATTCCAGAGGGGGCATGAGGAAACCCTTCTGTTTGGAGGGTGGTCAAGCCAGGAGATGTTGCCCGGGCAGTTTGTGACGTCTTCATCATCAGAGACGTTCAGAACCAGACGGGGCACAGTTGTGAGAAACCGTGCTCTGGCTGATGGTGCTCTGAGAGGCTTGAACATGACCATCTCCTGAGACACCTTCCAGTCCCAAGGATTTGGAGTTTGACAAGTAGAACATCTGTGTTTAGATGACGTGGGCCTTGATGGGACTCAGAGGCACCTTATTGAACACGCTGAGATTCCCGCCTCGCTGTGCGGAAGCTCAAAGCACAGTGGAAATCTTGCCTGCAAGAATCCCTGATAGACAGGAGAAGGCAGTGTGTTTGGAGGCTTTTTTTTGTCTCCAGCAAGGACTGAGCTCTGCAGTGCCTGTGTCCCTGCCTGCGTGCCTCCACCCGGGTGCTGATGTTAGAGACCTCCCGGTTCATGAGGAAATGAGAAACTCCTTGCATTTCAGCCATGGTTTTGTGGTTGTTCCTGCATCATGCTCGTGTCGGCTCACCTAGCCACTTGTTGGCCGTGATGCTCAAGATGCTGCTGGACTTCCTGTCTGTGCAGAAGAGAAGGGCCTTTGTCACTCTGTGGCCCGGATCTTCGAGCTCTACCAGCAAGCCTGCCCTGTGTTCCTGCTGCACACGGTTGTGCCCTACAAGAGATCTGTGGCCATGGGCCAGGCCTGGGGATCCCAGAGTCACGCCAGATGGTCTGTTCCATTGCGGTGACAGGCCAGAGGGCTGGAGTCACTCGCCTCTTGTTGGCACCAGCGCCATCACGTTTGTTCGCCCAACCAAAGTCCAATGTCACTGACTGCAGCTTCTAAGAGGTGCTGCCCGTGCTGACGGGTGCTGAGAGCTGCAGGACTGGTGTGCTCCTGGACTCCAAAGGGGACATCAGTTCCCTGATGAGCGCCTGGCCTTGTTGGATCCCCGACCTTGTCGGTGCCGCCCCATGCTGGGGTGAATCAGCTCTCCACTGGGCAGCAGAGAAGATTAGAGAGACGCAATGGTGGAAGGACTGAGAGCGTTCCGTGGGGCCAATTGCTTAGCAAAGTGCATCCCACCACAAAGCCCTGCTGGCAGGGAAGAGAGCTGTGGACATGTTTGCCAGCTTCTATAGAGACGAGGTGAATGCCTTCCTGCTTCACGCCACCTCCCATGGCTGCAGAAAGGAACTTACCCCATTGGAAGGACACTCAGAGACCTTCCACCATCCTCAATTCCCTTGGCTTAAAGCCAATCCGTTGGCCAACTTTCCTGCTCCTTCCCTCATCTTCTGCTTTGGCATCCAGGTGAGGACTGCAGGGCTGGAGCAGCAGGGCCCTTCCTGCCAGTGAGGCTGCAAGCAAGTCTGCACAAGTGCCCCAGGCCACTGTCCCCAGCCTGCAGGTGTGCCTCCGGCACTTGGCACTCACCTTCTGCCGGCCCCAATGCGCTCATGCCCCAGGAATCCTTGGGTCTCTCAGCCCACCTCTGAAAAGGACTCTTCAAGTGGGAGTGAGTACGGCCAAAAAAAGAAATGAAAAGGCATCTGTGCAGGAAAACCCAGCCACCCGCGTGGTTAGCTGGGGTGTTTTGCATTTCTGGGGAGCTTCTCAGGAAATTACTGCTTCCAGAGAGGCTCGCTCTGGCCCTGGGCCAGTGCAGGAGCAGTATAAAAGGCGTGCCAGCTCTTCCCTCTCCCATTGCTTCACTCCCCGTCTTCGGCTTCGGAAGCAGGTGAGTTGGAAGCTGTTCCTCGAGTGGGGCGTGGGCTGCCTGTGCTGGGAGGGGAAAGTGGGAGGAGGGTGGGTGTGGAGAGGTGTGGGGCTGTTCTGAGGGGACTCTTGGGCTCTTGGCTGCACAAGAGCTTTCCTGGGCCGCTCTCTCTCTGCTCAGTGTCCAGGGGAAAGGCCAAGAGGTGCATGGGCCCCCCTGCACCGTCTGCAGCTCCCCAGCCAGCGCGTGCTCGGCTCTGTCGTAGTGAGCAGACAGGCTGCTCCTCACACATCCCCATGCCCCTCGCTCTCTCTCTCTCTCCAGGTGCTCCTGCAGCCCCAAGACATGTCCTGCTGCAACCCCTGCGCACCCTGCGGCCCAACCCCGCTGGCCAACAGCTGCAACGAGCCCTGTTGCAGGCAGTGCCAGAGCTCCACCGTCGTCATGAGCCCTCCCCCGTGGTGGTGACCCTGCCCGGACCCATCCTCAGCTCCTTCCCACAGAGCACCGTTGTGGGCTCCTCCACCTCCGCTGCCGTTGGCAGCATCCTCAGCTCTCAGGGAGTGCCCATCAGCTGGGGGCTTCAGCCTGGCTGGCCTCGGCAGCGGCTACTGCGGCAGAACATGCCTCCCCTGCTAGATCTGACGCCAGCGGCCGCACAGAAGGACCCCCTGGAACCAGAAGATGCCCATGGAGTGAGCCCGGACATCCTGGCCATCGCTTTCGGAGGCACTGAGCATCCTCGGCTCCACCTGCAAAGGGCGGCAGGAAGAGACGTGCCTGGTCTGTCTGAAAACGTGGTCCTTGTCTGACTTGCCCGTTTCTCCTCTCTCTCCTCACTTCTCTTTCTCTGGTGCCTTCTGCTCCCCGGACTCCCATCACCTGCTCAGCCTCATGCCAGGAACCGCCTGCTGCCCCTCTCCCTCTCTGGGGTCAGGCAGGGAGAAGGGACACCTGTGTGACCTGCACCCTGGAAGAGGGGCAAAGCCTCCTGGCTAGCCCTGCTGCTCCCTGCACCACGGACCCCACTCCGAGGATCTCTTTGCCCTCTTCCAACTCATTAAAGATCTGCTGCATCCCAGCCTGGGCCTCTGTGTGCTCCTTCTCTCTGCAGATGCTCTCCCAGCTTTCCCAGCTGACAGGGAAAGGTCTTGCTCAGGGGAGATCTTGCAGGCACCAAGGAGAGCCATGGCCGTTGGTGGAGGTAGGGAAGGGGGAGACACAGGCATTGGGCTCCTTTCCAGGCACTGTCCGCTGCAGCGCAGGAGATGTCCTGGGCTGCTGCAGAGCCCACAGCCGTCAGGGCCTGCCTTGCTGCATCCCTGCACACAAATGCCCTCCTCAGCGTTCGAGCACATCCTGCAGGTGATGGGGAGCCCAGCCCGTGCCCGTGCCCGAAGGAGGAGTCCGTCTCCCGGTGCTGCACTGATGGCTGTTGTGCCCTGGGAGAGGTTTCTGCATCGAGCCGCATCTCTGAGCCCTCCCTGCCAGGCGGCTCTTGCCTCAGGAGGCCCCTCTCCCTGTGGATGATGTTTACATGCCCCCATGTTTTGGGATCCTTTCCCAGGAAAACCCCAAGACGGTGCATGCAGCCAACCAGAGCTGCAGGTGTGCAAAATCCTTTCCCCCGTGGGTAATTTGCCGGTTCCTAATTTCAGCCAGGAGAATCAGCCCACCGTGAGCTTCCTGTTCTAAAAGGAAAATCTGCAGTGATTCAACTTCTTGTGGCAGGAATGTCCTTCACGGGCAGCTGCCTACATCTGCATGATGGTTTGTTTCCAGACCAATCTCTGCCACTAGAGCCTTGGGGTCTGCTCCACCGGGAAACAACAGGGCAGGTGGAACTTCAGGAGGAGGTGCTGTTCTAAGTCACAGCCTTCAGAAGAAAACTTCTATTCAGCAAAGTCTTTGGGGCTTTGTTAGTGTGATACCAGCTCTTACAGACCAGACGAGTTCCCCTTTCATCTTTCCATTGAAATTTGGGATAATTGTCCTTACAAGGTGGTGGTCACACAGGCAATTCAGAAGTTTTGCAGCCAGTAATCTCAGCCATATGGTGCAGCAAAACCCTCCTGATGCTGCTCCAGAGAGACCTCCTTGTGACTGCAGTCATGATATGAGGCACTGGGGCCAGTGGATGTTAAGATCCTGGTAAGAAATCACCAGAGTCAATAAGGTATGGGCCATTTATTTAGCCTATCACAACAAAGAAAATATGATTTATAATCTTCGATCCTTTCCCTTGGGAACCCCAAGTTGTAAAGCATCATCCAGACCTCCAATCAGGGCACAGCAGAGAATTTAGATGTGATCCATGATAGTTTTCCTGTTATTTTGGTCCTTTGAGCTCTTCTAGGATTTTCTTGGAAGAAAACAATTCCAGTCATCATTCTTCTGTCTGCTGTTTAACTTTTTCATCAATGACCGGGACAATGGCATAGAAGGCACCTATAGCAGGTTTGCAGATGACACAGAACTGGGAGGAGTGGTACTGTTGTGCTATCATTCACAGGGACCTCAAAAGGCTGGAGAAAAGAACAGAGAAGATCATGCAGTTCAACCGAGGGAAATGCAAAATCCTGCACCTGGGGAGGAATAATGCTCTTCTCCGGTCCAGGCTGGAGCTGCCAACCTGATAAGCAGTTTTGGAGAAAAGGATTTGAGGGTTGCCGTGGTGGACGCCACATTGGACGTGAGCCAGCAATGCATTCTGGAAACAAAGCTGGTCAATATCATCTGTAGAGGGTACAGTCCCAGCACAAAGTCCAAGTCACATCAGACATGTACCTGTCTGCAGCTGGATGCCTGCAAGGTCTTTGTTGATAAATTCATCGCTGGGCGAGGTGACAATTGGAGCTATGACTATCACTAGATCCATATCTGATGTTAGGTGTTATCTGGATGTCCTGGAGGAGTGTGAATCTGGGTGGAGGTCCGGTGGTCTCATTCTTCCATTTTTCCGCCCTGGACAAATGAGTTCTTACCTCCACCCATGCAGGTGTAAATTGACGGACTTTGGGCCATTGACATAAGCGGTAAGCTTGTCTACAGTCGTCCCCACACGCACGTCTACACCAATGATGTAATGTAAAAACTGGGTATAAATATGGCCCCAATTTCAACCCCAAATTGGGATAGGAGAAGACTCGGAGCCATACCGATGGATGGATTGATGAATTCGCTCCCCTTCCACCACCCCCCACTTGGGATGCCTCGTGGGTAAGATTCTCCGCCTCAGCCTACGCTGAGTGATATTATTGTCCCCGGGTGTATTTTGTATTTTGTGTGGTTATTGTTGCGATTTTACTTACTCCTAATGCCCTGTTCGTGCATTAGCGGGCTTATTGTACCACATAGCCGGGCTACAACAGACAGGTTGTGAGCTTTCGGTATCAGACCTCTACGGTCTCTCTGGTAAATAAGCCATAGCTCTGCAGTTCGTTTATCAAAGGCAATACCAAAAGAACCTGTAAATGTTGCTCTTGTAAATAAACTGTCATTATTTGTGCCCCAACCCCCACCCCCCACCCCAGTTTTGCTTGGCTTGCATATTCGGTGTCGGCCGTAAGACCGGTTTTATTTCCTCTCTTTTCGCAACACCATCCCAGGCTGCGTTAGGAAGAGCGTTGCCAGCAGATTGAGGTAGGTGAGACTCTTCACCAGGGATAAGAATTTTAGCATCTGACTCAATACAGTTGTATTCCTTGGGTACGATTTCAGCGGAGGTTGTTTCAGTGGATAACAGTGTGTACTTCTTTCACCATATTTCATTTTACCACCTCTGTGTAACTGGTTTTCTTTACCTGACTTTATTAATACCCTCCTTTAATGGTAGAATGTAGACTTGTTTTCATGACAAATCAATTACCTCACGAGACCTCCTAAACAACACAAGGACCTGAAGCTCTACCAAACTACATTCCTGGTACATCTAAGTCCTCCAATGTGAACATACAACTATGCAGTTTCTTGGGGTCTTCTGGGAGCGAGGGAAGATGTTCCTTCGGCAAGAACAGCGTACCCTTCATTGCCATTGGTAAATTCTCCAGTAAATTCTATCAGTTTTCCTATTGAAATTCCATGTATCCAATCCTGACTCACCATGTGGGGTATTTCTGCTGCACCTAAAGACCTTCTGCTATACCTGGACATACTTGAGAGAATTTTAACAAATTATTCCGTACACACTCATGGATAATGCTATCGATTGATTTTCTTCATTTTTACTGACAAGGATTTCTCAACAAAAGGAAGAACTTCATAGGATATTTAACTCTTGATTATACATGTTTGGTGCTTTTATGTACAGGATGAAAAGAGATATTTTAGCACGATAGAACAAAAAAAGAATAGAACAATTTGAAACTTTTCTAATTTTTTGTAATTTTTTTTTTTTATTTTATTTGAAGAGCAATGGAATTCAATGATATGCAAGACTCTGTTAACAGTCAGTGCACAAACAGCCCAAACAGTTCCTCACAAAAAAAGCCTCAAGCAACATATATCTGCCTGTGCATTTTGGGAGAGCATCTCCAGGGAAAAGGAAGACACAGAATCATGGACTTTAATTCAGCAGAACTTTAATGAATCAAAATAGAAAAAGAAGTAGCTCTGAATTCAGGTCCCAGTGCAGGATGCACAGACACAAAGGACTCTGTAACCCACAGCCATGGCTGTGGAGATGCCACCAGGTGTCCATCGATCTGGGCCACTGAGGGAGCAGGGCCAGCAGGTCATCCCTAGGCTAGCTGTGTGGGGCTCAGGGCCCAGGGGAGCACAAGAGCACGAGGTGACACGAGAGGCAAAGGACAGAGTGGAAGAGGGGGAAGGCAGGCATGGGCCGTGCTTTGTGAGAACCCAGGCTGGCCTCGTCCTTTTGCTGGGGTGTGCTGGTTTGTTCCACGCACCTTCCCCAGGGCCATGGCCAGCAGCTTTAGCAGGGGAAGCACCTCCTGTCACAGTAGCCGCTGCCGAGGCCAGCCAGGCTGAAGCCCCCAGAGCTGATGGGCACTCCCTGAGAGCTGAGGATGCTGCCAACGGCAGCGGAGGTGGAGGAGCCCACAGCGGTGTTCTGCGGGAAGGAGCTGAGGATGGGTCCGGGCAGGGTCACCACCACAGAGGAGGGCTGGATGACAACAGTGGAGTCCTGGCACTGCCTGACACAGGGCTCATTGCAGCTGTTGGCCAGCGGGGTTGGGCCACTGTGGGAAAAGTTGGCGATCGATCATTGGCAGAAAATCGAGACATAATCGCTTTGGTAAGCAAGAAGCCGTGGGATCAGTGAGCAGCTGCAGAAGACATGGGAGAAAGAAAACCACCAGTTAACAATAGTTGCTAAGGACTGTAAGTACTTATAACAGGCAAGTGCTGGGAAAAAAGGGAGTAAGGCTGAACTGATGAGATAATGGGAAGTTACTGCTTTAGTGGAAAATCACTGCTTTAGAGACAGGGTATATAAGGCTTGCTGTGTCACAATAAGGGTCTTCGATCACCCTCGGAGTCCGTGAAGTTAATGCCACAAATGGCACCCGAACAGGGGGGCCTGACAGCAGCCTCAAGTGCTGAACCGGTGGCGTAGCCCCGCTGAACGGGAGACTGCTGAAAGGCAGAAGCTGCGCAGCACAATCATCTCTCTGAAGTGAAGGGAGGTGAGCAGCGGGGAAAGATGGGCGGTAATATGTGCCAGGAACAAAAGACAGTTTTAGAATTAATGAGCCAAATTGTTGCTAAGCAAGGAGCAAAAATTGATGCGAATGACTTGAAACTATTGTTGATTTGGGCATCTAGCTAATGCCCTTCTGTGACATCTAGTACGGTTTACAACCCCGAGACTTGGGATGCAATAGAATCAAACTGTGGGATGCTGCCACTCGTATGACAGCGTTGCGGCTGGTCTTTTGGGCCATGGTGCACGCTGTTTGAAACCTTGAAAGCTCACGTAGGCAGCAAAGCAGCAGAAGAAGAAAAAGTGGTGCCCACGGATCCCTCACCCCCCCGACCCGGGTCCCCCTGACTCGACCCTTCCAGCCCTGTGAGCCTTCGGCTCCGCCTGAATACCCTGATTTATCTTCGGTATCCTGTTAGTCAAAAAGATCCCACAACGAACATCCACCCGTGGCTGGGACGATGTGGGGTGGGAATGATGATGATGATGATGATGATGAGGAGGATCCTTTAGATCCCGGACTGACAGACCCAGAAAAGGAGCCAGATCTGTATCCGCCAGACCCTCGCAAAGCACGGCTCAACATTCGCAACAGGCAGTAAAAGGGTGATTTGGACTTCTTAAAGGACCTCACCGTATGCTGGTAACCTCTGAGCGGATCAGCGACCGAGGTGGGAGCCCATCAACTTTGGTATCGTGGAAGAACTCCGACGCATGGTCAAAGACTGTGGGGTCAAATCCCCGCATGCGATGACCTTACTTAAAACGGTGTTTGAAATGTACGTATTGTGTCCTTATGACTGTAAGATGATAGCTCAGTTATTGTGGACGAGTACTCAATATGTGATCTGGAGTGGGATGTGGAGAGATGCAGCGGTGCAAAAAGCGCTTGAGAAGTTGGAGCAGGACGCCAATGCTCGTGCATCCACCCTCGCCCCCCTCCGGCTTGCACACACCACACAACCTGCCAGGCACCCAGCCTGATCCGGGCACAGCCTCTGCCCTGAGCCAGCCGGGGGATCTCGACCGACCGCCCCCCGCCCTGCTCTTGGTTGAAGATCGGAGCCTCCCCGCTGCAGCTGACCCCCTCCTTGGCCGGTGGGCAGTGCCCCTGTGTGCTCGGTGCGCCATTTGTCCAGTGCAGCGCACCAAGTGGCCTTGATCTCTAAATGAAAAACAAAGCAATGTTTTCTTCCCGCTTGCAGGATGGCGTGACTGTGGGATGGTGTTTTGGTCAGTGGTTCTGACTTGCTGCGCCCCCACCGCGCCACAGGATTTAGTGGTGACCTCGGTCTGCACAGCAGACAGTATCAGCGAGTTGTGTCCGAAATGCAGGGAAGCACGTTATCTCTCTCCTGGAAAACGGGAAAAAACAGCGACATGCTGAACACACAATTCCTGCTACGAGTCCATGAAATTCTCCTGTCTTCGTTATAAAGAAAAAGAGTGGAAAGTGGTTTGTTGCATGATTTACGGCGAATGAATGCCGTCCTCGAAGGCATGGGGGCCCTGCAGCCATCTTTGATTCCAAAAAATTCGGCATTTGACAGTTATTGATTTGAAAGATTGTTTTTACGATTGGACTGTCTCCCTCAAGGCACGAAAAACACCAACATCAATTCATCAACCAAATCCAGGTGTTACAGGACTTAATAAAACCAACTGACTGTCAGTACCAGATGGAATCTGTTTGCCAGAAGAACTTGGGGCTGGCCACGGTCGCGCAATTTATTAATTGCATCCTATCTGTGGTATTTTCCTGTGCATTGCTTGTTGTTCACCCTGTTTGTGATAGAGATGAAGTCAAACGACCACCAAACAGCGACCCCAGTAGTGAAATTGGGCGTGCGTGAAGTTACAGATTATGTGATTGACAGGTGGAGTTTGGGACGGTCCACACATATGTACTGGCCACGTTATGTGAGGGGCGGCTTTAACCTCTGCTATCAAGGTAGTGCTGTTTGAGCACAGGGGCGAGGTAGTGGACCGGTACCTACCGACGCCCCATCTCAAAAGCAATCTATGCTGGGGACGCTGTGGGTTTGAACATCACTTGCTATATGCCTTTGCAACTTTAAGAGTACCACAAGAAGTGAAAACAGACAATGGACCTGGGTATAGTGCACAACGATTTAACAGATTTTTGCAACTTTGAGGGGTTCAACATGTTACAGGTATTCCCCATTCCCCCACAGGTCAAGCGATCGTTGAACAGGCTCATGGCACTCTGAAAAATATGCTTTTAAAACAAAAAGGGGGAGCGGAAATGGACAGTATGAACCCTCATGAACGACTGGCTAAAGCCTTATTGTACTCAATTTTCTAAATGTTGGGATGAATCAGGACCTCCGTTTGTTAAACATTTTATGTCATGGGGGGAAGCCACAAAGTGGAGGGAAAAGCTTTAGTGAAAGCAAGAAATTTGGAAACGGGACAATGGGATGGTCCATTTCCATTGGTAACTTGGGGAAGAGGCGATGCTTGTGTTTCCACAGGTAGCAGACCACGGTGGACACCGGCACGATGCGTGCAGCCATATCTGTCATCATCATCGGAATCCAGCTAGTCACACAGACTGAAGAAAATGTATGGGTAACACTTGCTAATGCCACGGGACAAGATATTCTCTGCCTCAGTACAGCAACACTGCAAAACTCCTTCTCAATGCGTTTGGTGGGAATTCCTCTAGATACGGAAGAATGGTTTGCCTTCTGTAATGCAAAAGCCGTGAGACCGGCATGTCCAAACACCTGGAACCAGTCGGTAGACGGGTGGATGGCGTATGCTTTTCCTCCGGCTCCCCTCCAACTGCAAGAGTTGCGTTTGTTGGGTTCTGTGCAGGCTGCTGTCTGTGTTTTTTAACTATACAGGGAAAAACAGAAGTTTATCCTGGTCCGTAAATAGCACTCTATCACCGTATATGAATAGCAGCATAGGGTGTAATTATACCATACCCAAAGTATCTGCAGGTAGTAATACCCCTATGACGCTACCTTCGGGTCTCTTTTTTATCTGTGGGAATAGAGCATGGGCCGGTATTCCGGCCCCTATACGGGGAGGTCCTTGCACAATTGGCCGTCTTACGCTGTTAACACCAAATATTACCATGATTCATCAACGTTCGCACTCCCTGCAGCATCGGAAGAGACGATCGCACCACGTCTTTGACCCTATGTGTGATTCTCAGGCCACATTTTGGAACCTCGCAGAAATAATTGCTGCTTCTCTTTTCACGCCCGGTGTAGCTGCCGCCAAAGCCCTGGCGACATTAAATAAATTAGGGTGTTGGTTAGCAAAGCAGAGTAACACTACTTCACGAGCTTTAAGTGGATTATTATTGGACATCGATTCTATTAGACATGCAACGTTTCAAAATAGAGCAGCTATAGATTTTTTATTGTTAGCACGGGGTCATGGATGTGAGGACTTTGAAGGAATGTGTTGTATGAACCTGTCAGACCATTCTACATCAATTCATAAAAGCATTCAGGACTTGAAGGATAGAGTTAAAAAATTACAAATAGATGATGGGTGGAATTGGCTTGAACATCTGTTAAATAATTGGGGATTGACAGGGTGGATTAAGTCAATAATTAAAACAGCCTTAGCATGTGTTGGAATATTTTTATGTCTTATTTGTATACCGTGTTTATGCAACGTGTGCAGAAACTAGTGGACAGATCACTCAAAGCAGTATTGGTTCTAAACAAAGAAGGGGAGATGTGGGAAAAGTTGGCGATCCATCATCGGCAGAAAATCGAGACATAATCGCTTTGGTAAGCAAGAAGCCGTGGGATCAGTGAGCAGCTGCAGAAGACGGGAGAAAGAAAACCCAGTTAGAAATAGTTGCTAAGGACTGTAAATACTGGTAACAGGCAAATGCTGGGAAAAAAGGGAGTAAGGCTGAACTGATGAAATAATGGGAAGTTACTGCTTTAGTGGAAAATCACTGCTTTAGAGACAGAGGGTATATAAGGCTTGCTGTGTCACTAAATAAGGGTCTTCGATCACCCCTCGAAGTCCGTGAATTTAATACACCACAGGCCGCAGGGTTGGCAGGTCCCACATGGGTTGCAGCAGGACATGTTCAAGGGTGGAGGTGCACCTGGAGAAGAGAGGGCAGGTGAAGCAGAGCATGAGGAGATGGGTGAGGAAGAGGCTGTCACCCGCACCACGGGGAGGGAAGTCTGGGTGCTGGGTGCGGAGGCTGAATGCTGCTCCGAGGAGGAGAGAAAGGAAGAGGAAAAGCTGCAGACTCACCTGGTCTCAAGGAGGGAGAGGTGAGAGAAGTGGATGAAGGACTGGGGATTTGCACTGGCTTTTATACTGTTCCAGCACGCCCCGAGCGCAGTCACGCTGCGCACAGGCTGTAATTTTCCAGCGCACTCTCTAATGGAAGACATGCCAGCCAATGGCACAGGCACGTCTGGTTTTCCGCAGCTGAGTGCTTTCATCCCGTGATTTATGCCATGGCCATTTCCCTCTGAGTCTCTTTCAAGAGCCGACATGAGGGATCCAAGGTGTTTGGGTCAGCAGTGCATCCTGGTGGGCTGAAGACCTGACCCAGCTGCTGGGTGGAGAGCCGGTGGAGGGAAGTAACAACGGCCTGAGATCCTCTCGTGGGGTTGTACGTCAGCGTGTTCCAATCAAGTGGTCCCGCATGCTCTGATGGTCACGGGTCTGCTCTCCACCGAGTGGGCTGCACTGCTCACTGGGAACGTCCCTCCTCCTCGTGCTCTTGCTTTGGGACAATGTCTCAGTCTGTTTGGCCATTTCCCTCTCTCGGAGCAATCTCTGGGGTCTCCAGCCAATGACTTCACTCTGTCTGCAAACAACACCTGTGCCACTTCCTGTTTATACATGCACACGTGTGTGTTCTCCCACTTGTGTGTCTGCATTCGTTCTTCTATCAAAAGAATCTGGTTCCCCTAAACTCTGGGGATAGACACAAGCGTGACCGTGTCTGTGTCCCTGTGTCCCTGTGTCGGTCTGCTCCTCACGAGGAGATGCGCTGGTCACGGCAGGGGCAGCCTCACTCCTCTGTACGGGAGGACCACCGAGCACGAGGTCCACAGGCCCAGTGGCAGCCGAACTGGCTGGAGAACCTGCCCTGGGCGCCGGCGCAGAAACACAACCTCTGTCTCCTGAGCTCTCCTTTGCAAGCCCCTCCAAAGCTCACTGCAGGTTTCGAGCCCGGAGAGGACGGTTCCTCACCAGCTTGGAAACCCAGTTTAATTCAGCGTATCAGCATTCGAGGTGTCTTAGCATGACTTGCTAGTCACCACTCCCCGCCTCTCCGGGTCAGGATACGTCTCCTCCAGTGTTAAGGAGTTGCAGGCAATGGGGTTATCTTTGCGCAGAGGGAGACAAGGCAGGACATCCTGGCCACCTCAGGAAGGGCCCTCCCCAGTGAATCTGCTTCTGCTGGGTTAACGTTGTCCGAGATGGGGCTTGGCCCCTCGTGTCCGAGTCAAATGCACGCACACCTTCGCAGCTATGGACGTGGCACTGAGTCGGGCAGGGGCTGAGAGCTTGAGTCACTACGAAAGACACGGACAGATGACCTAGTGTCACTGTGGTTGGAGAGTTTGGTGGAAGGACAGACCGTGCAGGCTGCCCAGGGAGAGCCAACCAGTTGACGACTCTCTAGGTCTTCAGGCACACAGAGCTTTTCTGTCCCACACCAAAATCCTGTTCTGGCCGGAGCTGCCTGGGCGGGAAGGACTGTCTGCTGCATGGCTACGCTCCAGCATGGCTGTTGCCGTCCTACGAGTGGTGTCAGGAGAAGACCTCTTTTCCTAGGAGACTGTTGGCAGTGAAAGCACAAGGGCACTGCAGGGTAGGGGGAATGCTCTCCCCGTTGAGATCTGCTTCTGCGAGAAACCTCTTTGTGTTTCAGTACGGGCTGTTTTTCTCAGCAACGTTCTTCCTCCCTTCCAGCCAGGGTTTCCATGTCTCTAATCACTGCACAGTGGTGTTTGCAGGTGGGGACGGAGTGTGCAACAGCAGGTGAATCCTCTACCCGTGCTGGAATCCCCTCTTGCCCCATTCCTCCATGGCCCTGAACACCCATGGCACATTTCTGCCCACACTCCCTTCACCTGGCTGCAGGCCAGAGACAGTGGCTTTGGGCTGCTGAGAGGCTCCAAGAGGCAGCCTCTCCCTCTGCTGATTCCATTCCCAAGATGTTTTATCCAGTCCCTGCGATAGGAATCCTGTCTCTTCCGGGTGCTCCAGCCCCCTAGACGTCCCGGGGTGGGTTGCCCAGCTAGAGAGAGAAGAGAGAGGAGGCAAGAAAAGGGGGGAAATCTCTCCTCAAACCAAGCAGTGTAAGGAGGAAGAGAGCTGAAAGCAGAAGCAGAACAGCCCAGCAGCGTGAGGAGTGACTGCCCCCGGCTGTCAGAGGGAGCTGGGTTAGGGGAGGAGGGCAGGACAGAGCAGGTCCTCGTGCATGGGAAGCTGTGGGGGCACAGCTGAGGACCTGCAACGCTTGGAGCACCTGGGACCTTTCCTGAAAAGGCAGTTGCAAAAGAGCCCACCAAGGTAGCCCAAGCTGGTGTCCCCGGCATGGGACCTCTTCAGCCCTTGAGTTCTGTGCTCAGCACCATTGCATTGCTGTCCTGTGAGTCCCTGGGCGTCTCATTCCAGCATTTGTCTGGAGCGTCTCTGTCACAAAGGGCATTTGAGAAATGAGGAAACGAAAAGGAGGCAGGGAAGGAAACCAGATGACAACGGTGTGATGAGGAAGAGGATTCTCCATTATAGATGAGTCTGTTGGGAAATTACTGCCCATGCAGGCAGCCTCAGCGCCTGGGGCCGGTGCGAGAGCAGTATAAAAGTGAAGCCAAAGCCCTGTTCCATCATCCACTGCTCCTCGCCTTGCACTCCTTGGGAACCAGGTGAGTCTGCATCCCTTTCTGCGTCTCCAGCTTCCCCAGACTGAGGTGTCACGTCAATGGACACCTCAGCCAATGCCTGCTCCATCACGCCACAGCAGAACTTATGAGTAGGAAGGAAGGAGAAAGTCTTAGCATGGAGAGAGGCTGGGGCTTGGCTGAGGTGTAACCTGAACTAGGGGCTAGGTGGAGACGTCCGTGGGCTTGGTCAGTCTTGGTGGGGCTCTTTTGGGCTGAGGGCAAGGAGAAGCCCATGGGTCTCCCAAAAGAAATTCCAGCTCTCTGGCCAGCATATGGGTTAGCTTGATCATGGTAGCATGACAGAAGGCTCCTCACCTATCTCTCCTCGTCGACCTCTCTCACCCTCCCTCCAGTTGCTCCTGCAGCCCCAAGACATGTCCTGCTGCAACCCGTGTGGGACCTGCCAGCCTGGCGGCCCAACCCCGCTGGCCAACAGCTGCAATGAGCCCTGTGTCAGGCAGTGCCAGGACTCCACCGTCGTCATCCAGCCCTCCCCCGTGGTGGTGACCCTGCCCGGACCCATCCTCAGCTCCTTCCCGCAGAACACCGCCGTGGGATCCTCCACCTCTGCTGCCGTTGGCAGCATCCTTAGCTCTCAGGGAGTGCCCATCAGCTCCGGGGGCTTCAGCCTGGCTGGCCTCGGCAGTGGCTACTGCGGCAGGAGGTGCTTCCCCTGCTAAAGCTGCTGTCCATGGCCCTGCAGAAGGCCCACTGGCACCTACCAGTGCTACTGCACTGTGGACAGAGCATCGGTTGTTGCTGTCAGAGAGGCTGAGCAACCCAGCAGCCCTGGCAAAAGGAGGGGGCCAGCCTGGGCTCTCGCATGGCCCATGCTTGCCTTCCCCCTCTTCCACTCTCTCCTTTGCCTCCCATGGCCTCGTGCTCTTGTGCTCCCCTGGGCCCTGAGCCCCACACAGCCAGACTCGGGACGACCTGCTGGGCCTGCTCCCTCAGTGGCCCACGCAGATGGACACCTGTTGGCATCTCCACCATGGCCACAACCATGGGGTGCAGGTTCCTTTCTGCCTCTGGTGCTCCCTGCACCAGCATCTCCTCTTGGATTGTGCTCCTTTCCTTCTTTTGACTCATTAAAATTCTACTGCATTCACGTCAATGCCTCGGTGTCATCCTGTCCCCTGCAGACGCTCTCCCAAGATGCGCAGGCAGGGAGGTGTTGCTCAAGGGTGGTTCTGGGCGGGAGTTCTTGGATGTGATTGTGCAGTGGTTGTTGAGAGAATGATTGAAGTGCAGGACTGTGGGCCGTCTTCCCAAAGTAGCGGCTCCATGGACAGTGGCTGGGCACGGCTCTGCTGCTGTGAGGTGCTGGCTCATGGCCTTTGCCTCACTGGGGTCTTTGCTCTTCTGTCCCTTCTGCTGTCAGAGTGTCCTGCTCTCCACGGCAGGGTGTTCTGCTGCCTCGCTCTTGCAATGCTCCCCCATGCCCCTGGGCCAGCAGAGCAGAGAAGGGCTGGTGGCTGCTGGGTGCTGGTCCCCAGAGCAGAGAGGCCCCCAGGCAGGGCACGGCCTCCTTGGCCTGCTCCTTCCCTGTCTGCTGCCAGGGCTTGCTGGGGAATGTTTCTGGAGAGAGGGAGGCAGGGAGAGGCACGTTGGTGGCGTCAGAGAGGCGGCGGGTGCAGGCTGAGTGTCCCACAGGGCTGTCCAGGACCCCTGCAAAGCAGCGCGGTGAGCAGCAGCAAAGTCTGCAGAGAGACTGTGAGCTGCGGAAGGGGAGCAGCTCCTGTGCTGCCGGAGAGAGGTGGGCAAGAGGACACATGCCCACCCGGAGCCCCAAACGGCAGCTGCCTTGGGAGCAACCAGCCCTTTGTCTCCACACATGATTCCAGCCCTGACATGTTGGGGAACCCCAGAGCAGCTCCAGGGAAAGGGGCTTCTCTGGTAAACACCATGAGACCTGGTGCAATAGGAGCAGGAGCTGAGCTCAGCGCTAGAGGGTCCTGCCTGTGCCACTCTGCTCAGCAGCCAGCTGGTGGCATCTAGAAGACTGCTGTCATGGCAGAAAGATGTCATGAAGACCTTGGCTAAGCGGACTGACTTCATGCGAGGGTCTCGAGGATGGTGAGGATCTGGCTGGGGAGGAGAGTCTGAGGGCATGGGGCTTGCTGGACACGAAGAGAAGGCTTTAGTGGGAAACCCAAGAGCAGCTTTGGGGAAGCTGTGGTGAGGTCCCCCAGAAGAGAGATGCAGGCTGAGCACTGTGGCAGGACGTGGTTGAGGACTGGAGACACTGGGCTCAGGTTGAAAGAGGAGAGGTTTGGAGTCAATAGGTGGAAAATGGTTTTGTCCCAGAGGAGAGTGAAGCAGTGGAACGGGTTGCCTGGGGAAGTTGGGCAGAAATCCCCCTTGGACCGTCATGGCTGAGTGACCCTGGAGATAGGGCTTGGGCCTGATGACCTCTGGAGGTCCTTTCCAACTTGATGGTGCTCTGATCCTGTGGTCCCAGGACCACCATTTTGTGACTCTACCCACTGCGAACGGGTGCAGCAATAAGGAGGCGGGACTCATCTTTGCGGCCGAGGAGACAGGCGGTGTGCACGAGTTCCCCTGGATGCTCTGTGGAAGGAAAGAAATGCTGCACCCGCTAGAAGAGCACGAGACCTGTGGACCCCATCTGCTGGGACACTGTTTTCCCACAGATGCTGAGAGAGGATGTTGCGTTACTGCTCTCAGAGTTCTCTTTCCCAAGGGGTTTTCTCCTCACCCTGCAACTGTGCGTGTCATCGCTGTGGTGAGGACAGGTTCTCCTGGGCTTTCCTGGGCAGCTCTTGCCTCTGCCTTCTCAATGCCACCCTTAGAACTCTGCCTCTGGACGACTTGCCGCACAAGGCTGAGCTTAGGAAGGAAAACGAACAGGTGTCCACAACAAAGTGGTGGGAGGGACTGGACTGTGCTGGGTGTTTCTATGCCGGTGTAGCCACAGAGGAGGAGAAGTTCAGAAAGCAGAGGGTGCGCCCAATCACGACCAAACATACTCTGTGCAAAGCTGTGTTGACAATCCCCGCAAAACCATCCCGACGACCCTCCACCCAGACCCAGCCGTGGTCAAGCTCTGTCTGCCGGTGCATCTTGGGAGTGTGTGTGCAGGGGAAAGGAGGAGCCAAAGGCGTGGGCTGGGATGCATGAGAACTTTAATGAGTCAAAAGAGGGCAAGGGGGTTGATGGGAGTGGAGGCCTCAGAGCAGGGAGCAGCTTTAGCAGGGGAAGCACCTCCTGCCGCAGTAGCCGCTGCCGAGGCCAGCCAGGCTGAAGCCCCCGGAGCTGATGGGCACTCCCTGAGAGCTGAGGATGCTGCCAACGGCAGCAGAGGTGGAGGATCCCACGGCGGTGTTCTGCGGGAAGGAGCTGAGGATGGGTCCGGGCAGGGTCACCACCACGGGGGAGGGCTGGATGACGACGGTGGAGTCCTGGCACTGCCTGACACAGGGCTCATTGCAGCTGTTGGCCAGCGGGGTTGGGCCGCAGGGTGCGCAGGGCACGCAGGGGTTGTAGCAGGACATGTCTTGGGGCTGCAGGAGCACCTGGAGAGAGGGCACGGGAAAGCAGAGCATGGAGGTTGGTTGAGGAGCGTCCTGTAGGCCCACCATGAAAGACTCAAGACACAACCGGGAGACATGAGTTGGAGGCTAGAGGAGGTTCAACAGGCTTCTTCGTCCCCTCAAAGAGGCCTGCCAAGAGGTACAAGGCCCAGGGAGATCCACCCGTGCCCAAAGCTCAGGAGACACCTCAGCCAAGCCCCAGCCCCTCTCCGTGTCACACTATCTGCTGCTTTCTCCTTCCCATGATGAGCAGTGGCAACAACCCACCTGGGACAACGGAGCAGGTATGGGCTGAGAAATAACAATGGAGGAGCAAGAGAAAGGCCTTCAGACTCACCTTGTTCCCGAGGCGATGGAGGCGAGAGGAGTGGATGAGCGAGTGAGGAGAAGGGCCCGCTTTTATACTGCTCCTGCACCGCCCCAGGCCCACAGTCGCTGCACGCGGGCAGTAATTTTCCAGCACACTCACCTCCACAGCAGAATCTCCTCCCTAATGGCACAGGCTCTGTTCTGGTTGCCATCATCTCTCCCATGGCAGTTCCTCATTTCTGACGTGACCACGAGGTCACGGAGGAGTCTTTCAAGTACTGAGATGAAAAGGCCAAGGATTTTGCAGGCAGGATCGCATCAGTATGACCAGGAGATGTGCCCCAAGGGCGGGAGGGGTCTGTCCCGACAAGGGACATGGTTGTGGCGAGATCTAGTGAGGTTGTTTTCAAGCCCTGTTACAGGAAGGTGTACATGTCCTCCTGCCAACACAGTCCGTCCTGGGTACCCAAAGGCTCCTGCACCTGACGGCGTGACGCATCCTTCTCCCTTAACCCTTTACTGCTTTATTTGGCAAAGCCATCTGCTCTCGTGCCAGTTTTCGGGAGTCTGCAATCGCTGCTTTCAGCAGGCATGAAAAAGGACAATGTTACCCTTCTGAACACCATGGTTACTCCAGAAGCCTGGCAGACTCAGGTGCCTCCGACCACAGAGGTGCACTGGGTCTCGGGTGAGCCCCTTGTTCCTCCCACTCTCCCCTCACCACCATGCAAATTTGCCACCTGCTTTGGACCCTGACCAGCAGGAGACACTTCTCCACATCACGTTGACCATCCCATGAGCCCTTGAAGCTGTGGGAGTGCCGGCAAGAAGGTCAAGCCAAGGGCAAGAGCTGCTGGTGCCGCCTGGAGCCATGTACTCAGGTACAGCCCCGTGCTTTAACCAGTTGACCTGGGCAGGGGTGGAGCTGCCCTGGCCGCAGGGCAATTCAGCCCACAGTGGGACACAGCCTGCAGGCAGCACGCACTCCTGGCTTGGCCTCACCCCACATGGCTGACACACGGCCAGCCCAACATGAGAGCGTGACTCGCCATGGCCAGGGAGAGTCTGTTCCAGGAAGAGGCGGACTGAAGGCATTCCCTTCCCTCCTGCGACGCATCCCAGCCGCCTCCGTGTCGGCAGGGCAGGGCAGGGCATGGCCCCCTTGATGTAGTCTCAGATCTGGCTTTGTAGGCAGAGCCCTTCTGAGCACGGCCCCTCCCTGAGCATCGTCAGGCAGGCGGCACTGCAGGGTCCTGCCAGCCCTCCCTGCCTGCAGCTCTGGGGGAAGGTTCCTCACCTCTGCAGTGGTGCTGGGATGGGGTCCAAGGTGAGGAGGCCTTTGGGGCATGGGAGAAGAGGCAGGATGAAGCTGTAATGCCAGGAGAATTTTTATCAGCTGGGACGCAGGGAGCAGTCCCAAGCTGTGGGGAGATGTTTTCAACAATCCTTTCTTTCCCTGCACAGAACATTGAGGAGGGATCCTCAGAACAACCTGCTCTCTCTGGTCAGCAAGATGAGGCCTGTGTGCGTGTTTCCTTCCACCCCCCAAGTCTCTCCCCAGTGCTGAGCCTGCCACCGCAGGCGCATCTCCCTGGAGGTGTTCTGAGGGCTCTAACATCGTAGCCTAGTTCTGTCCCCAGTCCGTACTGCTGCAAGAGGTTCTACCTTGCCAGGTGCGGGACCTGACATGTGTTCTTGACAGCCATGAGGCTCCTGTGGGCCCAGTCCTTGAGCCAGTCTAGGTCCACCTGTACGGCACCTGTAGTGTGGAACCCATCAGCCGGCTTGTACGGGTCCACTTTTCTCAGGCAGTGCCTGATTTGAAACCGCGCACTGCTGGCAGGGCTCCCCCTCCTTCCTTCGGCTCTTTCAGAGGGCACAGCAGCCTGGGAGACCTTGGAGGTGAAGAGCGGGAGAGAGAAGGCATTGCCTCCCCCGCTCCTGCTCTCAGCCCACTCTTCAGCAGAGCAGCCACCCCAGGCAGTTATGGGGCCACATTTCCCAGTCCAGGCTGCAGCCGCTCTTGAAGGGGTCGATCTTGCTTGGGGTGATGGTTTTCCCTGCTGCTCTCGATGCCTCTTGCAAGACTCAAGGCATGCTGAGCTCTGCCTTCCGAGCAGCATCCCACCATGCCCAGGAATTCTTTCCAAATTCCTCACAGCTGCCTCCGTGTCCTGCTACCTCCCAGCTGCCTGACCACGCTGAAGTTGCCATGCCTGAAGTGCAGGGGCTGAACTCTGCTGCTCCGCCTCCTCCCTGCCATCAGCTCTTGGGCTCCAGTGTTTGTCAGGTGGGAGAGCCAAGGCTGCCCTTGATTCCAACGTTCCCAACGCGTTCCTGCCTCTTCGGGGCACCTGTGCCTCGCCTGCCTTTTGCCCAGGACAGACTCTCAGGATCCTCAAGGTCACAAGGGACCTGTGCAGATCGTCTAGTCCAACCGCCACTGCTCAGAGCACAGTCAGCGTTTGGAGGGTGCTCAGGGCCAAGTCCTGGCCAGCTCTGAATACCTGCAAGGATGGAGCATCCATAACCTGTCCCAGGTCACCCCCACGCTAACCACACTCACACCAACAAAGTCTGTTCTTGGGTTTCCATCGAATTTCCCATATTTCAGTATGTGCCTATTAGCTCTTCTCCCTTCCCTGGGGAAGACTTGGGAGAGTCTGGCTCCATGTTCCTGACTCCATCAAGATGTCAGCTCCTTTACCCATTGCTCAGAAGTGTTCCCCAGGGCCTTGACTCCTCGCAGGTGAACAAGCCCACCTCTGGCAGCCCCTCCTGGCTCAGAGCGTCCAATCTCTTCATGGGCTCCATGGCCCACGGCTGGACTCACAGCACAATGGCAACAATACTCTCATTGCCCTCACCCACTGAAGGCAGGCACGTCATCCAAGAAGGCCATGAGGTTGGCCGGGTCTGCTTTCCCCTCCCTAAATCCAGGCTGACCATTCCAAAACACCTTCTTGTCCTTTCATGAGGACAAATGGCTTGCAGGACGATTTGCTGCATCCCCTTTGCAGGGAGTGAGGGGAAGCTGACGGGCCTGTTGTTCCCCTGCTCGTCCTTTGTGTCCTTCTCGATGCCAGGAGGCCACTGGCTTTCCTCCAGGGCTCAGATGCATTCGCTGACTGCCGGGACTCTCAAAGGCAGTTGACGGTGGCCTTGTAGTGACACCAGGTCAGTTCCATCTCTTGAAACATCCCCACACCTGGTCGTCCTCCCATGGGCGAAGGTCTCCCCTGCTCCAGACGTTCTGAGGAATGTCAGGAGCCGCAACGCTTGACAGCGAATGCTCCCAGTCAAGAGCAAGGCCAAGAAGCCTTGGAGCAGCCCCACCTTCCCTGTATCCCCTGTGCTCAGGGAAGCTGCCCCGTTCAACACTGCTGTTGCCTTTGCCCAAGCCTTGCTTTTGCTGCCAAGCTACGTGGAAGAAGACCTTCTTCCTGACCTCCATGTGCTTGGCCTGGTTCCACACCCGGTGGGCATTGCCTTTCCTCCCCCAACCCTGCACACTCAGCCAGCCTGGCCAACGTTCTGTGCCCAGCAAAGGGCCTCCAGAGGAAGAGAGCTGAGCCCTTGGCCCAGCCGGGCTGCCCAGGGCTGCGATGGCCAGAGCCTGCTGGAGCGAGCGGAGAGAGAGGGAGGAGAGGGGAGCACGTGGCCCATCATTGCGAAGGGGCCCCTTTGGGTGCTGTGCTGGATGTGTGCGGGGGAGGCAGAGCTGAGCCTCTTCCTGCAAAGGGAGTTGCAAACAATGGCCCTTCACTGCCCCAAGGCACCATCCGCTGCCTGCGCGGGAGCCCTGCAGTCCTCGGGGCTCGTCTTCTGGCCGCATGGACACGCTGGTGCTTGGGAGATGCTTGGCCTCTCTCCCGGCACATGAAAGGAGCTGCTGGGCAGAGCAGGCATGTGAGAAATGAGGAAGTGAACTGGCAGAGGTGACGGGAACCAGAACAGAGCCTGTGCCATTAGGGAGGAGATTCTGCCTGTGGAGGTGAGTGTGCTGGAAAATTACTGCCCGCGTGCAGCGACTGTGGGCCTGGGGCGGTGCAGGAGCAGTATAAAAGCGGGCCCTTCTCCTCACTCGCTCATCCACTCCTCTCGCCTCCATCGCCTCGGGAACAAGGTGAGTCTGAAGGCCTTTCTCTTGCTCCTTTTTGTTATTTCTCAGCCCCTACCGTCTCCTTTTTCACATGCGTCTTCAAGGAGCTTCTTGTCGTGAGAGAGAGAAGGGTCCCGAAGGTGCAGCATGGGAAGAGTCAGGGGCTTGGTTAAGTGTTTCCTGAACTATGGGCTAGGCAGGAATTTTTTGCTTTTATTGAGGCTGTTTTCAGCTGATGGGGAGGTGGGACCAATGGGCCTCCCTCAAATGCCTCTCCAGCTCTCTTCTCCTGTAGTGGTTTCTCTGCTTCTTGGTGGGCGTAGAGGCTTCTGTTCTCACAGCCATGGTCTTCTGCTTCCCCCTTGCCCTCCCTCCAGGTGCTCCTGCAACCCCAAGACATGTCCTGCTACAACCCGTGCGTGCCCTGCGCACCCTGCGGCCCGACCCCGCTGGCCAACAGCTGCAATGAGCCCTGTGTCAGGCAGTGCCAGGACTCCACCGTCGTCATCCAGCCCTCCCCCGTGGTGGTGACCCTGCCCGGACCCATCCTCAGCTCCTTCCCGCAGAACACCGCCGTGGGATCCTCCACCTCCGCTGCCGTTGGCAGCATCCTCAGCTCTCAGGGAGTGCCCATCAGCTCCGGGGGCTTCAGCCTGGCTGGCCTCGGCAGCGGCTACTGCGGCAGGAGGTGCTTCCCCTGCTGAAGCTGCTCCCTGCTCTGAGGCCTCCACTCCCATCAACCCCCTTTCCCTCTTTTGACTCATTAAAATTCTCATGCATCCCAGCCCACGCCTTTGGCTCCTCCTTTCCGCTGCAGACACACACTCCCAAAATGCCCCGGCACAGAGATGTTGCTCAGGGGTGGTTCTGGCCAGGGGTTGCTGGGGACCATCTTGCACTGACTCTCAACACAGGCTGGCACTGAGTGTGCTCCGTGGTGCATTGTGGGCACCACTGCTTTCTAAAAGTCTCTGCCTCTTTGTGTCTGGAGAGAATTAGGCGGCAGAGTTCAGTGTCCGCCATCTCCTTTGTGGGGCCACCTTTTCTTTTCCCTCGCTCAGCAGCACACTGCGATGCAGGCAGTCAGGAGGCAATGTGGGATGGACAAGACCTAGGCACTGGCCTCCCAGCAGAGGCCAGGAGGACCCAGCCTCAGCCCAACATTCTCAAAGGGAGGCACCCGGTGCAGGGGGTTTCTTCTTAGAGATTATCATCAGATCAGAGAACGGCTTTGGTTGGAAGAGACCTTCAAAGATCACCTAGCCCAAGCCTGCTGCCATGGGCAGAGGAATCTGTCACGACATCACGTTACTCAAAGTTCCAACAATCCTGAGCTGGAGCACATCAAAGAGAGGGGCATCCCATCATTCTCTAGGCAACCTTTTGTAGTGTCTCACCACCCTCAGCATCATCAATGTCTTGCCATGACCCATCTGCCTCTACCCTATTGGAGATTCCAACTATTGCCCCTTGTCTTGTCACTGCAGGCCAAGATTGAATGTGTATCCCTGACATTCTCTAGATGTCACCATGATCAAGAACTTGAGAGGCTGCAAGAAGGTCTCCCCAGAGCCTTCTCTTGTCCAGGCTGCAAACTCCCTCCACCTTTCTCCACAGGAGAGCTCTTGCCGCCCTCTCATCATGTTTGTAGCCCTTCTCCAGAGCTGCTCTGACACGTCCGTGTCTTTTGTGTACTGGGGACCCCAGACTGGACGCAGTGCTCCACGTGGGGTCCAACGAGAGTGCACAAGAAGCAGAGAATCCCGACCCTCGCCCTGGCGGCCACCTTTCTTCTGGTGCAGCACAGGACACAATTGGCTTTCTGGGCTGCGAGCGCCCATTGCCGCCTCACGGTCAACTTTTCAACCTCCAGTATCGCCAAGTCCTTCCCTGCAGGGCTGCTGTCAAGCACCTCTCCTCCAGTCGGTATTAACATTGGGGATTGCCCCAACCCAGGTGCAGGACCTTGCAGTAGACCTTGTTGGAGTTCCTGATGATTGTGCTGGGTCCATTCACCCAGCTTGTCAAGACCCCTCTCAACACTGTCCAGGCCATTGATGAGGAGACAATATAGGACTGGTGGCAGGACAGACCCCCGAAGGACACCAGTCATGACCGATTTCCACTTGGACCTTGAGCTGTTGATTAGAGGTGTTTGGAAGCAGCCCAAGTGCCCTCGGGGCTTTGCTCTTTCTGCAGGGTTCTTGCTCACCAAGTGGAGCTTAGCGGTGGGCAATCCCCTGGGAGAGGACACAGGCAGGGTGGCTAACCTGAATGACCACAGGGCTGTGCCATGCCGTAGGACCTTGTGCTCAGCCATAAAACTGTGGTCCATCTTCCCAAACAAGCAGCTCCATGGACAGTGGCTGGGCACGGCTCTGCTGCTGTGAGGTGCTGGCTCATGGCCTTTGCCTCACTGGGGTCTTTGCTCTTCTGTCCCTTCTGCTGTCAGAGTGTCCTGCTCTCCACGGCAGGGTGTTCTGCTCCCTCGCTCTTGCAATGCTCCCCCATGCCCCTGGGCCAGCAGAGCAGAGAAGGGCTGGTGGCTGCTGGGTGCTGGTCCCCAGAGCAGAGAGGCCCCCAGGCAGGGCACGGCCTCCTTGGCCTGCTCCTTCCCTGTCTGCTGCCAGGGCTTGCTGGGAATGTTTCTGGAGAGAGGGAGGCAGGGAGAGGCACGTTGGTGGCGTCAGAGAGGCGGCGGGTGCAGGCTGAGTGTCCCACAGGGCTGTCCAGGACCCCTGCAAAGCAGCGCAGTGAGCAGCAGCAAAGTCTGCAGAGAGACTGTGAGCTGCGGAAGGGGAGCAGCTCCTGTGCTGCCGGAGAGAGGTGGGCAAGAGGACACATGTCCACCCGGAGCCCCAAACGGCAGCTGCCTTGGGAGCAACCAGCCCTTTGTCTCCACACACGATTCCAGCCCTGACATGTTGGGGAACCCCAGAGCAGCTCCAGGGAAAGGGGCTTCTCCCAAGTGGTGCAACTGGCAGAACTGAGACTGGACCTTAAGGGAGGTCATCAACAGCAACCTGGACTAGATGAGCAGGAGCGTAGCCAGGAGGTCGATGGCAGCCGTGATCCCACTCTGCTCAGCACTCGCCTGCTGGCATCTAGGACATGGTGCTGAGTTGAGGCTCTGCTGCTAGAAAGAGCTTGACCATGGGGAGCGGGTTGAGTGGAGGGTGGCCAGGATGGCGAGGAGGCTTGAGCACTTGTTTGGCAAGGAGAGGCTGAGGGCATGGGTCTTGCTGAGCATGGAGAAGAGATGCTTTAGTGGAAGACAGAAAATCATCTTTGGCATAGCTTTGGTGATTGAACAGCATCGCGTTGTTCTATCCAGCCCCAGAAAGTTTGAGAAGTTGAGAATGCTGAGGGCCACCCAGTGCATGACTGGGATTAGGAGAGCAACCCTGTTTCAACAGTTCGACATCGCCAACAGCCCCCTCCTTGAACCACCCATGAGCAGCCTGTATCTGGAGGTCATGTTGGGTGAGGGTCTGCAGGGGACAGAACGACACCGAGACGTGGACTTGAATGCAGCAGAACTTTAATGAGTCAAAAGAAGGGAAATGATGTCAATCGAAGTAGGAGACTCCCCTGCCAGGGTGCACCAGCACCAGGATGGCCATGGTGGAGATGTCACCAGGTGTCCATCTGCGTGGGCCACTAAGGGCGCAGGCCCAGCAGGTCGTCCCGAAGATGGCTGAGTGGGGCTCAGAGCCCAGGGGAGCACAAGAGCACGAGGACATGGGAGGCAAAGGAGAGAGTGGAAGAGGGGGAAGGCAGGCATGGGCCGTGCTTTGCGAGAGCCCAGGCTGGCCTCGTCCTTCTGCAGGGGGTGCTGGGGTTACTCAGCCTCTCTGGCAGCAGCAACCCGATGCTCTGTCCACAGTGCGGTAGCACCTGGTAGGTGCCAGTGGGCCTTCCGCAGGGCCATGGCCAGCAGCTTTAGCAGGGGAAGCACCTGGTGCCGCAGTAGCCGCTGCCGAGGCCAGCCAGGCTGAAGCCCCCGGAGCTGATGGGCACTCCCTGAGAGCTGAGGATGCTGCCAACGGCAGCGGAGGTGGAGGATCCCACGGCGGTGTTCTGCGGGAAGGAGCTGAGGATGGGTCCGGGCAGGGTCACCACCACGGGGGAGGGCTGGATGACGACGGTGGAGTCCTGGCACTGCCTGACACAGGGCTCATTGCAGCTGTTGGCCAGCGGGGTTGGGCCGCCGGGCTGGCAGGTCCCACACGGGTTGCAGCAGGACATGTTCAAGGGTGGAGGTGCACCTGGAGAGAGAGGGCAGCTTGAAGCAGAGCATGAGGAGATGGGTGAGGAAGAGGCTGTCACCGCACCACGGGGAAGGGAAGTCTGGGTGCTGGGTGCGGAGCTGAATGCTGCTCCGAGGAGGAGAGAAAGGAAGAGGAAAAGCTGCAGACTCACCTGGTCCTCAAGGAGGGAGAGGTGAGAGAAGTGGATGAGGACTGGGGATTTGCACTGGCTTTTATACTGTTCCAGCACCGCCCCCGAGCGCAGTCACGCTGTGCACAGGCTGTAATTTTCCAGCGCACTCTCTAATGGAAGACATGCCAGCCAATGGCACAGGCACGTCTGGTTTTCCGCAGCTGAGTGCTTTCATCCCGTGATTTATGGCATGGCCATTTCCCTCTGAGTCTCTTTCAAGAGCCGACATGAGGGATCCAAGGGTGTTTGGGTCAGCAGTGCATCCTGGTGGGCTGAAGACCTGACCCAGCTGCTGGGTGGAGAGCCGGTGGAGGGAAGTAACAACGGCCTGAGATCCTCTCGTGGGGTTGTACGTCAGCGTGTTCCAATCAAGTGGTCCCGCATGCTCTGATGGTCACGGGTCTGCTCTCCACCGAGTGGGCTGCACTGCTCACTGGGAACGTCCTCCTCCTCGTGCTCTTGCTTTGGGACAATGTCTCAGTCTGTTTGGCCATTTCCTCTCTCGGAGCAATCTCTGGGGGTCTCCAGCCAATGACTTCACTCTGTCTGCAAACAACACCTGTGCCACTTCCTGTTTATACATGCACACGTGTGTGTTCTCCCACTTGTGTGTCTGCATTCGTTCTTCTATCAAAAGAATCTGGTTCCCCTAAACTCTGGGGATAGACACAAGCGTGACCGTGTCTGTGTCCCTGTGTCCCTGTGTCGGTCTGCTCCTCACGAGGAGAGGCGCTGGTCACGGCAGGGGCAGCCTCCACTCCTCTGTACGGGAGGACCACCGAGCACGAGGTCCACAGGCCCCGTGGCAGCCGAACTGGTGGAGACCTGCCCTGGGTGCCGGCGCAGAAACACAACCTCTGTCTCCTGAGCTCTCCTTTGCAAGCCCCTCCAAAGCTCACTGCAGGTTTCAGAGCCCGGAGACGACGGTTCCTCACCAGCTTGGAAACCCAGTTTAATTCAGCGTATCAGCATTCGAGGTGTCTTAGCATGACTTGCTAGTCACCACTCCCCGCCTCTCCGGGTCAGGATACGTCTCCTCCCAGTGTTAAGGAGTTGCAGGCAATGGGGTTATCTTTGCGCAGAGGGAGACAAGGCAGGACATCCTGGCCACCTCAGGAAGGGCCCTCCCCAGTGAATCTGCTTCTGCCGGGTTAACGTTGTCCGAGATGGGGCTTGGCCCCTCGTGTCCGAGTCAAATGCACGCACACCTTCGCAGCTAATGGACGTGGCACTGAGTCGGGCAGGGGCTGAGAGCTTGAGTCACTACGAAAGACACGGACAGATGACCTAGTGTCACTGTGGTTGGAGAGTTTGGTGGAAGGACAGACCGTGCAGGCTGCCCAGGGAGAGCCAACCAGTTGACGACTCTTTGGGTCTTCAGGCACACAGAGCTTTTCTGTCCCACACCAAAATCCTGTTCTGGCCGGAGCTGCCTGGGCGGGAAGGTCTGTCTGCTGCATGGCTACGCTCCAGCATGGCTGTTGCTGTCCTACGAGTGGTGTCAGGAGAAGACCTCTTTTCCTAGGAGACTGTTGGCAGTGAAAGCACAAGGGCACTGCAGGGTAGGGGGAATGCTCTCCCCGTTGAGATCTGCTTCTGCGAGAAACCTCTTTGTGTTTCAGTACGGGCTGTTTTTCTCAGCAACGTTCTTCCTCCCTTCCAGCCAGGGTTTCCCTGTCTCTAATCGCTGCACAGTGGTGTTTGCAGGTGGGGACGGAGTGTGCAACAGCAGGTGAATCCTCTACCCGTGCTGGAATCCCCTCTTGCCCCATTCCTCCATGGCCCCTGAACACCCCATGGCACATTTCTGCCCACACTCCCTTCACCTGGCTGCAGGCCAGAGACAGTGGCTTTGGGCTGCTGAGAGGCTCCAAGAGGCAGCCTCTCCCTCTGCTGATTCCATTCCCAAGATGTTTTATCCAGTCCCTGCGATAGGAATCCTGTCTCTTCCGGGTGCTCCAGCCCCCTAGACGTCCCGGGGTGGGTTGCCCAGCTAGAGAGAGAAGAGAGAGGAGGCCAAGAAAAGGGGGGGAAATCTCTCCTCAAACCAAGCAGTGTAAGGAGGAAGAGAGCTGAAAGCAGAAGCAGAACAGCCCAGCAGCGTGAGGAGTGACTGCCCCCGGCTGTCAGAGGGAGCTGGGTTAGGGGAGGAGGGCAGGACAGAGCAAGGTCCTCGTGCATGGGAAGCTGTGGTGCACAGCTGAGGACTGCAACGCTTGGAGCACCTGGGACCTTTCCTGAAAAGGCAGTTGCAAAAGAGCCCACCAAGGTAGCCCAAGCTGGTGTCCCCGGCATGGGACCTCTTCAGCCCTTGAGTTCTGTGCTCAGCACCGTTGCATTGCTGTCCTGTGAGTCCCTGGGCGTCTCATTCCAGCATTTGTCCGGAGCGTCTCTGTCACAAAGGGCATTTGAGAAATGAGGAAACGAAAAGGAGGCAGGGAAGGAAACCAGATGACAACGGTGTGATGAGGAAGAGGATTCTCCATTATAGATGAGTCTGTTGGGAAATTACTGCCCATGCAGGCAGCCTCAGCGCCTGGGGCGGTGCGAGAGCAGTATAAAAGTGAAGCCAAAGCCCTGTTCCATCATCCACTGCTCTCGCCTTGCACTCCTTGGGAACCAGGTGAGTCTGCATCCCTTTCTGCGTCTCCAGCTTCCCCAGACTGAGGTGTCACGTCAATGGACACCTCAGCCAATGCCTGCTCCATCGCGCCACAGCAGAACTTAGGAGTAGGAAGGAGGGAGAAAGTCTTAGCATGGAGAGAGGCTGGGGCTTGGCTGAGGTGTAACCTGAACTATGGGCTAGGTGGAGACGTCCGTGGGCTTGGTCAGTCTTGTGGGGCTCTTTTGGGCTGAGGGCAAGGAGAAAGCCCATGGGTCTCCCAAAGAAATTCCAGCTCTCTGGCCAGCATATGGGTTAGCTTGATCATGGTAGCATGACAGAAGGCTCCTCACCTATCTCTCCTCGTCGACCTCTCTCACCCTCCCTCCAGGTGCTCCTGCAGCCCCAAGACATGTCCTGCTGCAACCCGTGTGGGACCTGCCAGCCTGGCGGCCCAACCCCGCTGGCCAACAGCTGCAATGAGCCCTGTGTCAGGCAGTGCCAGGACTCCACCGTCGTCATCCAGCCCTCCCCCGTGGTGGTGACCCTGCCCGGACCCATCCTCAGCTCCTTCCCGCAGAACACCGCCGTGGGATCCTCCACCTCCGCTGCCGTTGGCAGCATCCTCAGCTCTCAGGGAGTGCCCATCAGCTCCGGGGCTTCAGCCTGGCTGGCCTCGGCAGCGGCTACTGCGGCAGGAGGTGCTTCCCCTGCTAAAGCTGCTGGCCATGGCCCTGCGGAAGGCCCACTGGCACCTACCAGGTGCTACCGCACTGTGGACAGAGCATCGGCGTTGTTGCTGTCAGAGAGGCTGAGCAACCCCAGCAGCCCTGGCAAAAGGAGGGGGCCAGCCTGGGCTCTCGCAATGCCCGTGCTTGCCTTCCTTCCCCCTCTTCCACTCTCTCCTTTGCCTCCCTGTTGTCATGTCTCTTGTGCTCCCCTGGGCCCTGAGCCCCACACAGCCAGCCTCGGATGACCTGCTGGCCCTGCTCCCTCAGTGGCCCAGTCAGATGGACACCTGGTGACATCTCCACCATGGCCACAACCATGGGGTGCAAGTTCCTTTCTGCCTCTGGTTCTCCCTGCACCAGCATCTCCTCTTGGATTGTGCTCCTTTCCTTCTTTTGACTCATTAAAATTCTACTGCAGTCAAGTCCATGCCTCGGTGTCATCCTGTCCCCTGCAGGCGCTCTCCCAAGATGCGCAGGCAGGAAGGTGTTGCTCAAGGGTGGTTCTGGGGCGGAGTTCTTGGATGTGATTGTGCAGTGGTTGTTGAGAGAATGATTGAAGTGCAGGACTGTGGGCCGTCTTCCCAAAGTAGCGGCTCCATGGACAGTGGCTGGGCACGGCTCTGCTGCTGTGAGGTGCTGGCTCATGGCCTTTGCCTCACTGGGGTCTTTGCTCTTCTGTCCCTTCTGCTGTCAGAGTGTCCTGCTCTCCACGGCAGGGTGTTCTGCTCCCTCGCTCTTGCAATGCTCCCCCATGCCCCTGGGCCAGCAGAGCAGAGAAGGGCTGGTGGCTGCTGGGTGCTGGTCCCCAGAGCAGAGAGGCCCCCAGGCAGGGCACGGCCTCCTTGGCCTGCTCCTTCCCTGTCTGCTGCCAGGGCTTGCTGGGAATGTTTCTGGAGAGAGGGAGGCAGGGAGAGGCACGTTGGTGGCGTCAGAGAGGCGGCGGGTGCAGGCTGAGTGTCCCACCGGGCTGTCCAGGACCCCTGCAAGCAGTGCGGTGAGCAGCAGCAAAGTCTGCAGAGAGACTGTGAGCTGCGGAAGGGGAGCAGCTCCTGTGCTGCCGGAGAGAGGTGGGCAAGAGGACACATGTCCACCCGGAGCCCCCAAACGGCCAGCTGCCTGGGAGCAACCAGCCCTTTGTCTCCACACATGATTCCAGCCTGACATGTTGGGGAACCCCAGAGCAGCTCCAGGGAAAGGGGCTTTCTCTGGTAAACACCATGAGACCTGGTGCAATAGGAGCAGGAGCTGAGCTCAGCGCTAGAGGGTCCTGCCTGTGCCACTCTGCTCAGCAGCCAGCTGGTGGCATCTAGAAGACTGCTGTCATGGCAGAAAGATGTCATGAAGACCTTGGCTAAGTGGACTGACTTCATGCGAGGGTCTCGAGGATGGTGAGGATCTGGCTGGGGAGGAGAGTCTGAGGGCATGGGGCTTGCTGGACATGAAGAGAAGGCTTTAGTGGGAAACCCAAGAGCAGCTTTGGAGAAGCTGTGGTGAGGTCCCCCAGAAGAGAGATGCAGGCTGAACACTGTGGCAGGACGTGGTTGAGGACTGGAGACACTGGGCTCAGGTTGAAAGAGGAGAGGTTTGGAGTCAATAGGTGGAAAATGGTTTTGTCCCAGAGGAGAGTGAAGCAGTGGAACGGGTTGCCTGGGGAAGTTGGGCAGAAATCCCCCTTGGACCGTCATGGCTGAGTGACCCTGGAGATAGGGCTTGGGCCTGATGACCTCTGGAGGTCCTTTCCAACTTGATGGTGCTCTGATCCTGTGGTCCCAGGACCACCATTTTGTGACTCTACCCACTGCGAATGGGTGCAGCAATAAGGAGGCGGGACTCATCTTTGCGGCCGAGGAGACAGGCGGTGTGCACGAGTTCCCCTGGATGCTCTGTGGGAAAGAAATGCTGCACCCGCTAGAAGAGCACGAGACCTGTGGACCCCATCTGCTGGGACACTGTTTTCCCACAGATGCTGAGAGAGGATGTTGCGTTACTGCTCTCAGAGTTCTCTTTCCCAAGGGGTTTTCTCCTCACCCTGCAACTGTGCGTGTCATCGCTGTGGTGAGGACAGGTTCTCCTGGGCTTTCCTGGGCAGCTCTTGCCTCTGCCTTCTCAATGCCACCTTTAGAACTCCGCCTCTGGACGACTTGCCGCACAAGGCTGAGCTTAGGAAAAACGAACAGGTGTCCACAACAAAGTGGTGGGAGGGACTGGACTGTGCTGGGTGTTTCTATGCCGGTGTAGCCACAGAGGAGGAGAAGTTCAGAAAGCAGAGGGTGCGCCCAATCACGACCAAACATACTCTGTGCAAAGCTGTGTTGACAATCCCCGCAAAACCATCCCGACGACCCTCCACCCAGACCAGCCGTGGTCAACCTGTCTGCCGGTGCATCTTGGGAGTGTGTGTGCAGGGGAAAGGAGGAGCCAAAGGCGTGGGCTGGGATGCATGAGAACTTTAATGAGTCAAAAGAGGGCAAGGGGGTTGATGGGAGTGGAGGCCTCAGAGCAGGGAGCAGCTTTAGCAGGGGAAGCACCTCCTGCCGCAGTAGCCGCTGCCGAGGCCAGCCAGGCTGAAGCCCCCGGAGCTGATGGGCACTCCCTGAGAGCTGAGGATGCTGCCAACGGCAGCGGAGGTGGAGGATCCCACGGCGGTGTTCTGCGGGAAGGAGCTGAGGATGGGTCCGGGCAGGGTCACCACCACGGGGGAGGGCTGGATGACGACGGTGGAGTCCTGGCACTGCCTGACACAGGGCTCATTGCAGCTGTTGGCCAGCGGGGTTGGGCCGCAGGGTGCGCAGGGCACGCACGGGTTGTAGCAGGACATGTCTTGGGGCTGCAGGAGCACCTGGAGAGAGGGCACGGGAAAGCAGAGGCATGAAGGTTGGTTGAGGAGCGTCCTGTAGGCCCACCATGAAAGACTCAAGACACAACCGGGAGACATTGGAGGCTAGAGGAGGTTCAACAGGCTTCTTCGTCCCCTCAAAGAGGCCTGCCAAGAGGGACAAAGCCCAGGGAGATCCACCCGTACCCAAAGCTCAGGAGACACCTCAGCCAAGCCCCAGCCCCTCTCCGTGTCACACTATCTGCTGCTTTCTCCTTCCCATGATGAGCAGTGGCAACAACCCACCTGGGACAACGGAGCAGGTATGGGCTGAGAAATAACAATGGAGGAGCAAGAGAAAGGCCTTCAGACTCACCTTGTTCCCGAGGCGATGGAGGCGAGAGGAGTGGATGAGCGAGTGAGGAGAAGGGCCCGCTTTTATACTGCTCCTGCACCGCCCCAGGCCCACAGTCGCTGCACGCGGGCAGTAATTTTCCAGCACACTCACCTCCACAGCAGAATCTCCTCCCTAATGGCACAGTTGTTCTGGTTGCCATCATCTCTCCCATGGCAGTTCCTCATTTCTGACGTGACCACGAGGTCACGGAGGAGTCTTTCAAGTACTGAGATGAAAAGGCCAAGGATTTTGCGGCAGGATCGCATCAGTATGACCAGGAGATGTGCCCCAAGGGCGGGAGGGGTCTGTCCCGACAAGGGACATGGTTGTGGCGAGATCTAGTGAGGTTGTTTTCAAGCCCCGTTACAGGAAGGTGTACATGTCCTCCTGCCAACACAGTCCGTCCTGGGTACCCAAAGGCTCCTGCACCTGACGCGTGACGCATCCTTCTCCCTTAACCCTTTACTGCTTTATTTGGCAAAGCCATCTGCTCTCATGCCAGTCTTCGGGAGTCTGCCATCGCTGCTTTCAGCAGGCATGAAAAAGGACAATGTTACCCTTCTGAACACCATGGTTACTCCAGAAGCCTGGCAGACTCAGGTGCCTCCGACCACAGAGGTGCACTGGGTCTCGGGTGAGCCCCTTGTTCCTCCCACTCTCCCCTCACCACCATGCAAATTTGCCACATGCTTTGGACCCTGACCAGCAGGAGACACTTCTCCACATCACGTTGACCATCCCATGAGCCCTTGAAGCTGTGGGAGTGCCGGCAAAAGGTCAAGCCAAGGGCAAGAGCTGCTGGTGCCGCCTGGAGCCATGTACTCAGGTACAGCCCCGTGCTTCAACCAGTTGACCTGGGCAGGGGTGGAGCTGCCCTGGCCGCAGGGCAATTCAGCCCACAGTGGGACACGGCCTGCAGACAGCACGCACTCCTGGCTTGGCCTCACCCCACGGCTGACACACGGCCAGCCCAACATGAGAGCGTGACTCGCCATGGCCAGGGAGAGTCTGTTCCAGGAAGAGGCCGACTGAAGGCATTCCCTTCCCTCCTGCGACGCATCCCAGCCGCCTCCGTGTCGCAGGGCAGGGCAGGGCATGGCCCCCTTGATGTAGTCTCAGATCTGGCTTTGTAGGCAGAGCCCTTCTGAGCACGGCCCCTCCCTGAGCATCGTCAGGCAGGCGGCACTGCAGGGTCCTGCCAGCCCTCCTGCCTGCAGCTCTGGGGGAAGGTTCCTCACCTCTGCAGTGGTGCTGGGATGGGGTCCAAGGTGAGGAGGCCTTTGGGGCATGGGAGAAGGCAGGATGAAGCTGTAATGCCAGGAGAATTTTTATCAGCTGGGACGCAGGGAGCAGTCCCAAGCTGTGGGGAGATGTTTTCAACAATCCTTTCTTTCCCTGCACAGAACATTGAGGAGGGATCCTCAGAACAACCTGCTCTCTCTGGTCAGCAAGATGAGGCCTGTGCGTGTTTCCTTCCACCCCCAAGTCTCTCCCCAATGCTGAGCCTGCCACCGCAGGCGCATCTCCCTGGAGGTGTTCTGGGGGCTCTAACATCGTAGCCTAGTTCTGTCCCCAGTCCGTACTGCTGCAAGAGGTTCTACCTTGCCAGGTGCGGACCTGACATGTGTTCTTGACAGCCATGAGGCTCCTGTGGGCCCAGTCCTTGAGCCAGTCTAGGTCCACCTGTACGGCACCTGTACTGTGGAACCCATCAGCCGGCTTGTACGGGTCCACTTTTCTCAGGCAGTGCCTGATTTGAAACCGCGCACTGCTGGCAGGGCTCCCCCTCCTTCCTTGGCTCTTTCAGAGGGCACAGCAGCCTGGGAGACCTTGGAGGTGAAGAGCGGGAGAGAGAAGGCATTGCCTCCCCCGCTCCTGCTCTCAGCCCACTCTTCAGCAGAGCAGCCACCCAGGCAGTGATGGGGCCACATTTCCCAGCCCCAGGCTGCAGCCGCTCTTGAAGGGGTCGATCTTGCTTGGGGTGATGGTTTTCCCTGCTGCTCTTGATGCCTCTTGCAAGACTCAAGGCACTGAGCTCTGCCTTCCGAGCAGCATCCCACCATGCCCAGGAATTCTTTCCAAATTCCTCACAGCTGCCTCCGTGTCCTGCTACCTCCCAGCTGCCTGACCACGCTGAAGTTGCCATGCCTGAAGTGCAGGGGCTGAACTCTGCTGCTCCGCCTCCTCCCTGCCATCAGCTCTTGGGCTGC